>OZ005648.1:57758276-58358276 GCA_963930645.1 Salticus scenicus
TTTTTTATTTATCTATTACTCGAAACAAGTGAAAGTATTTATTCTTACATCACTCTAAAACAAACTTTTATTAGATCTTATGAAAAATCTGCTACCAATATGCATTTATGTGCAGTGATTGAAATTAGACATATAATTAAATATGGTAAATCGGTTATGTCTTAATTTAACACAATTTAAGCTTTGGAAGAATTAATCAGAACAAACTCTCATTTTTATAAATAATTATTCTCAATAATAAGTGAAGCGTATTAAACCCTCGACGATAGCTTTAATGCCCCAACCCAAACACTCCCGCTCTTCGGTGTATTTTTCTAGTCAATTTTGTCCTTTTATTTTTTCTGGTGTCAGCATTTTTTTTTTTTTACACACTTAACATTGTGTGTTAACATCTGAGTTTTTTTCTTCGGTTTCATCCCATGCTTTTTCCATGGATTTTTAGCTTTTTTTTTTTTTTTTTTTTTTTTTTTTTTTGCCTCGTTTATTAAATTTTAAAGGGCGGTGGATGAGAAGAACGAAAGAATTACTTAGAATAATTCGCATTATGTGAGTACATTATATAATTTAAAATAGGAATGTATAATTTTGCTACGTTGTTAAAAACTAGTGCGCGTCAATTATTTATTCAAAGCGTTTGTGAAATTTGGATGCATTTGTTAATAGTTTATAACCTTATTAAGTGGCTTGTTTTTCAATGTAAAGAAAATATTTCCATAAAACCAAGTATGCAAATTGGAACAGAGAATATTGAAAACTATTTTACATAGTCACTAAACATTTAACATAAAATTAAAAGCCTTACTTGAAGCTTCTTGCGAAAGTTAATCGATGCAGGCCTGCACCATTTTCAGGCTAGTTTCCAGGTGTTGTTGATGCTTCTGAGCTATTCAACTTCAGTCTCGCTTTTTTCCTCCAATTAGGTGTCTCCACTTACTACAGTCCGTTAAGAAATTATAAGACCACTTTAATTTTGTAAATTATAAGAAAAATAAAGATTCTAATCTTAATTTAAATACATAAAATAACATATTGCTCTATATTTTTTTATAATTAGTTTGCAATAACTTGGTATAATGCAATAAATGTTCAATTAAAATATATATTAGAAATAAGTGAAAAATAACCTGTTAAGAAAATATAAGACCACTTGTCAAAAAACAAAATTGTATAAAAAATTAATGTGATATTGGTCCTCCATTTTTTCCGATGACTTCAAACACTCTGTTTTTCATTGAAGTAACCAGGTGATTAAGTTCAGTTATAGAAATATTGTACAATTCTTTTACAATGGCTACTTCCAGTTCATTGGCAGATGAAAATTGTTTATTATTAGCATAAACTTTGCGAGATAATGTACCCCATAGGTTTTCCATGGGGTGCAAGTCTGGACTTCGACTTGGCCACGGCAAAACATTATTTTTTTCTTATTTAAACCACTCCTGTGTGGATTTAGATGTATGACAAGCAGCATTGTCCTGTTGAAACATTCAGTTAGCACCACCTAATAAAGGTCTAAACGGTATCATATGATCATATAGCATAGACTGATATTGTGTAGAGTTCATATGAACAGAAATCCGCTGTAAATCACACAACCCCTCATAACTGAAAGCTACCCAAATCATTACCCATTTGTCGACTGAAGCATTCTTTTGGTTCCTTCTTCAAGCCATGCCAATAGTGTTTGTAACCATCGGGACCATCAAGGTTAAATTTCTTTTCATCAGAAAATATAATTTGTTTCCACTCATCATTCCATGACATGACATTTTTAGCCCATTTTTATCTTTCTTCTCGGTGGCATTTCAGTAACTTTGTTTTTTTCTTCAGTTTCATAAATTTCGTATTAATATTTAATTTAAGACTCTTCCAGACTGTTACATGTGAAGTTTTCTTGCTGAAACGTTTCGAAATTTCACGAGTTGAAAGACCTTTTTTAGTTGACAGTCGAAAAATTTGTCTATTATCACGTGCTGTCAAAATATTTTTTCTACCAGATCGTTTTATTTTGTTTGAATAACCTTTTCTAATTATGGCATTATGAATTGCAGTTATAGAACGGTTCATTAACCTCGCAATATCTCTTTCAGATTTACCAGAACCTTTAAAAAATAAAATTTTTCTCACTTCGCACTCCGATAATTCTTTACCTCGAGGCATCGTCAAATAAATCGTAGATAACACATTCAAAACCTATGCCTTCGCTTCTTAGGTAATGCTTTTACGAAATACTGACGCATGCGCTTTATATTGAGTTTGACGTCATGTATAATATGCTAATTTTCTCACGTGGTCTTATAATTTCTTAACAGTCACAGTCTTTAATTTTTAGAAAAATGAATAAGTTTTCATGAAATTTATTTTAATTTTAAAAGTTGGAATTAGTATAGGATGCGTTTTCTTATCAATTTCAAATACGCAACTAAAAATTGTCATATTATGCTCTCTTCTTCAGAAATGCACCAATACGCTTGTGGTCTTATAATTTCTTAACGCACTGTATTGATGTCAATGGATGGGTTGTTCTAGTTGCAACTGCTCATGTTATTGTCAATTTTCACAGCGATTGACGGCGTAATGATAATTTTCGTAGTTTGCGCGTTTTTTGATGTTGTCGAAATTTATTTTTATGTCATTATTTTGAAAAAACTTTTGCTGACGCGGTAGAGGTTTTATTAAATTTTACGTGTGCCTTATGTTCTTTTTTTTCCGTTTCATTATGCCAATATAATAACCTTTTTAATTGTCTTTTATTTCATAGCTTATTTCATAAATACCGGCTGTTTCTAGATATAAGCTAAGAAACATGATGGGTTTTTATTATTGTTACTATTATTCTTAGTGTTATTGTAATTTAATTGTATAGTTATAATGATGACATTTTGTCATATGCATAAGCAAATTTAATTTTTGATAATTTTTTATTATTTATGCAAAAAACTTTTTTTTTTTTTAAATGTAGGGGGAAAATAAATGAGCTAAACATTTTTAGCGACAACTAAATTTAAAGCTAATATTCAAATGGCCTATTTTAAAGCTATTTTAAAGTCATTATTTTCATATTTTTATAATAAGAAAAAAATCGGGAATTGAGCTTCAAGTTGCACCAAGAGAGGTCAATACAAACTTCCATGCAAATTTGTGTAGCTCTGCGATCAGACGTTTTCTTAAAGGCGCCGTACAAAAAGAAAGAAGAACGAGAGGTAAAAAAAAAATGTTTGAGAAACGGCGTAAAGAAAATGTCGAATTCATTTTTATTTGCATTGCTTCACATACATGAAGTCTACGGATTGCGTTGGAGTTAATGGGGGTTGTCGCTCTATGGTCATTATTTTTGCACACGAAGGCTTAACAGACTGGGACATATAGCCTTAAGTGGATTTCAAATAACTACAAACATCCATATTGACAGAAGATTCGGCACTCGATAAAAAAAGACAGGAATAATAAACAACATCTTGAACGCCAAAGGAAATAATAAACCAGCCGACAGCTGTTTTGGTAGAATTTAGCGTAACATCATTAGTGCATGTATATCCATCACTAATAATGGTACCCTAAACGCTACCGAAACAGCTGTGTACTAGTTTATTATTTCCTTTGTCGGTTAAGACGTTGTTTATTATACCCGTGTTTGTAGGCATCCATGTCAGAAAAGGGATCCCGAACCTGACACCGTGAAACTGAATGTCTGAGCGTTGATCATTCAGACAACAAATGGGCTACGGTGTTTCTGATAACGTAATAATTTATAAACAGGTAAAACATTTTGATTAAATTTTATTTTATTATATACTTTTATTGTTTGTATTTAAAATAATTAAGACTACATTATTTTTTTATTCATCTGCGCTGTTTACAATTTTATTATTTTTGAGTCTTAAAAATAAAAACAAAACAATATATATGTATATTAAAAAGTAATAATTTTAAAGTTTATTATTAAAATATTTGTTTCTTACTGGCAATGCAACAGTATTTTATCTTTTTTTTAAATTCAGGCATCAAGAAATCGTATCAGCATTATATTTTCCACAAGTTTTCTTTTGAATAATCCCGGCATTATAGAAACTTTCTAACTTTCATTTGTAAATTCTTTTAAAAGAAAGAATCCATGCTCATTTACATAATCAGTCGAATGCAAATTAGCTAAAGCTATCGTATCATGAAATAAAATAATTTTCCAGATATTTAAAAGTACTTTCTTTCCATATATTAAACAAAGCTATTCGGAAATGTTTTCATAACGTTATACAGTTTTATAGAATATGTAATTCTTTTTTTTTTTTTTTTTTTTTTTTTTTTTTTGTACGTTTGAAAATTTTTTTCAATGTTAAGACATAATTATTATGTTATCGTACATTTTTCTTGACATAAAAAAAGACATTTTATAGAAAAATATACAAGGGAAATTTAGATAGAAACTTCTTTTTTTCAGATTTTGAATCGTTCGCTTAAATTAAATTTACTTAATTCACATTTTAGGACAAGTTTAAGAATTTTATTTCACAATATTATATTTTGAATATATTCAGAATAAAGTTATGCATATTTTAGATTAATGCTCGTAAAATTTGCTTTAAAAGCATAAATATAATTTTAAAATTAGAAGTTTGAATCCACATAAGTATTTTTTTTTTTCCACTCTGGTTTTTATAGAGTATATTACTTACGATAAACTTTGTTCTCCCCTTACATGCATTCTTAAAATTTTCAATTTTAAAATGTTAAATTAGCATTTTATGGTTTAAAATAATAACGGTGACTTTAAAAATTAAATTATACTTTTTATTTAACTGATAACGTAAATTAAGCTGGAAGGAAAATAATCAATTTAATATAAATTACTACAAAAATACACTCTGACTGTATTAATGCCAAATATTTTTTTTAATCTTCAATGTATTTTAACTTTAGAAAGACACTTTGAAATATAT
This sequence comes from Salticus scenicus, assembly GCA_963930645.1. Taxonomy (NCBI): domain Eukaryota; kingdom Metazoa; phylum Arthropoda; class Arachnida; order Araneae; family Salticidae; genus Salticus; species Salticus scenicus. The sequence goes on from OZ005648.1 coordinate 57,763,214, forward strand.
TTAGATTAATATATATATATATATATATATATATATATATATATAAATAAATAATAATCTATCTATGTCTTCTAAGTAAGAGATATATTTCTGCACAAAACAGGACGTATTTTAGTACGATAGGACCGCGTTTACTTCTATTATCCGACTACCGTAGGTAATGGAGGTATTGTATTCGGTCCAAAAATTCGATATCGAGTTTTCACCTGATTTGCACGAAATAAGAAAGAAAAATTATGCATTTACTCAAAAGTTATAAAACATATTATGGAATATAGATAGTTGCAAAAGCGAGGCAAGTCAAGCGAATAATTTAATGAACGTTAGTTAAGATATAGTACGTGCTATAAACCGTTCTTGTACAGTCGGTAACAAAAGTGTCCGAACACTAGCGAAAAGTCCTATGTAAAAAAGGTACACTTAATACAGTTTTGTTAAATAAATCCTTCTCGAATCATGTTCTTACACTGACTAAGAACAGGATTCGACAAAGATTTATTTAACAAAACCGTATGAAGTGTACTTTTTTTACATAGGAGTTTTTGCTAATGTTCGGATACTTTTGTTACCGACTGTATGTGTGTGTGTATGTATGTGGCGAATATTCTGGCTGTCATATCTCCGAAACTAATAAAGATAGAACTACGAAACTTCAGAATTGAGGCAGGTCTGGTGTACTAATGAATTTTTTCCAAATTTTAGTAAAAATTGGAAAACCTTAAATGGGACCGTAAGTCCGTATCTCAAAAACGGCTGAAACGATTATCTTCAAAGTTGCTATATAAACACTCTATTAGATGTCCTTTCGAATGATATAGTTGGTTAGTTCAGGAAAATTTATAGACATCCTGTATTTCAGCTATCTACTATCCTGTATTTCTATTGTAGCTCAATTTCAGGTCTCGCAAGTGCGTTCCTTTGAAAACGGCTGTGCTGATTTTTTTCAAACTCGCCATATTAACTTCCTTTTAAGTATCCTTGTAATTATTGTTTTACGGCCAATAATTTGTATAGGAAAATATAGAAGAAAATCTTGTGGTTACCACAACGTACTGGTTTTTGAATCATTTGCAGTTCAATTTTTGCTCAAGATCCTGTTGCCGTTATCTGAAAACTTTCTTTATGCAATAAGAAAATGCTCAAAATACTAGACACTTTATCGTATACGATAATGTATGCAAATATCTTAAATATTTTCTAAGAAAAATTTATAATGTTTACTCTATTAGAGAAAATATATAGAACAATGTTTACTATAAAATAAGCAAATTTAATTTGAATCATGATAAATTTTTAATATAAAATTTTTAATTAACATCTTTGGTAAAAATGATTTTTTTTACCTACCATAAAAGTTTTATCACGCAAATTGTAAAAATTCTAACAAAAAGAAGAAAGATTTAACAGATGCGTTAAAGAATATGCATTAAATTTAATAAAAGCAAATTTATGTTAGATTCAACTAAATAAATATTTTTGTCATTCCAACAAATTCCAGCTTCCACAAAAATTATGCAATATACAGCCAGTTATAAGATTTAAAAGAATAATTAAATAGTATTTTGAACTCTGAATGCGTAAAATTGTTAAAAAACATATGTTAAAATAATACATAAATTCAGAAATATTTCTAATGAATATAGAAGAATAGTATTGTGTAGGTGTTAAGACCGATTGTCTACAGTTGAATTTCAGGCCAAGGTGATAGCTCCCTGGTCTTTTTTTAAAAAATGTTCCGATAAATATTTACGTGAGTTTCGGAAAAAAACAAGGAAAACACCGAACAGCTAGGTTGGTAAATGCAACTTGGGATTGCAGAAGAATGTAAAATAGAATAAGAATTCTCTGTTTATTTGTAGATATAGAATGGTAAAGTAAAAAAAAAAAATAAATTCTGTATAACCTACACTGTAATTAATATGTAAATAATTTAAATGAAAATATCTATAAAAATTGTTAATACCAATATCTGAAAAAAAAAAAAAGACTTTATTTCATTTTTAAATTTGATTATCACTATCCCTATATGTTATCTTTAGTGTATAGATTTTGATCTATCTCGATTTCAGCTTTCGAGTTGAGATAGTAATTGCTAATAATACATTGGTGTTCAAAATTAAAGCAACAACCTATTTTCTCGTTTTCTTCTTTTACGCATAGTTTTTAAACAAGTAAATGTATAAACACAAAATTTATGTCACATGTTTGTTATTATATCATTAATAAAATTTTATAGAACTTTAGGAAAGTAATAATTTTGAACTTGTAATTATTCAATTTTTCTCAAAAGTAAGTTTTGAAAAAAAAAAAAAGAAAAAAAGAAAAAATTTCAACATTTTTAAAAAAGAAAACTTTATGAAAAACAGTGATAAGAATGCATTACAGATAGATGATAAAGCGCATGCTTTCAAATGTCAAACTAAATTATACTGACCAGATGTCCTCATTTTCTGAGGACAGTCCGTTTTTGTAAGCCGTTTTTCTAAGTTTTAAAAATTTCTACAGGAAAGTTATTCATCATAATTATTAGCATTTTGGTCCCCAGTTATAAAGAATATAAAATTACATTCCTAATTAAGGAATTATAATAATTATTAACGCTTTTAATTAATAAAGGTGCTCTAATCTGGTCACTATAAACTAAATCCCGATTTTTCTTTTTGTATTCACTTTTCTTTTATTTTTATAACGGACTTTTTGAATAAATGTAAGTACTAATTTGTAAAATATGAGCATCACCAGAATAATAAAAATGTCGATAAATAATTTTACAATGAACGTCTTATCCAATTTTAATGTTTGTATGTATATATATATATATTTTAAAGTTATTAATATGAAAAAAAAAAAGAAGAAAAAAGAAGAAACAGAAAAATTAATACACGAGGAAAACTCCGGTTTCAGTGAAACACATGGATGCATGTGCATCTTCATCTATCAGTAATGCATCTTTATGACCATTTTTCATTAAGTTTTCTTTTCCAAAATTGTTGAAATTTTTAATTTTTTTCAAAGCTTATTTTTGAGAAAAACTGAATAATTATTAGTTTAAAAATCATTACTTAAGCTGAAATTATATAAATTAATGATATGATAACGAATATGCTTTCCAAATTTTATGTTTATATGTTTATTTGTTTAAAAGTTATAAGCAAAAGAAGAAAATGGGAAAAATGCTGTGGCTTTAATTTTGAACATTAGCGTAATTGTTTATAGATGATATTATCATTCAAGCTGTGATTTTTTTTCTTCTTTAATTTTTAGCTATGGAAGTGAATGCTATAATATATTAAAATCACAAAATCAACTGATTGGGAAGAAAATCATATTTATTGAATTTTTTTATTTTTCCGACGGAGTGAAAATAATGCCTGGACCAGGAGTCGAACCCCAGATCTTTGACTTACAAGGTCAAGGCTCTAACAATTGAGCAATCCAGGCCGACAACCGGTGGACATTACTCACTCAGATAACCTTTAGGCAGAAACATCTGGTTTATCATGTAGATAGCTCGACAGAAATAAGCCGCAGGTAAAGGAAAACACCATTAAACAATGGAAAAAAGAAATACAATATATTAAAATCGCACAATCAACTTATTGGGAAGAAAATCATATTTATTGAATTTTTTTATTTTTCCGACTGAGTGAAAATAATGCCTGGACCGGGAGTCGAACCCCAGATCTTTAACTTCCCGGTCCAGGCATTATTTTCACTCAGTCGGAAAAATAAAAAAAAAATCAATAAATGTGAATGTTATACTTAAACTTTTTTTTACGCTTATTTATTTTACCTTCTAAAACTGATTTTATTTAATTAGACGAATATTTTGCGTTAAGTCTTTTTTAATATTAGTTGTCACAGTTCTTTATTTGACGATTATATCTATTATCACACGTAATTTTTTTTGTCTGTCATCCACTTTCATTAAAAGCAAAAGATGCAAGCAGCTGTTTACTGATTTTGCTGCAGTTTGTTACATAAATTTATTCAACACTAAGAAAAAATTCTGTAATTGACATCTAGAATCTAAATTGTGGCTCTAGAAAAAATAGTCCCACGTCATCCTTATAGATTCTAGTCCCCTCGGAAAGCGAGTTCTAGAAGCCCCTATTAGAATTCTAGAGTTTTTGACTATATTCTCGAGGGCAAAGTTATTTAAAAATCTCTGCAAAAAAATGCGAATACAAGAGGCGGGTTTCAGAAACTATAATCTTGGTTTATGACCCAATTCTAGAAAATCAAGCGAGAATTTTTCGCAATACAAATGATTCAGAATATTCAGAATATTGTTTCACCATCTAGAAATGTGTAGACTAGATATTCTCGACCATTTCGTCTATTCAATTTACTGGCCTTACTTATGCACATAGCACGGAAATCTATATTTCTAGTTAAAGGATTAAAAAATGACCACTTATTCATTCAAGATGAAGGCGGTATATATTTTTTTCTCAGTGAAGGTACTACTATCCTGATCAGCACTGCCCTTTTTGTTTTGTTACCACTATTTTTATTCAATAATCTCTGTCCTGTTAAATGGCAATACATCACTATAAAAATACTATAAAAATTTCAGTAGAAAAATAATTGTAGAAAAAATGGCAGAAATGTTTCATCTCTAAAAGAGCCTCGAAAAAAGAGCGGAATGTACGGCCCACGCATCAACTCAATAATTATTCATTTACTAATTTTTTTTTTTTAATTTTTAATGGTCTTTTGATTTTAGAAAATGAATTTAATTAGGGGAGAACCGTGTAATATGGACCATCGTGTAATACGGACCATCAGGAAATTTATATGTTCAACACTAGATGGTGAAACCATCTCATTGCCTTTAGTGTATATTATTGTTATCCAAAGCAGGAAGTGACTTGTACGTGCGTACCTGTGCTTGGACAATTTTGAAATTGAGTTTTCGGTTTATATGATCATTGATGTAACAAGTATGTTAAAATGAAAGTATTAATTTCTACTGTTAGGTAATTGTAATATAATTTTCGCGTTAATAGCAGCAAATGTATTTATTTTCTGAACAATCTAGACATGTGTTTCACGGGCGCCAATTTGTATAGCGATATGTGATTGGAAACAACGTTGCTCTGTTTATGCGTGTAATATGAACCATGCTCTGTTGTGTAATATGTACCAGTGGTCCATGATAAAAACAGAGAGGTTTTGTTAATGCTTGCCGTACATATGTCGCACACTCAAAATCTTGAGACTATAGAATAGGCCAGAGAAGCAGGGGTAATCAAGCTATCACTTCCTTTGCATACTACCCATTGAATACAGCCTTTGGACTTCCTTTTTTTTCGTTCATTAACTATTATTTTTTTCGTCCATTTCTACTATTCCCAAGAGGTGGACAAGTATATGAGGGAACTTGCTGGACAGTTCGTTTCATAATTCCAACTGTTCCGGAAGGAGTACTTCGGGAAGGACCACTATGGACCACTTGGTCCATATTACACGAACGTATGTGTAATATGGACCACCGACACATAAATAAAATAATTATTTCCTACAATTATTAATAGTTCCCAGAGTGCTTTACTAAGCTTTAACCATGAAACTATACAATTGTAATGAGCAGCCAACAAATTAAATCTTTTTATTCTAATAATTTTATTTTTGCGAGCATTCTTGCTTAGGGGGTCCATATTACACGGATCTCTCCTACTGTATTTTAAGAAAATGTACATCTAAGAAATGTTTCAAATATTAATGAACTGAATTAAAATACCATTAAGAAAAGAACTATACCGGATATTTTTCCTCAGTTTGTTTACTTTTATTATTATTTATTTACTTTTATTATTATTATTATTATTGTTATTATTATTTATTATTTATTACTTATTTTATTTTATATGCAGTAAAATAAATGTCCCCCGGTGTTAAAACATAAAAAATGTTTAAATTTTTCCATTAAAATTTTAAATAAAATTCTTTCAACAAAAAATTCCATTACATACATTGACATGACAGGAAAAAAAAATGTTTATTTCTCTAAATATCAATAAAATATTTAAAGTACTGGATTTAAATGTTTTGAAAACAAAATGCTTATGTTCATTTATCAAGCAAATAAAAAGCTATTGATATTGCTTATTTTGCAGAAACTTAACAAAAATAACATCTTTTCAAATCAACTGTACGAGAAAACATAACAAGTAACATAATTTAGTTTGAAAATAAATGATGTGTGTTTAAATTGGAAATTCATTTAATCTGCTTATTTTTTATATTCAGAAGCGAAACAGTTTATTCTAAAAATGACATGTCATTCCAGTTACTTAGCAATTTTAAGATGTTTGATCATTTTAAAAATAAAAGTAATGTATTACAAAAGTTTGGAAACCTGTTTTTTGACAAAAGAAACCATTTTATTTGTAAGCTATTTTTATTAAAAGTTTAATGTAACTGCTTGTTAAAAATTAATGATGAGAAATTCTGGGTCGGAAACACTCTTTAAGATAAACATATTGTTTCTGGGGTAGATGAATCTTACCGTTTTAAAATACTTACTGGGATTGAAAAAAGTGTTATAGTTTATAAATCATTACTAATTTAGCGCTTTCCTAAATAATAATAATAATTATAATTAAACGGAATGCTAATATAATTTAATTAAACATAACATCGTTGAAAAAAGTCTGTATATAAAACATGTTACTTAAATATTTAGATAATCCCTTTTATTTTATTTTTATTTTATATTTCTGCCCCCCCTCCCTTTTTTTTTTCTTTTTTCATTCCTTTTTAGGACGGAGGTCTATTAGTCTCAATCTAAGGATTTTTACGATACTAGTTTTACGATAGTTGGACATTTATCGAAATCTAAAATTTATCTAAAATATAATTGAAAAATTTGAAAGCGATGTTATAATTTGAAAAAAAAAAAAAAAAAAAAACTAATAGTCCTCCGTACTAAACTAAATTCTGCTTTTGCCAGAATTTCATTAAAATCGGTTTTTTTTTTTTTTTTTTGAAAAGAAAAGAAAAGAAATAAAATTAATAATAATCAGTATCAAAACGGACAGTATCGAAAAAAGTTTTTTTTTTTTTCTAAATCCTTTCAAAATCTTTTGGGTAGCTTTGTGAAGAAATTGTGGACGATTATAATGATGGTCGATATGTTCATTTCATTTTCTTTGTGCAAGAGATAGATAATGCAGGTAAGGGATGAATGCAGGTAAGCGATAGACTGCTTACCTGCAATTTCCCCATACACGAAATGTATTTCAATTCTCTTGGATGCCTCTGTATATGTACCAATAGCTTGATCTCGACGAAAAGTTTAGTATCGCATCCATATACGATACATATCCAGAATATCGAGTTTGAACTTCCCTGCTACTATTTGTTTTTGAGATGTGCTGATTACAAGCACTCACACACCCATACCAACTGCTAAAAAACATGATTTTTGGATTTTGGAAATCTCAAAATGAATAAATATAACAAAAAGTCAATTTCGAAAGTTTAATTCCAAAATAATACTTTCTCTGTCATATATATACAGGGTGTTAGTCCCGGACCCATTTTGATGTCTAATAACTCATAAAATAATGAAGATATAAATAAACTTATGGCATTTATTGATGGAATAACTCTATATGAGTTTTCTTTTCAGGTTTGAATGTCTTTACTTTTGTAAATATCGTCTGCGCGTGTGGTGAATTTCAGATGCATGTGGTTAATTCAAACATGCTTGCCGCTACCTGGCATGAAATTGACTATCGACTTGATATTCTCCGTGCGACGAAGGGGGCACACGTGGAAGTTCATTCACAAGGGTCATGAAACTTTTTGAGTCTATCTAACCATTTATGTTATTAATTTAGTGCTAGAGGCCTATTTCAGTCGGTACAGCGTTGTCGAATTTTTATACGTCACTCTTAATAGTGCTAAGGGCCTATTTTAGTCAGTTTATTGAGTGGGAATTTATTGAATGAAGTCCCCCCAAGGCCCAACTTTGACATGAGTCCCCCCCAGGCCCAACTTTGACATGAGTCCCCCCCAAGGTACAACTTTGACATGAGTCCCCCCCCCCAAGGCACACCTCCCCCTCATTGGGAAAAAGAGAAAAAACGTTGTTTTGCGGCTATAAGACAGTTTGGACTTCCAACGTTATTTGTTACAGTATCTGCAGCTGAAACACATTGGTTTGATTTAATGAAAACTTTATCATGGAATTTAGATCGTCACGAATTAACTAAAGAAGAATTTGTCGATATTAACAAGTTTAGCAGTAGGCCTCTGGCACTAAATTAAAATCTGTCAATGTCAGATTTTCATGTTTTAAATAATGAAATAATGTCGTGTCTGTATAATTTTTTTTTTTTATTATTTTATGAGTTATTAAACATTAAAATGGGTACGGGACTTTATAAACACCCTGTATATAGGTAATGGAAAGTAAAAATTGCAGTTAATTTTGTTATCTATTCACCTATGCAGTACTTGTCGCCAGCAGTTCGTAAGTATGGGACTGTACGCCAAAATGTGACGTCAACACGGGATGATAGATACGTGGTTCACATGACAGTAAACGGTCGTTCAAGTGCACTTTCAAGTCGACAGTTTGCAGAAATATGTGCACTGCTTCAAGTGTAACATTCTGAGCTTTAATAATTCATCGGCGTCTTTGCGTGCAAGAGTTCCTTCATAAAGGATCTCCCATAACTGGGAATCATTACCGTCTGTACATACAATGTTATCCAACTTTCTAATAGATGAACTCTCAGCGCTGTGGTCAGTAGTGCAATTGACTAATAATGGACGATATTAACTGCTACGAATTGTAGGTAATCTTAACATTAACAGGTATATTAGTGATGTTTTACTGCCCGAAGCCGTTCCCTTCTTTCAAGACATTTTTGGAGCTGTATTTAAAAGGGACAGTGTCCACCTATATATTTCTAGGAATGTTGAATACTTAGTTGCAGCACAACAGATATTGCTTTTTCTTTGGACTGCTTATTCGCCGAATATTTTGCCGATTGAGCATGAGTGGGATGTTGAAATATTATTCGGTGTCTGGCTAGTTACTGCCAACTCTTAGCTACTGGAGAAGAATTTTGGGTTCGCATACAAGCAATAAAGAAAGCTGTTTAATAGGCATACATTTAAAATGTACTTAATACTATGCCACGTTGTACAGAAACACTTACTTCAGTACGTGCTGGTTTTAATGAATACTGATATTTTACTTGTATAATATATTTTTTTTTACTTTGTAATTTCATTTGTTTATTTGTTTCAACTGAGGTAGTTGTGCATAAAATTTCACTGAACTCACATGAACCTTTTATGCCTATGCATATTTTATAATCTTCAAATTTATAATTTTATAAAGGCATTTCTAATTAAATGTAAAGATTATTATTGAATAAAATTAAAATGGGCGTAAAAAACCTGAATTAGTTAATATATATGTATATACATTTAAAGAAAGTAATTAAAAAATTTAGATTTTTAGCAAAAGACAAAAATTGTTGAATTATATGTTTTTCCAAGGTTACAATATTTCTTATTAAAGATTAATTATTGTTTAATCTGCTTTGATTTTATTAGGAAGATTTTTTTTTTGTAAAAATTGGAGCTTCTATTATAAACTCGCAAATTATGCTAAACATTATAATTTTCCTGCAAAAGATATTTTTATCAGACACACTCTCTCTAATACACATACACATTCTAAGGTTACTGAAAAACATTTTAAGTTTTTATCCTTATTTTCGTCTCTTATAGAATTCTTAAAAAAAACTTTGGAAAAAACTTCAAATGTCTAAAGTAAGTTGACCAGTTCACACGTGAAAATTAGATTTTCTACTTCAATGCTTGAGGCAAGATGTTAGAATAAAAAAATAAAAAATATTTGTTTTTATTATTATTCAGTAAATAGGAGAATATTGAGCTGTCGGCATTTATAAAAGGTTTTTTAAAAGATAAATCTGTAACACAATATACATCAAAGTAAAACTTTATAGAATTGTCACGTAATCTTCAAATATGAAAAAATACAGTTAAACTAAATGCATTAAAGTTGTTAAAATTTATTACTCAACATTACAAATTATCAATGATATACAAAGAAATATTCAATTTATTTTAAATGTTGAATAACAAATGTACTATTAGATAGTTTTTTTTTTAATGTTAAATATCAAATAAAATTTAATAAAACTTCTTATATAATAATTCTATGTTTTAATGAAACAAGAGTAATTTCTTTCTAAGAAAATTTTATTAAAGACAAAAAGGAAAAAAAAAATTTTTTGGCCCTGCTCTGTTCTTTAATTTTAAAAGAAAAAGTCTCCAACAGACTTTCTGAACATTTAGTACTTTTTGGTTTTTTAACTAAATTTAAATGAGAAAAGTCTAATGGAGAAAATAAATATTCAAAATTATTTAATATTTGTTTAAATATTCAAAAAGGGAAATGATAATGGATGTTTAAGTATTTCTCCCCAAGGTGTGTCTCATTTAATAGATTGTAATGTATTCGGAAATTTTTTGTGCTTCCCTGTGAAAGATATATATGAAGGATAAGCTCACAATATTATATATATAACTGTTTTCTTTTATATGTTTTAAAGAAGGTAGCCTTATTCAAACGAACTGTAAATAGTTTGAGTTCATAGACCACAAAGTATAAAATTTCTTCTTCGTATCCCGATAAAAAAAATATTAAGTCCTGCACTTATGGAAATTTTTACGGATTTTCCGATGTTGACATACAACGTGCTTACCTGTTAATACCTTAACCGAATATACAGACGTGATACCCTTTTGCACTCGAGAGGTGACTCTCATTCACCATGTGGTTTGATGGAGCAGCTTGAGAGGTGACTCTTGCTCACCACTTGGTTTGATGTGGTAACTCGATGCGCGGCAGTAACTGTTTACGTTTAGTTTTTTCGACACGGGCTCCTGCGCTCTTCCTGTATAATCTTATGCGATGTATAATCACTTGCAATATTTGAGAACATTAGTCCACCAATTGACAGGAGATTTTCGCCAGCCACGCGATCGAGCCTCGACTTCAACCTCCGATTCCGGAGATATCCGCTTGAGTGGAAAACTACACAATATTCTAACAGGAGTTAGGAAGGACTGCAAAATCTGTTCTCGGAGAAATAAATCCAGAAAAAGGCATCAAACAACATATTACTGTAATACTTGCCCCGACAAGCCGGGCATGCATCTTGGAAATTGTTACATGAAATATCATACACAGAAAAATTACAGAGACTAATATTTAAGAAATCATGTTTATAAAGCTGTAAAGATATATAAAATGTTAAAATACAAAAATTTTATACATTAATTTGTGTGTGTAATGGTTTTAAGTTACTGGTAAGAAATGCGTCAAAAAGGCTGCAAAACATCTCGAGTTGCTGGCTCGCCGCGCGAAAAAGGCTCCGAGTGCAAAGGGTTAAATGCATTTAAGAATCCTCACTTGATTGATCCTGCAACTCATCTTCATGTATCTACAACTTTAGGTGGAGGCAAGCGATGGTTTCGATCACTGCAGGTACTCCCAAAGCTCCCGTGATGATGATGGTGATATTAGATGCTAACTCACTTCAAAGTATTCGACTCTATGTATTGAGAAAGAATATTTGATTGTGTCCCATAAAATAAACTATAAATTCTACACTCATCAAAATCTATACAAAACGTGTGACAGTGACCTATGTACAACATATGTACAAATTTATGGTTCAGTTTAATGAATCGTTTAGACACTATCTCATTTTAAATAATTTGAGTCCATTAGGCCACACTGAGAAAAAAACATACCTCCTTCATCTACAATGAATAAATGGTTATTTTCTAAATTCTTAAACTAGAAATATATGTTTCCGAGCTATGCGCATAAGGCACTCCAATAAACTGAATAAACGAAATGGTCGAGAATTTCTAATCCACGCATTTCTAGATGGTGAAACAATATTCTGAATATTCTGAATCTTTTGTATTACGAGAAATTCTTGCTTGATTTTCTAGAATTGGTCATAAACCCACCATTTGTTGAAACCCACCTCTTGTATTCACATTTATTTGGTGATATTTTCAAGTAGGTTTGTACTCGATGGTATAGGCAAACGCTCAAGAATTCTAACAGAGGTCTCTAGAATTTGCTTTCGAAGGGGACTAGACAATTTTTTATAAGAATTTTATAAGGATGACATGAAACTATTTTTTCTAGAGCCACAATTTAGATTCTAGATGTCAGTTATAGAATTTTTTCTCAGTGCATTGGCGTGCCTTATACTCATAGCTCGGAAATCTATATTTCTAGTTTAGGGATTTAGAAAAAGACAACCTATTCGTTCTAGATTAAAGCGGTATATTTTTTTTCTCAGTGCATAATAACAAAACCTTTTCTTTGTAAATAACCATAAGTATTCATAAAAATCTTTACAGTTCATTCGACCGTGACCTATAATAGATCCCCCAACTTTCAGCTCAATCAGTCAAAGCGCTTAGATGTTATCATGTTCACTCCCACACATACATCCCCACAAAAATAGCAAAGATGAACTCAGAAAACGCTAAAACATAGATTTACTAAAATCTCGTATTTTTTCATGATTACAATAATTTCCTTACATAATGTATGTTCGGAAAATAAAAATTGCCTTTATTCTTTATCAAAAAAAATGTTAATATTATAATGAAGGAAATACTTTTTAAGTTATTTTTTCAATGTATGGAAAAAAAATGTTAAAAGTGAAATACCTTTCACACGCTTTCATTTTACTTTAGAGTCGAAACGAATCTATGCTTGTAGCTTAGCGGATAAAAAAAGAGAAGCTATGTAACGTCAGTCTAACATGTGACAGTAACAGACCGTATCTTGAGGCGAAAAAAAAAAAATAATAAATAAATAAATAAAGCGATACCTTAAACAACTAAGTTCGGGTTTTCTTACCTGGTCGCCTTAAGAAATTTGATAATATTTGCAGTTTGTAAGAATCAACAGTGAAATTTAATAAATAATTACTTTCTTCAGCTTACGTTTTAGTACAATAAATAAAAATTTTGGGTTACAAACCATTTATTCTTCAAAAATTTAGTTTCAAACAAGGGGTAATTGTTTCTAACAAAAAGTTTTCATAAAAAGTTTTAGATTCTTATTTTATTTATTTATTTAAGTAATCAAACAATATTCTTTATTTTAAGGACGAATTTCAAGAATCACATCATGATTTTCCCTATTTAGCTGAAGATTAATTTTGTCCTAGCTGCAACGGTATAATCAGAAAAAATAAAATGTTATCTATGATTTGGAACGGTAATACAATGGAAATAATAATAATAATTAAAAATCAGATTATTTCCTATTGAAAACATATTGTCTTTGTTAATTAGGGATTATCAAATATCATTTAAATAAATATGTATATAAATATACATTTACATATTACCGGTATTTATAATTACGCTAGCAATTTATTATATTTATTTATTATTTTAATTATTTTATATTTAATGGGTGCAATTGTTTAAAAAATTATTATAAGAGCCTCACCATTCAAATTAATTATTTACATGATAAAAATGACAAAATATGGACATGAATTTAATAATTATATCTTTAACTTTTTTGTGTCTCAGATTTTCAACACATTATTATGTAGATGATAGAATGCAAAAGATGGTGTCATTAATATATATATATATATAGTTAAATAATATAAAAATGAGGTTAAATGATACAAACTATCATTAGAGCTAAGCAAGCAAAAAAATTTGACTGCAACAATTAGAAGTACGTTCACTTTTAAACAAGGACTTCTAAGCACGCGATGTCCAACTAGTCTAAATATAATGATGATAAAAAAAAAATATTTAAATATTTTATTTTTAATATTTCTGTTCTCCAGATCGCTGTAAATCACAAGTATCCAATATAATTAGTTATGCGGTTTCTTGAATTTTTTATATCAATATTCTTGTCTAAAGTTTTCGTCATAAAATGATATTTAATTAATAATTTAGAAATTCCTTTATTTACATTTGCTTTTATTTCGAATATCATTTGATTTTAGAATATTATTGAAATTTGTTTTAAACGGGACATTTTTACTCTTCGTTTATTCGAATTTTATGATGAGTTCTGATTTTAAAAATATTATTGAAGTTTCATAATTTTCAATATGGTCATGTATTATTTATTTTATTTGTTTTTAAAGTGTATATTACTACATAACAGAGTGTAACGCATAACATATTTTCACTTTGTACAATTTCAAAAGTTCTTAAAAAGATACGTCAAGATTTTATTGTTATTTATTGCAAACAAATTAATGCACTACGCATTAAATTTCATGTAAAAAAGAAAAAAAAAAATCTTATCCATTGGAAATTTATTAAATTAAACAAATTATTACATAATTAAATGCACACAATTCTCTCGAAAATCCATTTGAATTGTATGATAGAGTATTACAACTCCTTTAAAATAATTTAGTTCATATTTTTGCTTTTATATGTACAAATATCGATGAAATAAAATCGTATTTTTTTCACATATTTCTGATTATTTCATAAGGTATATTATTGAAATTTTCTCTTAAATGCTCTTTCTTTTGTTTTGATTTTTTTTTTTCGAAAAACTTAAGGTTGAAATTAAGGTAACAAGTTATTCTAGAAAGTTATTCTAAAAACTTAAAAGCTGAATTTAATTACACTACTCGGCGTTGCCTCTAACATCATTTTTGCAAATTCGTATGGAAAATGACCTCCTGATTCCGAATAGGACGCCCATTTTGCCCTATAACCCACCTATTTTAGGGACAGCCCTCTATTTTTCTCTTTTTGGTGATTTTATGGCTATAAATTTGATTTTTATGGGGGGGGAGGGATTATTTGAATTGTCAAACATCTTCTGAGGGGATACAAAGTTGGAAAGTTCTAAAACATGAACATTTGCCTCAGAGGAAAAATTTAAGGGGGGTTTTTCCACTGAAAAGATGCCTTACATTTCTTATACTTTCTGAATTTCTTCTTCTTATTATTTATTAATCATTATAATTTTCTTTTTTAGGTGTTAAATTAATTATTTTTATTCTGCAAATCAAATTCTTGGTCATAAAATTACCGAACAGAGATAAAAATTGAGAGAGGGGGGTGGTGTCCCTGGTGGGTGTTGGGTAAAATGAGAATCATATTCGGATTCAGGAAGTTATTTTACATAAGAATCAGAAAGAATGGTATCAAAGGTCGATATTTTTTTTTCAGCGCATTGGTATCTAACTAAGACTGAATTGTGTTTTGGTTTTGCACAAGAAAAGAAAGAAAGCCATATGCTACTCATGCGCTACACATACGCTAAATTGTTAAAAAAAATTCCCGTTATATTGCTGAAAATTCCAGACAGAAAAATTAACGGAAAAAAATCTGTTTCCTGCACGAAAAACATGTTGACAAAAATGTTTTGTAGGAGAACAACACAGAGAATATTCGTGCACAACAAATTTTATTCGTAAGGCACACCGTAAAAGTTCAGACCATAAATAAAATTTTCCAGTTCCACCCGCCAGGATCAAACTAGAGACCTCTGCATTGTAGGTGATGATATTATAACTTAGCTACATAAAAACATTTTTTTGTTACTACCATTCTCCGTAAGCGGGAAAAAAAAAAAAAAAAAAAAAGGTAATCACCAGATGAAATTTGTTTCAAAGATAGCAGATTGTATCTGGTCACAGAGAAAAATGTTTATTTTGACAGATTGATATGCACCCTTAAATTAAATTTGTGTAGTTTTAGAAAATATAAATTTTATGTAAGAAACTTTTTATTTTTATGTACATTTCCTATTTTCACGAGAATTGTTTTAAACAGTGCTATAAGATTATACATCTTTGGTTTCTATGCCACTTTTAAACCGTAGATCAAGTTTTAATCATATTTCCATTGCTTTGAATAGATTTTTTTTGTAACCATAACGTTGTTCATGGCAGCGGCAATTCTAAAAAAAAAAAAAGTAGAGCGACTCCACTCTACCTTCCAAACATTAAGTAATTAATGACTGTATAAATAAATTAAATTAAGAGATATCGTTAAACAAACAAAATAATAATAATAATATGTTTGATTATTTTCCTCCATATAGCATGTTGTTAAATTTAACGTTATTGCCCTTCAAATAATTTGAACTTATAGATCATGATAAAGAATGTTTCATTCTGTCCCTGAAAAATTCTATAAACGCCAGGTTCAGCAAAATTTATACATTTCGTGCGACGAGGACCGATGTATATAAATTTTCAGCTCATTAGGATGAGACATTAAACGCTCCAGCATTTTAAGTAATTTGAGCTCATAAGCCATAAAATGATAAAGAACTTTTCTTTGCATCCCTGTAAAATAATTACAAATGTTTGATTCACCAAAATCTATACAGATCGTGCGACGGTGACCTATAGCATGTGTATAAAATTTCAATTCATTCGAATAAGGCCTTTAGACGCTATCGCACTTTAAATAATTTGAGATCATAGGACATAATGACAAAGAATTTTTCTTTGTGTCTTTGTGGAAAAAATTCTGATAGATTTACTAAATCAATAGGGTTTGTGCTACGGTGACCTATAACATAAGTACCAAATTTCAGCTCATTCAAACAAAGCATTTAAACGCTATTGTGGTCACTGACACATACACACATTCACACAAACACGTAAACATACACCTACACCTACGCACACACACACATATACATACATGCATCACCGTAAAAATAGCAAAAATAAACTCATGGGATTCAAAATCGAATCTGATTACAATACTTTCCTTACGAGTGTAACGTTCGGAAAGTAGAAATGCAATACGAAATATTTTTTATTCACCACCTCAAGTTGCCTGAATAACACAGAAGCACTCCTGCTTCACATTATGAGAATACTTTTTATAGCTGCAACTGTGTAAATGCATTGTCTAACATTTTTCAGCCCCCGTTCTTGCAATATATGGAATAGAATTATTACTATTGTTATTATTTTCTTTCTTTCTTTCTTTTCTTTTTCTTTTTCTTTTTTTTTTTTTTTTTTTTTTACAGAGAATTCAAATTTTGCACATTTGTTGATATCTGCAAAGTACAGCAAATGTATTGCATTACACATAAGTACAGTTTTATTACTAATGCTATCTTTTGTAGTTATATCATAATATAGACGCACGTATAAGTTTGAATATAAGGTTTAAAGTAATAATAATTTTGATATAAATTTTGTAATTTGATATAAATAATTTTGATATAAATTTTAAAGAATTTGCATTAATATGTAACCTGAAATATATTACACACAGAAAAAAAAAATTCTCACTTGACAATACAGAATTGACTAACCCAAACAGCTGACTAAAAAGCTTCAGTTAAAAAGTGTACTAGCTGAACTAGTCTCCAAAACAATACCCCAGACTAGGAAGGTTAATATTATCAGGTAAGACGGCTATATCTGATAATATTAACCTTCCTAGTCTGGGGTATTGCTTTGGAGACTAGTTCAGCTAGTACACTTTTTAACTGAAGTTTCCTAGTCAGCTGTTTCGATTAATCAATTCTGTATTGTCAACTGAGAACTTTTTTTTCTGTGTGTAGTTGTAGATATAATTTTAACTGCTTGTGTAAATTTCTAAATTATTAATATGAGCCAAGAGATATCAGTGCATATATCTACGATATGAAAATGGCACTTTTAAAAGAAAATGAGGTTGTTGAACACTAATATAATAATGAACACCAATAGCACAATATACACGTCAGCGCCAATATTTAAAACAAGCTATTAATATTATCATCTTGTACCAACTGAAATACGATATCTTGAATAATATGCGTATCAATTTAATTATATATGGCCGAAAAATATTTTTTGCAGTGTATATCTAAACCTTTTATGTTATTTTTACACAACTCCGTTTTACAGAATTTACAATACATAAATTAAATTATAGATTTTATTATTATTATTATTATGCATTACGCAAGAAAAATTAAAGGTTAGTAATATCCACTGCACAGTTTTACTTTCGTTCATTTTTAATCTGCTATCCATTACATATTTCCAAAGATTATGCTTTTATAAAATGTTTTTATGTTTTCCTATCTCTTTCCAGTTTTCACAAATGTTTGTTTTTGAGATTATAAAATTATATTGCCAATACTTTTTTAGTATGATTTTTTTTTATATATATATATATAATTCTGTTTTTACTTCAGGCACCATTTTGAAGATCCTAAAAGTCCCTAGCAAAATGAATTTTGTTGAGGAGAATTAGAGTGGGTATTTCTTCCCATAAAAATATTAATATTATGATGTTAAAACATCGTATTTTGCCTCTGGATAACGACATATTTAGCATGAATAGAATATACATAAAAGTAAAATGTGCTCAATAATTCATTGATAGTTACTTAAATTATCATATAAATTATATTTACAGAGTTTTATTATTATTATTATTATTTTACAATTGTCATATTTTCTAAAACCTAGTGCTATATTTAAATTAATAATTCTGGGATTATTTTTATGCTTTTAAAATTAAAATTTTTGCATAATTTCTTAATATATGCTACAATAATTCAATAACTCCTTATTTTAAATCAACAGAAAATTAATAACATTTAAGAAATATATTTAAAAATTACACTATTGAAAATGTGAGAAATGCACAAAAAAGAATTTTCAAGAAGTTTGCATGGATTATAAGAAATTAACTAAGCGTACGCGCGTTCATATCGTTGAACTCTCTATCGTCGAACTCTCCTTTGTGATGACGCCTTAAAATACACGTTGTTCTTAGTTATGAAAAAAAAAAATCTATTACAAATATGTTTATTGTGATGTAGATTATCACATATTAGAAAATTTATATTTTTCTTTTTAAAGGATAAGTAAATTCTCTAAATAAATAAAATTATAAATTAAATTCTTTAATTTTAAACAACTACTTAAAATATAACGATATAATGATTTTTATACTATAAATAATAAATTTTACAATATACGTTTACTAATTTTTATATCTTCCCTTTCATATCTTTGTCAATGTAACTGAAACATTTTTTTGATCAATTCCCAGTATTCTATTAGCAAGCTTAACGTACTGGAAATTCTTTTCGCTCTGTAAATGATAATGTTTTGACTTATTTCTATCCGTTTGTTTTGTAAAACCAGAAAATAATTAGTGCAGTCTCTTTTAATCGTACCTCGAAATGTAACTCATGCATCCTCTTGTCGCCTAATTTACATCATCGGTTAGATAAAATATTTGCTTAGCTAGTTGTTTTCCCAGGGTCTAAATCTTGGCGAAATCATGCCAACATTCACTAACAACGGTCAATAAATTACTCGTCGCTTTTTAAAAATATACATGTGAATATTCCTAACGTAACCGCAACCATTCTCTATCTTAAACTTTGAACTTGGCGTATATAATTAAACGCCAAATGCATTGACATTTTTCTACTCCAGTTTTGGAGGACACTTTCTTACTG
The DNA here is from genome assembly GCA_963930645.1 of Salticus scenicus. Classification (NCBI taxonomy): domain Eukaryota; kingdom Metazoa; phylum Arthropoda; class Arachnida; order Araneae; family Salticidae; genus Salticus; species Salticus scenicus. Next base: position 57,782,742 of record OZ005648.1, read on the forward strand.
ATTATCAAGGATGTAAAACCTCAAGAGCGATTCGGGCCTGGGGCCCGGCTTGATTCCCGCGACTGTTTCCCCACTCCATGCTGTAAGCTTTGTAATGTTATTCCAACTATGGTCACGCACCAAATTAGATGCTTTGGAATATTTAATAAATTTACTTTAACCGATATACTGCCTCTTGGATGCGTTCTCGGGTAACAAGTTTTCATCTTTAATTAATTTTAACTTGACTGTTTTTTTTTTTTTTTTTTTTTTTTTTTCAGCTTTTTCTTAGCGGCCAACGCAATAAGACTATCTTTTCAACAGTTAATAAACTTCAGATATTATGTTAAACCAAACTCTCTATCTTCGAACTCTCCTTTGTGATGACGCCTTAAAATACACGTTGTTCTTAGTTATGAAAAAAAAAATCTATTACAAATATGTTTATGGTTTGATTTTAAAGAAAATTCTTAGATTATATACTTCTTTATATTCTGAGCGAGTTCAAGGCGAGTACAAGGTAAGTACGTAGGAAGTGAGTACAAGGCGCGTACAAAGTAAATACGGAAAAAGCGACACAACACAATGCTAAAAATGTCCGCTTGCAGCAACACTAATTAGAAATCTGCAGCGGTTTGGCGGCAAAAAAGCAACCACCGGTAAAATATTACGAGTATAATCAAACTCAATATTTACATTGAGGGATTCGTTAGAGAATCTTTAAAATTCGTAATTGAATATAATTGCTTTAATAAGCAACCTATTAATCGTATAATCGTATAATCTTTTGTTCAAAAGTATTCCTGGTATTTAAAAAAAAAAAAAAAAGTATTGCATTCTCTCTTTCTCATTTGGCATAGTACATCTAGGCAACAACATGCATCGAAATTTAATGAGTATTACTTTCAGAAACAGTACGACTAAAGTATTTTTTTTTTGTATGCATTAATTATTGATGTGACAGATAAATGAATTAAAAAAAATAGCCTTTAATATTTATTTGAGAGCGATACTTGTAATACTAGTAAAAGCTGAACATAATATATTCATATATATACATTTCTAACCATTTTTTTTTCTTAATTTAAAGAGAATAAAGAAAATCGTTGAAAAAGAAGTTATTTGTACGATTCAGAATTAAAAATTAAATAAAATATAAATCAATTTAAACTAAAGTGTTCTATATTTCGGATTTATTTTATCTTCTTGGAGTCTAAGATAAATTACGATTAAAAATTTTGTAAAATGAACTTATAAAAACTACATATAGTACAGTTTTATTATTATAAGTTGTTGTACGTTTTCCCTTAATTTAATGTAAAGTAAATTTTTAAGTTCTACGCTGAAAAAAAAAAAAAAAAAAAAAAAAACTGTACTTGTGAATATGTGTAACATCAGCATGAAAATTTTGTCCAGAGATTTATTCCACAGATACATTTACAAAACACTGAATGCTGTCGTTCAGTATAAGTATACAGTTCAATACCTATTTTTATCGTCGTAATGTATCTGAGAAATACAACACTTCTATATTTCATATCCAATACAGAGAAGAAAAATGCACCGATCGAAAAAATATCTTGCGGGTTATTTACTGCAGAATTTTTCCTTAGTGAAGAAATACATTTTCAAAGTGTTGCTATTTTTCTTCTGAAGATTCTTTTCCATATTCTGTTTTAGTACTTAGAGCTTAGGTTGTAAAAACATTTCTGTCTGGAAAAATACTTTGAAGGAAAGAAGAACGTAAAGGACATAATATAAATAAATGATACCATTCCAAAAATACAAAATAGAAATATTATTTTTTAGAAAAAAAAAATCGTTTCTTTCATGGTTGAATACAGCTTTTGTAGCATCTTTAAACATTTAATTTCTGATATTACAGAAATTTTATACTGGTTAATTACATATCGCAGAAAAATATCATTTATTCCACGATTAAATTCGAATTACATAGTTTTCAACTGTATTTATATTCACATAAGTGTCATTCTATAAAATTCAACGATGTATTAAAAAGCATGTTTAGAAAATTAATTTTCAAAATTAGTTTTAGAAAATAGTAAAATTATTTTGCCCATGCTTTTTAGATAGTGTACGAAGCTATAGTAACATAGTAAAGCCAAAGTAAAATCATACTGATATGTAATTTTCTAAAATTTATGTTTACAATTTTGTGACAGGAGTGACATTTAATAGAATGACCCATAATGAAGAATTACATATACAGGGTATCCGAATCAAATGTTTCAAATTTCAGCTGTTGATTGAAAAAAACCTATCAGCAGAGTTACCAACATTTTAATTGTTTCCGAAGCATTTTTAGCTCGCCATTATTTCATACCATTTCTTTTTAACAGTATTTTTTTTTTTATTATCATTGCTATATATTGGAGAAAATTGTTCTATAAATAAAGTGGTGCGAAATAAAGGCGGGACAAAAAATGCTCCGGAATAAATTCAAATGTTGGAATCTATGTATCAGTGATATGTGGTTAGTAATAGGCAAATTTGTTTGTGTAATTCTGAGATTTTAACGACAATTTTTATTTTACGCGTACGATGCACTTGCACATGCTCTTGTACGTCCCAAGTACAACCAAATAATGAGTCTCAGCGGGTTTCATTTGCTTAGAGCATGCTATTTAGCATCGAAAATTAACATGATTTTAAAGCCACATCAGGATTTCGAAGGAAAAAAAATTCACGTGAGAAACATTGTGATTAAGCCCAACTGCAGAATTTTGGGATCAGATAATTCCCATGTCTTACAGAAAGTGAAAACCAAATGAACAGTCCAAAAATTAATGTGTGTCTATATTTTTTCATCTAATAAAGGAGCAGGACCATTTCTCTCTGTTGAGACGTCTATATTGGCAAATATTTCATATTGAAGATTTACGCAATACCCCCAACTGCAAAATTTTCAACATTCTGGTACTTTCCAACAGATGTTGAAGACATCTGTAGAACAATAACCGTTGCTATATCCACTGGGACTACTAAAATGCTATAGTGAACATGTCTTGAACTAAACTACCTGCTAGATATTCCCAGGAATACAACAAGAGCGCATGCTAATTCACTGATTATTATTATTATTATCAATATTATTGTTATTTTATTTTTTTACTTATTTTTTACTTATTTATTTATTTATTTATTTTTGATCTAATTGATTCTTTTAATCTAATTTTTCCCTTTTATTATACTTTTAAACTTTTTATTAAGTATAGTGAGTGACCTTGAGTGACCTTGATTCCTTTGTTATTTTTTTTAAAATATCAATCAGGTTGTAACTGTACAAATTCTGCATTTACAAAAGAAGTATCTCCCCCCCCCCCCTGCCCTGAAATAAGAAACAAATAAACGCTGTTAAAAAAAAATTAAGAAATAAAATTTTTGTTCAATCAATAAAATAGATTTTCGTTATTTAAATTTAATAATATTTTCATTAAACTTTAATGTGTTTTCACACCTCTTGTTATAAATTACGAATGGGATGAAAAATTTAATATGAAAGCAAAACGAATAATCAAAATTGACAAAAATCTAATCGGGAATGTGTCCAAATTAGGATAACGAATAAGCGGAAATATAAGAGTCAAAAGTTGAATTGTGACAATATCGAAAAACTATTATGAAAATTATAAATGAGATGAGAAAGTTAATATGAAAGCGAAACGGATATTTAAAATTGACGAAAAATTTATTAGAGAATGTGTCTAAATTATGAGAACCAGTAGGTACAAGAGTGATAAGCTGAATTGTGATAGCATTGAAAAAGTATTATGAAAATTATGAATGAGATAAAAAAGTTAATATAAAAGAAAAACAAATATTCAAAATTGATCAAAAGTCTAACCGGGAATGTGTCTAAATTATGAAATTGAATAAATGAAAATACAAAATTGACAGGAAGAATTATGAAAATATTTGTAAAAAATTATGAAAATTATGAATGAGATGAGAAAGGAATAATATGAAACCAAAACGAATATCTAAAATTGACAAGTCTAATCAGGAATGTATCTAAATTATAAGAATGAGTCGGTGGTAATATAAAAGCCACAGGCTAAATTATGGCAATATTGGAAAAGTATTACGCACGCTAATGGCATATTTTTCGAACAAGTGTGCTATTTTTACTATACAAAACAGTAACGAAGCAATGATGATTTTTTTTTCTCAGGAAGATGTTTATTTTATTACGGAACACTCTGAAAAAGTAAAACTATACAAACTTTAAAAAACACTCTGCACATATGGCGAAATTTAAACTCGTGCCAAATAAAAATTTTTAGTTCACTACATGAAAATTGACATTTAAAAAGATGGTTATTTTGGATTTGAAGAGTTATGTATTGATATTCCATAATCGATAAAATTACCAAAAGTTTATCAAATTGTTTGAGATTTTGTATATTTAAAAAGTCACCTTCAGCAAGTTATACAATAGGGAAGCTAGGGGCTAGTTGTAACAATTTTTAAAAAACTATATATAATTTTTAATGTATTTATATTTTCTTGTTTATAATTGCTGTTTTGCTTAGAATATACATTTCTCTATAACATTCATAAAACAAGCATTCGTTATTTTTGTTGATTTTTGTACAAAAAATAGTTTTTGAAATTTTTTTAAATGTTACAATTTGCCGCAAATTGTAACACCCGTGGGGCAAATTTGTAACAGATATGAAGGAAATACTAAAAATAAAAACGGCAATATTTCAAAATGTTTTTTGTTATCAATCATTTATTAATTTAATAAAAAAAAAGTAAGTAATACGAGTAACTAATATTAAATTGTAACTTCTTGGTATAGTAGCAATGAATTATATCAAATGGATTATAGTAAAATAAAGAGAAAATTAAATATCTAATCAACATAGAAGTCAGTCCCAGTCATAATTGAATTTAATACAAACAAATCATATATTTTCCCTCTCGCACATTTAGCCACTGGCCATATATTGCAAATTTCTGCGTCAGAGTGGTTACTTTTATTTATATTTTAATTCTTTCTTTTTTCTTTCTTTCTTCCTTCAATCTTTTACTTTCTTTTTAAAATTGTATTACTTTTTAATTACCTTTTCAAATGTTTTTCTTTCGGAAGATGGGTGTCTAAAATTTGTATCTTTCTCGAAGGCTTCAGTTGTAGCCAACTCGTATATAACTTGTTTTTTTGAAGGTCTTTCAGAATTCTTTTACAGTTCTTATTATAAAACAAGAAAAATAAGTTCATGAAAAAAAAAAGCATAGAATAAACAATTTACTTGTTAATATTTAAAGCAGAATGTCTGATTACATGAATAAATTTACAAGAGACAAGATGTAACATGTTATAACTCGTCCAAAAATTTCATTTCATCTTGCTCCATCGTATGATTTCGACATTATATATATATATATATATATATATATATATATATATATATATATATATAATATTTATATATATATGTAATATTTATACAAGAAATTAAACATGTATTTTATAACTTAACACACACACACAAAATAAATAGCTACACATAAACATTTCATTAAAATATAAATTAATATATACCTTTAATCGAAATTTCTGAAATGTGTTTATTTTTCCACTAACTAGCTAAAATGAAGCACGTGAACAGAAACTCTCACTAAAGGTTTTTGTGGAATACTGATTGTGGAATACAAAATTGATGCAAACTATTGAGTAAATTGCGTGTTACTCCTTATCCCAGTTACAACTAGCCCCTATCTCCCTTACTCCGTATACAACCTGGCACCTCATTTCTTCTGCCCTGCCAGTAATCCCGCATTTTCATAAAATTTTGCTTTGAATAAGCATGACATTGGAACTTTCGGATTTTTATTTGTAAATTCTTTTAAAAGAAATTATCTATGCTCATTTGAATCATGAAATGCAAATTAGCTAAATCTCTCCGTATCACGAGACAGAATAATTTTTCCAGATATTTAAAAATACTTTCTTTTCACATATTAAACAAAACTATTCAGAATTGTTTTCATAACCTTATACAGTTTTATAGAATATCGAACTGATTTTTTTTTTTTTTTTTTTTTTTTTTATGCATAATACATGTTAAAATTTCTTCCAATCCCAAGATTTAAATATTATTTCATCGTACACTTTTCTAGACATTAAAAAAAGGCGTTTTTGTGGAAAAATACATAGGGAAATTTACATGGAAATTTCATTTTTCTCAGCTTTTAAATCGTTCGCTTAAATTAAATTTACTGATTTTACATTTTCAAGCTATTTTAAGAAATTTATTTTTGCAATATTATGTTTTGTTAATATTTTATTTTTCATTCGGTGTAAAGTTATGCATATTTTAGATTAATATTTGTTTGCAAAATTTGTTTTGAAAGCAGAAAAATAAATTTAAAATTAGAAGTTAGAATCCACATAAGTGATTTTTTTTTTTTTTTACTCAAGTTTTTCTAAAATATATTATTTAAGAAAAATTTTATTCTTTAATAACATGCATTCTTAAAATTATCTATTTTAAATCATTAAATTAGAATTTTAAGGTTTAAAATATGCAAAGACAAGAGTAATTTTATAAAGTAAAATATACCTTTTATTTGAATGATAACGTGAAATAAACAGAAAGAAAAATAATAAGTTTAATGCTAATTTAATAAAAATACATTCTAACTCGATTTACTCCTTATAATTTTATATCTTCAATGTATTTTAATTTTAAGAAAACACTTTGAAATATGTTTCATTTTAAAAATATACGAAATAATAATGATAATAATAATAAAATATTTACATTCGACATTTTGTTTGACGCTTATTTATTTTATCCTTTAGAGCTGAATTTTTATTGAGAGAAGAATATCGAGATTATACTTTACACTTTTTGTACTGGGTACTTTTTATACTAATATACTTTCTATACCAGATGTCCCAGTTTCTTAACTTGCGCAGATTATATTTATTATCATTCGTAAATACTTTTGTTTGTTTGTCCACTTTCCTAAAAAGCAAAAGAGGTATTCAGTAGTTTAATGATTTCCTCCAGTTTTGTATGTAATGGTATTTAAGGTACTGCTATCTTGAACAACACTGTTTTTTTTTCTTATTACCACTGTTTTTATACAATAATATCTATACCGTTTAACGGCGACTCATTACTATAAAAATACCATAAAAATTTCAGTATAAAAATAGTGGTAACAAAAAAGCAGAAATTTCCCATTTGTGAACAGATACTGCAATAAAGGCGGAAAGTCTACTGCACTCTCTTAGCAATTACTCACATACTAAAAGTTTTTTTTTTTTTTTTTTTTTTTTTTTTTAATTTAATAGTCCCATGATTTTTGGAAATGGATTTAACTGTTGTATTAAAAAAATATATATATGTACTTTTGAGAAATATTATAAACATTAATGCATTGAGCTAAAATGTTATTAAGAAAAAAACTATATTCAATTTTTCTCAATTTGTTCATTTTTTTTTTTAATTTATATAGATTTCATCTTATTATTATTATTATTCATTTTTATGCATGTAGTTATTCATTTTTTATTACAATAAATGTCCTGTGTTATAAACATAAAAGTTTGTTTAATTTTTTCCCATTCATGTTTTAAATAAAATCCTTTCAACAACAAAAATTCCATTACATACATTGACATGACATGAGAAAAAATTATTTATTTCTCTAAATATCAATAAAATATTTAAAGTACTGTATTTAAAAGTTTGGGAAAACAAAATGGTTATGTTCATTTATCACGCAAATAAAAAGCTATTAATATTGCTTATTTTGCAGAAACTTAACAAAAATAACATTCATTCAAATCAACTGTACGAGAAAACATAACAAGTAACATAATTTCGCTTGAAAGTAAATGGTATGTGTTTAAATTGGAAATTCATTTAATCTGCTTATTTTTTATATTCAGAAGCGAAACAATTTATTCTAAAAATGGCATGCCATTCCAGTTATTTAGTAATTTTAAAATGTTCGGTCATTTAAAAAAATAAATGTTGTGTGTTATAAAAATTTGGAAATGTATTTATTGACAAAGAAACCAATTTTATTTGTAAGGTATTTTATTAAAAATTTAATGTAACTATTTGTTAAAAATTAATGACAAGAACAATAATAATAATAATAATAATAATTAAATAGAAATACATTTTAAGATAAATAGATTGATGCTGGGGTAAATAAATATTTACTGTTTTAAAATCCTTTACTGGGGAATCATGAGAAAGATATTATAGTTTTTAAAGTGTTGTTAATTTATTGTTTTCTTAATAATAATAATAATAATAATAATAATAATAATAATAGGAAAACATTTTAAGATAAATAGATTGATGCTGGGGTAAATAAATATTTACTGTTTTGAAATCCTTACTGGGGAATCATGAGAAATATATTATAGTTTTTAAAGTGTTGTTAATTTATTGTTTTTTTTTTATAATAATAATAATAATAATAAAATTAAATTAAATACTTTAATTCAATTAAATATAATCTTTGTTAAAATAAAGTTTCTATTCAAAACATGTAAACTTTAATTAACTGTATAAATTGATATATAGCCTTTTTAATTAACAGTTTAAACTTATATACAATCCTTTATAAATCTTTTTTTCAGGTTTAATATTTTTTTTCAATATATTAATATCATTTATTAAATGTTTTCTGTGAGTTTCATATTGTAGCAAAATTAAGAACTGAATAAATTTTTTGGCTATCACTGCATCCTTTAACCTCTTTTATGCATACTTTCTTTTTCTTTTTATAAAAATTGCATGCACTGTTTTCTTTCTTTCCTATTTAATAATTTAGATATTATTATGTTTTATACAGGTTCTTATGTTAACCACGTAAAATCATTTAAAGACATTTAAAATTGCTGTATCAAGCATTATCTCTGTGGCGAAGCTTTTGATTTCTTTTTTGCAAAAATATCTCTTTTTGCTATGTACAGTCGGCAGCAAAAGTATCCGAGCACCAGCAAAAATTCCTATATAAAAAAATTCCTTTAATGCTATTTTGTTAAATAATTCCTTGTGAAATCATGTTCTTAGACTGACTAAGAAAAAATATACTTCACATGGTTTTGTTAAATAAATCCGTGTCGAATCCTGTTCTTAGTCAGTGTAAGAACATGATTCGATAAGGATTTATTTAACCAAGCAGTATTAAGTGTACTTTTTCCACATAGCAATTTTTGCTAGTACTCGGATACTTTTGCTGCTGACTGTAATTATAATAAGCCGATTACGACGTGTACTTAGCATGGTTAATCTCGGAGATAATCGTTGCGATGTCAAAAAAAAAAAAAAAAAAAAAAAAAAAAAAATCAACTAGATACCTTGTATTTCAAGGAATATTTAAAATGCTTGCGATCCAAAACTGCAATAAGATTACATTATCAACCTTATTGCAGTTTTGATTGCATTAAGGCTGCAGACAAATTAAGTTATAATGTTACAGTCTGTAACAAATGTCTCCGAACATTACCAAAAATTCCTATATAAAAAAAGTACACTTAATACAGTTTTGTTAAATAAATCCTTATCGAATCCTGTTTTTAGACTGACTAAGAACAGGATTCGACAAAGATTTATTTAACAAAACTGTATTAAGTGTACCTTTTTTATATAGGAATTTTTGGTAGTGTTCGGAAACTTTTGTTGCCGACTGTACGTTATAAAGTTTTTACATACGTTTACATTATCAGCCGATCCTTTCTAATCACAAGTTTTCCAGATATCATGGTCTAACTCCTTTATGATTTTTGGCTTTCAGATTTCATTCTCCAAGTTAAAAGTTCATTGGAAAAAACTGTTATCTTTAATAGCACTAAAGGATACCATTCGACATCACATCACACAAATATATGTAGATTTCAAATTGTAAAGATGTGTGTATTAATGCTGTAAATGGTGATGTGTCTCCTTTGGCAAATAGAATGGTGGATAACGGATAACATATAGGGGACAATTTAATGCATAGTTTTATTTTTTATTTTTTTACAACGTTACCATATGTGAGCCATTTTTCTTGTATTAAAATCCGACAACAGTACCTTTCAAATGAAAATAAAAATTTTCAAGTATTGGTTTATACTTTGGTCATAAAAAATATCTGGTTTCTTTTCTATCGTTTAGTGCAAACTTCGTCTTCACCAAAACTCAATATTTGGTTACTGATATTTAATTTTTTTCCTGAATTTCTGATGATCCTATTTTATTTTTATTTTTTTATTTCCATTACCCGACTACCGTAGGTAATGGGAGAATTGTATTCGGTCTAAAAATTCGATGTCGAGTTTCCGCTTGATTTACATGTTTTAAGGTCTCCTGAGTCCAAAAAAAGTAGTTTTTGGCAATTGGTAAGTGTGTGCGCGCGCTCGCGTGTGTGTGGAGGAATCTTCTGACTATCATACCTCCGAAACTAATAAAGATACAGCTACGAAACTTCAGAATTAAGACAGAACTGGTGTACAGACGAAGCTTCCAAATTTTGGTGAAAATTGTAAAACCAGAAGTGGGACATCGGAAACCGGAAGTGAGACCGTAAGTCCGTATCTCAAAAACGGCTTCAACGATTTTCTTCAAATTTGCTACATAAACACTCTATTAGATGTCCTTTCGAATGATATAGTTGGTTAGTTCAGGAAAATGGATAGGCGCCCTGTATAAATATTATATTTCATATTAAATATTAATTATACTGTTTAATTTGTTTTGATTTTATTAGGAAGACCTTTTTTTTTTTTTTTTTTTTTTTTTTTTTGTAAAAATTGAACGTTCAACTATAAATTCGGAAAGGATACAAAACATTATGATTTTCCTGCAAAAGATATTATTTTTTTCAGACAGTTTCTCTCTCTCTTTCATAAACATATATGTACTAAAACTACCGAAAAACATTTTCAGTTTTTATCCTCCATACTTAGAACAGTAATATATTTGAACATTCTTAAAAAAAAGAAAAAAAAAAAAAACTTTGAAGAAACTTCAAAAGTCTAAAGTAAGTTGACCAGTTCATACGTGAAAATTAGATTTTCAACTTCAATGCTTGAGGCAAGATGTTAGAATAAAAATAAAATACAAAATATACATTTTTTTTCAGTAAATAGGAAAAGATTGAGCTGTCGGAATTTATAAAAGGTTTTTTAAAAGGTAAATTTGTAACATAATATACAACAAAGTAAAACTTTATAGAATTTTCACGTATATATATATTTAAGTATATAAAAAAAAATATATGAAAAAACACAATTAAGCTAAACACACCAAAGTTCTTCAACTTTATTACTTAACATTATAAATTGTCAATGCTATGCAAAGAAATATTCAACTTCTTTTTAATCTTGAATATCAAATGTTATATTATATTTTTTTTAGTACTAAATACCAAATGATATAAAAATACATTAAATTTAATTCAATAAAACGTTTTTTATAATATTTTTAAGTTTTTAATTTCTTTCTAAGAAACTTTTATTAGAGGCAAAAAGAAAATACTTTTATTTTTTGCTCTGCTCTGTCCAATAATATTAAAGAAAGAGACTCAATTCGACTTTATGAACGTTTAGTAATTTTTTGGTTGTTTAAATAAATTTAAATGAAGGAAGCCGTTAAATATTCAAAAGAGAAAATCATACTAGGTGTATAAGTATTTATTCCCAAGTTGTATGTCTTTAATGGATCGTAATGTACCTAAATTTTTGGTGCGCCCCTGTACTTCTCTCGTGATGATAATTTACATCATGTTTACCGATTGATTACTTTAATCGATATCAGACATTATATGCTAATGCACATCATAGAAAAAAATCTGTTACTGACATCTAGATCCTAAATTGTGGCTCTAGAAAAAATACACTGATGGAAAAAAAAAATCCCAACACCAAGAAAAAATTATTGTACAGTAATGAAATTTTAGCAATACATTTGTCTAGGTAACATATTTAATTGATTACAATTTCAAGATCACAGGTAGAGCCATTGGCGAGAAGAGCCATTTCAAATGTGAAATGTTGGTACATTAGTAACCGGTGTAACCGCCAGAATTTTGAATGCAAGCATGCAAACGTGCATGCATTGTGTCGTACAGGTGTCGGATATCAGTTTGTGGGATGGAGTTCCATGCCTGTTGCACTTAGGCGGTCAATGTCTTGTATTCACTCACACACATACATTCCGAAAAATAGAGAAAATGAACCCAGGAGACTTAACACTCCAAAATCTCATAGCCAAATTTTTTTCGTGATTACAGTACTTTCCTTACATAGCGTATGTTCAGAAAGTAAATTGTATGCTGTTTTTTTTTTCCTTTCACTTTAAGTTAGTATTATATGAAAGAAAAAATTAATGTGTAGCAATGGAAACTAATCTTGCTTAAAATAATCTTAAAATATAGTAAAGATTTATTGTGTACACACTTTCTTCTTACCTAAGGGACGATACTTGTAGCCTAATAGATAAAAAGAGAGAAGAAATATGCTCTTAGATGTGGTTCAACATGCCTGAGTTTAACATGCTTCAATAACAGACCATGTCTTTGGGTGAAAAAAGATAAAAATTAGAGATTGCTCAAACAACTAAGTTCGATTTTTCTTACCTGATCACTTTAGGAAATTTGATAGCATTTGAAATTAGTAACAAGAAAGAATGAAGTTTAATAAACAATTACTTTCTACAACTTATTTTATTTGTACCTTAATTTAAAATTTTGCGTTACAGAAAGATGTTAACCTTTCAAACGTATTCTGAATATTTTATTTTTTAACTTGAGATAATTGTTTCGAAGAAAACGTTTTCATAAAAATTTTGCTTTTTTAGTTTAAATAAATAAATAAATAAATAAATATACATACACATATATCTATGGGAATGTCTCCGGTTGTGGGCACAGTTTTGATTTTGGCATATATCTTTTGATCGAGTAAATATTATGCAAACACATGGATACCAATAGAAAGCTAGAACCCTTAGCTAACGTTTGATAAAGCAACTGTATCGATTTCGCCAATCAGAAAAATGTTATCACCAATTTTGTGAAGTGATTATTTGTAGCCAAAGTTTTTTTCTATCCTGTTGTGGGCACACTTTGGAAAATCTGCTAAATACGGAAAATAGTAAGAAAATCACCATAAATACAAAATATAAAAAAAGTTATTTATTTTGTAACGATTCAGCGGCGAAAATAACAACAGAAAATGGCATTTTTCCAATTTTATTCGTCATCTTCTTCGTTTTTCAATTTAGAAGTGCAATGCTTGCAAATAAAATAATTTTCCTGCATATTGGCACATTTGAAATGCACCAGACAATCACACTCATTGCATTTGATTGAATTTTCTCTTGTTCAGCATGGTAGCAGGTGCTCCAAACAAATGATGCAGAAGTCGCCATTATCATCTGATTGTGGACGTTCCTATTTTTAGCACGCTTGGCCGGCAGTTTGACAAGTGGAGTTCCCTTGCTTTTTCTAGGCTTCTTATTGAGGGACACAGAAGCTGCGAGGAAGTCCATATTCTCGGGCAGTCGACTTTATAGATTTCTTATCTACTAAGCAATCCTAAATGGATTTAACTAGCGCCTTAAAATCCATTTCCTTTGGATCGGTTGACTTTTCCGGTGTTGACATGGCTAGAAATGCCTAAAATTACATAAATCACTTATAAAATATGTTATGTTGTTATAAATGACCATATTTGACAATTTGTAAGTCAAACACACGCTTTAAATGAAAGAAACATGGATGCCCACAACCGGTTACATGATGACAATCATTTTTATAATGCCAGAAAAAACTATTTTCAGTCCACATTTTGGCTTGATTCGATAATGAATCACAAAATATATTGAATATACTTTATGAATATATATTACACTTACATTTTTTAATGTATGCACTTCGATTTACGGCATTCTAAAAAATATTCAAAAATTACTTTTGTGTTGCTTTTTTTCAGATTTTTTTTCCCGATGCTTACACTTACTAAGCAAATGCGTCTATTCATTTCAGAGTTAGCACAAAAACTGCGTACTGTCACAGCACAAGTTTGACAGTACTCAAATCCACCATATTTAATCTTAGTTAAAAGATATGGTGGGGTGCCCACAACCGGAGAATGCGTAAAACAGGAGGCATTCCCCTACATTTATCAATGAATTGAAACCATATCTTTTCTGACATATTTTTCTCAGATAATTTCATATGGCTTACCTTTGAAATTTTTACTTAAATATTTTTGTTTTTAAGTGTTTTGCTAAAAAATTAAAGGTTAAAATTAAAGTTACACTAAAAAGTTATAATAAAAGGATAGAAACTAAAATTAAATATCTTGCTACGGATGAAATGTCTTTCGGATCGGCATACGAAGATAAATATTCCAGAAATTCTATATTTGTTGATAACTTCAAACTTTCTTAAAAACGTTCTTTTTGTCTAAAATTTTCATCCGTAGCAAGATATTTAATTTTAGTTTCTATCCTTTTATTATAACTTTTTAGTGTAACTTTAATTTTAACCTTTAATTTTTTAGCAAAACACTTAAAAACAAAAATATTTAAGTCTAAAGAACAGTTTTATAGCTATCTTTTGAAGAGATATCATAATTATGGACGCACCTACAAGTTTAAAGATTTCTGATACCGATATAAGCTTTAAAGAAATTGCAGTAACATGTAACCTGAATTTTTAATATCTGTAAATTTAATTGTAACTGACCGTGTAAATTTCTAAATTATTAACATAAATCATAAAATATCATTGCATATCAACGATGCAAAAATAACACTTTTAAGGGAAAATGAAATTGTTGAACACTGGGACATAATTTTTATCACCAATAGTGTAATATACACGTTAGTGGCAAACTAAGAACAAACTCTTAATACTATTATCTTGTTACAAAATTAAATACGATACCTGGAATAGTATGCATATTAATTTAATTTTACAGGGTGATCAGTTTAAAAGAGTACCCGTTGGTTTTTCTTATTACTATTAAATATGACGTATGTGGCAACTATTCTAACACTGAAATATAATTGTTTGAACCTTGTTTAAGTGTGGGAGACAATTTCCAAAACTGTTGGACTGTTACAACTTTATTTGTGAGATAAAACAGAAATGGAGACGCACAATGTTATTTAAGCCTGTGATAATTTTATTTATGAGAGAAATTTTAATTCAAATGTTTTACATTATCATTCCTACATTACATTCTCATTCTCATTATTATTTTTACATTATCATTTCATAGGGTTTTCCAGAGAAGTCCTGCAAACATCGATTAATTAAAACAAATCATAACTGAAGAAATCTCGTCAATGACACCAACAATGCTGCGAAGTGTGTCAAAAAACTTGGTTCGACATGTTCATGTTTGCAGTCAAAATGAGGGCAAGCATTTTCAGCATTTTCTGTAAGGAATGATAATGTAAAAAATTTGAATTAAATCATAAGTTTCAAAAATAAAATTATCACAGGATTAAGTAACACAATGCGTCTCTATTTCTGTTTTAATAAAGTTGTAACAGTCCAACAGTGCTGGAAATTGTCTCCCACACTTAAACAAGACTCAAACAATCATGCTTCAATGTTGCCGCAGCCGTCAGAGATAAGGGTAATAAGAAAAACCAACGAGTACTTTTTTTAAACTGATCACCCTGTATTTAGTCGGAAACATATTTTTTTTTTACAATTTATTTCTAAACCATTTATGTTTTTTTACTACAATTCTATCAGAGAATTTATAACTCATATACTGTAATATAGGGACTATATTATGCATTATAAAAGAAAAAATCATATATTAGATATATATGCTGCAAAGTTTTATCTTTGTTTATTTTGAACCTGTTATCCATCACATTATTTCCAAAGTTTATGCTTTTATAAAATACTTTTATGTTTTCCTATCTGTTTTCTGTTTTCACAAATGTTTGCGTTTGAGATTGGAAAAATTATGCTGCCACTATTTTTTTCAATATGATCAAAAAGTATTATTTTTTGTATATTTCTGTTTTCACCCAGGGCCCCATTTTGAAGTTCTTAAAAGTTCCTAGCAAGTGGTGTTTTGTATATGAGAAATATAGTCGATATTTCTTTCTATATAAAATGTTATTAGAGTATTAAAACAGCATATTTTGGCTCTGGGAACGACATAATTACTTATCATAAACATGCAAAAGTATGATATGTTTAATAATTTATGTACAGATACTTAAATAATTTAAAATAAATAGCTATGTGTTATTAAAGTTTATTTGAATGATATTATAGTTCTATGAAATTTGTGATGGAAGTTGCAAATTAGATTTATTCGGAAATCAAAATAATTAAAATAAAACACAGTATTTTATTTTTGTGATTTGTAACATTATAGGTGTACAATTTTTAAAACATGAGTTTTATTATATTAACGTTTCCGTTTAAAGGATATAGTTCAAATTTTTGTTTATTAATAAAATATGAAAATTAGAAATAATTTCAGTGTAATAGCAGGAGACTTGGCGTTGGAATATTAAAACAGGACTAAACTACTACGTCAGAAACGCCAAAGAAAAATTATTGAGGTGCATACAGCTGTTTCGGTAGCCTAAAGCGTACCGTCTTCAGTGCAAAAAGAAAACTTTTTGCATTTTTCTTTTTGTACTGAAGACGGTACGCTTTAGGCTACCGGAACAGCTGTATGCACCTCAATAATTTTTCTTTGGCGTTTCTGACGTAGTAGTTTATTCCTGTTTTAATTTCAGTGTAGTTTCATTTTACATGTGTGGTGTTGGTATTGAGATAAGGCCGACATTTTACTCGAGTAAACTAAGTCTGGATAGGATGACCTTCATACGGGTGTGCAAAAGATTATTTCCCTTATTTACACGAATTTCTGAGAAAATCAAGGAAAACTCCGAACGGATAGCCCTAGGCTTAAAATTGACACCTACTGTCTACCAGCTCTATGATAAAAATTTTTCGGCTACTTGCGGTGACAAGGAAAATATTTTATTTCATATTGTGAGACTTCTATGACTTCCATCTGAAACATTTAGGTAGTTCTTTTAAATGAAGTACTGAAAACTACACTGCCCTGAGCAGATCCGTGGAAGATCTACAAAAATGTTTTTTGGAGATATATGAACAAACGAGCTCGTGGGCGACCAAAGTTATTAATGTTTTGAAACATAAAAAAGTAAAATAAATGGTGAAAATGCAAAAAAACTAAAGAAAGAAAGTGTATGTACACTGTAAATTACCTCCCCTGAGCACCATATATATTGTTGCGAACCCTGTGGCAGAAATTTATTATGCTTTCTGCGACAAGCTTCATCAACACCAAAATCTTTCTGCAGGAATAATTTTGGAAGTTAACATTTACGAATTCAAAATAAATTATTTTTAAATAGTAAACAATATTCAGTATAACCAATGTATTTAAATTTTAACTACGCACAAATGAATATATCTGCACTATTGCAAGAAAACACTTTTTTTTTTAAGAAAGGTGAAAATAAATCTATTGATCTTAATTGCTTAAAATTTTTTGTTCCCATTAATATACAATATTGTTTCTAAAATATTCAATGAATTCAAACCATAAAATGCAGTAACACATCAAAAATAATCTGCAAGTTTTTTTAAGGCATTCAAATCATGAAATGTCTAAATTTTCAAATGTTACAAGTACTTTTTAAATTTCATTATTTTTTTTATATTAAACATATATATTTAAATACACAAATGCACTTATTTCATAAGGTGCAAACCAAACAACATAAAATATAATATAGAACTCAAAATTAAAATACAACAAATCAAAAGTAAAAATTACTACAGAATACTGAATATTATAATGAAATATAAATAATTTACAACATTTATAGTTTTTGAGATTATTAGAAAAATGCACGATAACATTCTAATACACAAGATTACTTTTTTGCATTATATACAAATAGCATAAATATGTGTATTTGAACTCTAAAAAATGTGATTTGATATTAAAGAATTCAGAATGTATAATTATACCATCATTTAAATACATAATGTAAAACAGAATACAAGATCAAAGTAACACAATTATAGACAAAGCATAGTCGAAATATTTTCATAAAGATTGAGGCAAGTGAAATATTTAATTTTAAAGGAAATGTTGAAATCTGAAATGTAACAGATTTAATGGATAAAATCTATAATAGAAAATAATGATTACAGATGAATGAAATAAATAGAAATCAATTAAAAGTAATATTTGATATTGATACCTGTACGAATAAGTAAATAAAAATAAATAAATAAAAGCATTTGCTGTTTAATTAGTATTTATTCAAAACAACTACTGTTAGATAAAATTCCTTTTGCTTACAAAAAAAAAAAAAAAAAATCAACAAAACCTTTGGTTTGATTTTTATTCAAAATAACTATTTAATTTGCAATATTTCAATTAAAAAATAAACATTTTTTAAAAATTCAAATGTTAAAAATGAAATGAACAAGCTGTAGAAACTAATGATAAGAGTATCTTTGTAAAATAAATTAATAATTTTTTAACGACTTCATATGCTTAAACAACAAAATTTAAAGCTAAGAATTTTAATCACAATTAAAATATTTAATGATTAGTAAAGAAAAAAATTAGAGAAGTTATCAATTTTTAAAATTTTTTATAACTTAATTTTATAACCATTAATAATTATTGCTAAGATATTTTACTACATATGGAATGCTAAAAATGAATAAAGTATATTTAAGATTAATTTCTTAATTTTCTATTTTTTGAAGCAAGGTTTGAAGCTTCATTTTTTATTTTGCGTATAACTACAGCCGTTACAAATTTTCCCATATTCTTATTTCTGTATATATTTGTGAAATGCATTGCATAGTTTGAACCAAACATTAAAATTAATGCAGCTTTAAAAAATGTACGTGTATTTACTACCACGCAAGTATGCACGCTTCGCATACATTACAGAAAAAAAAAAAAATCACTAGATACAACTAATTTGTCGTGCGTAAATCAGAAATGTATATATGAAAATCGGTTCAACAGCAAACACGCACTTAAAAAAAAAAAAAAAAAAAAAAAAAAAAAAAATCACTGGATGCAGCTATTTTGTTACGCATGAATCTGAAAATGCATGAAAATGCATGCAAGTATCAAAGCTAACCCAAGTGAGTTACATCCGCTTTATCTCCTCTCCTTATTCAAGATAGAGGCGATCGTATCTGCAGAAACGAAAATTTGTTCTGCAGAGCAGTTTATAAACCATTCTTTGAGTTTCTTTCTCTCTCTCTCTCTCACTTTCTCTTTTTTTCTCTCTTTCTTTAAAAAAAAAAAAAAAAAAAAAAAAAAGGAAAAATTTATTTCACTTAAGTAAAATCTTTCTGCAAGAACATTTCTGTTTCTGCGACATTGTCGCCGTGTGTCTGCCACGGGGGTTGCAAATTTGTAAATAAAAGTAGTTATTTTTATGTAATTTCATTCACAGACGCTTAGTCAGGTTATAAAATATTACTTTTCTACATTTCTAGCTTGATTTTTGGGTTAAAATAGCTTATTTTGCTTTAAAAACCCATTAAAATGCTTCATTAAGGCTGGTAATGACCTTGGCGTCAATTGTGGCGACTTTTTGCTCCGCGGTGACTTTTTTGGTGACCTAGGCTAGAAAATTCTTGTTTTCGATATACCAAATATCTAAGCTGTAATTCGCATAGAACCGAACATTCGCAATTTTCTACGCGGGTATATATGGAATCGCATCTCAGCCAAGTCTGTTAGTTTCTCGACAACTGCCTTACGGTAAAGTGCTCTTGCTACTGTTGTTTGCAGACTATTTCTGCGTTTAATGCTATAATACAGTTTATTCTGTGAATTTGGTGCTGTCAGCTGTTTTTTAAGCTGTATTTTCTGGTAAAACTGAAGTTGATACTTGGTTTATAGAACTATAACCCTCTAGATTCTTCTGTAAATAAACTTTTAAGCCTCTGCATGATTAACTCTTCATTCTCAGACAACTCACGAACCTCGAGAAGGCAACAGTATATTATATATATATATAATTTACATTTTTTCCAACAAAGTTGAACGAGTTAATGGATACCGTTCATTTATCTGCTTGTCTGCCGTTGTGTACTTTGATTTCTGTGTATAATTTTAAAATACTTTAAAACTATTAATATTATTCAGGATTAACACAACATATTTTCTGTTGAAAAATATATAAATAGCACTTCTGGTTTATGCATATAAAAAAATTCCAATAGATTATGGTCAATGAGAAATAACATTTTACGGCATAAAATATAATGAAAATAATAACATGCATTATTGAGACGCACGTTTAATACATTATTCAGAAGATATTCCTTATAAAATATGGTGATCCGTGTACATGGCCACACAAAAATATTTAATTACACGATTACTGAAAATTTCTCGGAGTACATATTCGGTTTATATTGTGTAATATGGTAACAAAGTAGTAGAATTATATATATAAATAATAAGGTTAATAATTAGAAATAAAATTAGTTATTACTTTTATTAGGTATTTAAAAAAAAAATTAAAAATGGAATTCCATAGAAAATATGATTTGTTTTTTAATGCAAAAATGGGCCTCAAACATGAAATTTCTTTTAAGTATTTCGTTCCTTAAATAACAATGCTTTGTAGTTAAATTTATTGGACGATCCAAAGTTTAAGTAGTACATTCTATGAAATGAATTGCCTTTTTTTTCTTTTACAAAAATGGTCGCACATATCAAATTAATGCCCCCGTATCAGAAAGTTACAACATTATACCTACATGGATGGACCAGGAACAAGGGGAAAAATGCACAAAATACCATAGAAAATTCAGAGCAATTACAATCGTGAAAAAACAAGAAAATGAACTAACAGCAGTAGAGAAAAAATTTAGAAACTGAGTTAAAACAAACAGGCCCGGTGGGGCTTTTGATTTGTAAGATAACGGTTACAGTTTATCTGTAGCACAAGACTCTCAAAATTTGCCAACAATATTAGAAAATTATGCTAAAAAATATGTCTGCTTTCAGCTGTTGGATAACAGAAAATCAAACAGCGGTAAATATTACGATTACACAAAAGCCAGTATACAATCTAATTTAATACCTTACTTTGCGGGATAGGTTCGTGAAACATTAAAATTCAAAATTCCGTATAATAGCTTTAACAAGTAAACAATTATATGTATAATTTTTTATTTTAAACTATTTACGGTATGAAATAAAGATTTATGTTTGTCACTAACAGCACAATATGGGCAACAGTCGGGCGGACACGTCCTAGATGCTGGGTTCGTTATTCTGTACAGGCTTCAGTTGCTAACTGAAATTCATTTAAAAAAAAAGCAATGTATTACCCCCATTCCCCCCCCTCACACACACACAATTCCTCATCGCATGGTACCTTTAGAGAACAAGTATAAAAATTTAATGAATGTTAATTTAAGAAAAAGTACAACTAAACGTAATTTTTACGTGCATTAGTTGATGAGTTACAGTGTTCTAAAAGTTAATGGTACACAGTTGGTTAGATAAATGGAGATTAAAAAGAAATTAGTCGAACAATGTTTATCTTACTGCGAAACTTGCAATTGTAACAAAAGCAAAGAATAAAAAAAATATCTTTTTTTCTAATTAAAGAGCTTAAGGAAATTACTAATAAATAAAACAGTTATTTAATTTTATGCTCACATCAAAAATTAAAATTAAATAAAATATCAAAATTTATAAAACAAATTATTCCCTATTGTTACATTTATATTATTTGCTTGGAATCTAAAGTAAAATATAATGAAAAAAAATTTGTATAGAAGTTATAAAAATTACATTCAGTACTGTTTTGTTATTATAAGTTGTTTTACATTTCCGATTAAACTAATGTATAGTACACATTTTTAAGTTCTGTGTTGGAAGAAAAAAAAAATAATAAGTATTTGTGAATAACATCAACATGAAAATTTCGTCCAGAGATTTATTCAACAAATACATTTACAAAACATGGAACATTGTCGTTCAGTATAAGTAAACAGTTCAATACATATTCTTATCGTAGTAGTTATCTCAGAAATACAACACTTCTATATTTCATATCCAATACAGAGAAGAAAAATGCACCGATCGAAAAAAGGGTCTTGCGGGTTATTTACTACAGAATATTTTCTTAGTGGAGAAGTACATTTTCAAAGTGTCGCTATTTTTCGTCTGAAGATTCTTTTCCATATTTTGTTTTAGTACTTAGAGTTTAGGTGGTAAAATTTCTCTTTAAAAAAATACTTTGAAGGGAAGAAGAACATAAAGGACATAATATAAATAAATGACAACATCCCAAATATAGAAAACAGAAATATTATTTTTTTAGAAAAAAAAAAAAAAAAAATCATTTTTTTTTTGGTTAAGTACAACTTTTGTACTATATTTAAGAATTTATTTTCTTACATTACAGAAATACGAGTATTATGCCAATTAATTAAATATCGGAGAAAAATATCATTTATTCAACGATTACATTCAAATTACAGAGTTTTCTATTGTATTTACATTCCCATAAGTGTAATTTAATAAAATTCAATAAAGTTTTAACCCTTTGGGGGTCAAGCAAATTTTATCATTTAAAATCGAAAGCCACCAGAATTCAAAAACTATATTAGAAGAGAAGAAATATATGGAATTATTTCTCTAAGTCAATATATATATATATATAAAGTTTCCGTGGACAGTTTTTCCAATTGGTAATTAAAATTTGTATTTGCACTATGTAAAAAACGTTCTACTAGAATTTTGTGCTTTCTTTTCAACAAGAAGTACCAAATCATGGTAGATAAAGTTCACCACCACATGATTTAAATTACTGTATTACCAAGTTTTGTGTATTGCATTTTCTGTCGTACCAAATTTTGTTTCAACGTAGAACAGAAATTTTTAACAGTGCATTAGTCCAATTTCTATAAACTTTCTAGTAGAATCCTTATATAATACAGATTTACAATATCGAATTCGAATTTTTATTGGTATGTGTTCTTTAGTTATGCGGATAACAGACTCACAAACATGCAGAACAAATGCCGATAACCTTATTTCAAGAGTCATGAGAGCTCAAAACGTGTAAATATAATAAAATACCTATTTTGAAAATTCAACTTAAAACAATATTTTTTTCTGTCATATATGAGTAAGTGAAAGCAAAATGTGTATGTGTAAAAATTTACAAGTTTATCAAATCGTTGTCGAATTAGAATGAAGAATGGAAATTATGTTTAAATATACATATACAAAATGTATATTTTTACGGGGTTTCACCAAAATTATCGCTAAGAAGTTCATAAAATAAAAATGAAAAGAGTAATCGAAACAATAAAACCTTCAAAAGTTTAGAATCTGCATTTATATGAGGTTATGTCTTCGTTCTGTTATATAATGGAAGAGAACAGGTACGTCATAAATATATTTATCTTTGGAATTTATTGCATTTTTGCATTTAATTATATGAATAGCTTCGGAAATGTAAAGTTCTTGGATATTAGATGGTGCTGTAATAATTTTGGCTTTATCCCATATAGGGTTGGCGTTTGTGTTGGCATAGATGAAGTCGACTGGAGTAGAACTATTTGCTTCTTTGATATTTCGTATATGTTCTTGTATTCTTTTGTTTAAAGTCCTCTTGGTCTGTCCAATATAATAGAAAAGTTCTTTATTGCTTTCTATGGGAATATATCACGTTATTAAAAGACTTAACTGTTGACTGTAAAAAGAAAACATATTTAAAACTGCGCAATGGAAACGAATCATAAATCCCTGATGATGCTTTACTATTAAAGCGAAAAGCTTTGGATAAAAAAATTTTAACATCTTTTAAATAAATTTATATTTACGTGTGTTTAAAGTGTTATAAATATATTTAATACAAATGACACGTGTTCAATTTAACTCTTTATTTTTTAGAGATTATTTATAGGTACGTCATAGTCATGCTCATAGGCCTGTTCCTGTTCATAGCTCCTGTTCATAGACCTGGCATAGCTCAAAAATCGGATAATCTGGTCATAAAGAATCCCTAATTACTGTAAATTTGTATTTATGCAAACAGGTTCAGTAATTTCAAGACTTGGCTATAGAATTTTATAATGTAACACCAATTATTATTATCTTTATTTTACTGAATCGGAAACATAAAAAAAGTATATTTATTTAAAGATAACACTTAGATACTACAGATAATACTAAAGATAAATTTGTTTATTTATTCATAAAAATTGGAAGGTTTGTAAGCAAAGCACTAAAAATAATAAAATAAAATATTCTATTTGCAATAAATTTTTATCTTCTTTGATTGCCCGGGAATATCTTACTCTTTATTTTTTTTTTGTAGCAATTAGATAGTAAGTATGCTTTTTTTATTATATCACTTACTGAGAAATAGAATAAACGAAAAAAAGGAAAAGAAACATAGAAAATATTTCCAGGATATTTCCAATTATCTAGAAACAGTTTCAGATTTTACTCTTATATGAAAGTCAATATTTTATTCATATTACATCAAGAATATTAAAAGGAAGTAATACAATGACTTTCTCGCATTTGAGAACCAATAGCTTTCTAAACTATTTTAAATAAATATAAATAAGCAGTTTTATTAAAAAAAAATTCTTTATTTAAAAATATTTTAATATATGATTGCAGAACAAATATATATATATATATATATATTTTATTTTATTTAGTATTACTATATCGAATTTCGTTCGACAAAGGACTCATTGAAATGTTTCTATATTTATGCAAGAAAATAATAAAATATGTTACTTATATGTTATTAAGAAAACACATTATTAACGGCCCTCTTCACTTACCGTCGCCGGAAGCCCGAGCCAATGTTATTCTATGGGGAAATTTTCTTTACAAATAACTTATTAGCTAATACATATTTTTAAATTCTGTTTTCACATTCAGAAAATTCCCAACTGTTAAAATAACGGACTTTTTAAAAAAATGTATTTTTTTAATTTTTAATATTTTATTTTGAAATTGCAAAATGAAAAAAAAAAATCACATATTGAAAATTCGTATTTTGCAGCTTCAAAATAAAATATAAAAAAAAAATTTAAATAATTTTTTAAAAAAGGTCTGTTAATTTAACAGCTGGGAATTTTCAGAATGTGAAAACAAAATTTAAAAATATGTATTACTTAATAAGTTATTTGTAAAGAAAAATTTCCCATAGAATAGCATTAGCTTCGGCTTCAGACGATGGTGAGTAAAGAGGGCCCTTAAGCAAAATATTAAAAAAATCTGGAGTGATTCCACTCGACTTTTCGAAATGAATTAAGTTATTAATGGTTGTTTAAATCAATAAAAGTAAGAGAAGTCGTTAAACAAACAAATGAAAAAATTGTAATAGGATGTTTTAATATTTTTTCCCGTATAGTATGTTATTTAATTTAACGTTACTGCCATTCAAAAAAATTTTCCCAATGTCCTTGTAAAAATATATAAATGATAAATTCGCCGAAATATATATTACCCGTGTAACGGTAACTTATAACATGTGTGTAAATTTCCAATTCACTCGAATAAGGTCTTTATGTGCTATCGCACTTTAAATAATTTGAGCCCATAGACTTCCATTATAAATAATTTCTCGTTGTGTTCTTATGAAAGAGCTATAACTGCTAGATTCACTAAAATATATACAGTTCTTTCAACGATGCTCTGTATCATGCATATAAAATTTTAGTTTAATCGAATAAAACATTTAGACACTATCACATTTTAAAGATTTTGAGCTCATAGGCCATAATGATAAATATTTTTTTTTATATGTATGCCTGTAAATAAAGTATAAGTGCTAGATTTAACAAAATGAATAAAGTTCGTGCTACGGTGACCTATAACATATGTTCTAAGTTTCAGCTCATTTGAACAAAGCGTTTAGATGATATCTTGTTCACACACATACACACACAAAACTACATCACCGTAAAAATAGTAAAAATAAATTCAGGGCATCTCAAAATGTATAGATACAGCAAAATCTCACCGTCGAATTAATTTGTTGATTACAATACTTTTCTTAAATGAAAGTGATATATATATATATATATAGTGTAAAGAAAAATGTAACTGGAAAGTAAAAGTCTGTAAACTGTTTTGTGTTGGGGTTATACGAGAAAATAATTACGAGATAGAAAGAACTTTTTATATACCATGATTTAAATTTTCTCTTGAATGATATAAACGCTACCGAAGGCAGCGGAAACCCGGAACAATTGGTTAAAAGTATTAAAAAAATTCATTGCTATCGTGTTTTGACCTATTATAAAAGTTTCAAATGGCTAGCTAGACTAGAAGTTAGTTAAAAATCGATTGCAAGCTTTGTACTGGTAACACTGCCGAAGGCAGTAGGGACCTGAAACAGTTGACTAAATAAAAGTATTAAAAAAAAAAATGTATTGTCACCGTGTTCTGAGCTATCCTGACAGTTTTAAATGTCTAGCTACTCGGGAAGTTAGTGAAAAATCGATTGCAAGCTTTGCAGTGGTAACGCTGACGAATAAAGCAGGAACCTGAAACAGTTGGTTAAAAGTATTTAAAAAATGCATTTTCACCGTGTTCTGAACTATTCTGAAAGTTTCAAATTTCTAGCTAGTCGGCAAGTTAGTTAAATAAATTTTCTGTCGAATCATATAAATGCTGCCTAATGCAGTAGGGTCCTGAAACAGTTGACTAAAAGTATTAAAAAAATGTATTATC
Organism: Salticus scenicus; assembly: GCA_963930645.1. Classification (NCBI taxonomy): domain Eukaryota; kingdom Metazoa; phylum Arthropoda; class Arachnida; order Araneae; family Salticidae; genus Salticus; species Salticus scenicus. The sequence continues at coordinate 57,809,500 of OZ005648.1, forward strand.
ACCGTGTTCTGAACTGTTCAATGTCTAGCTAGTCGGGAAGTTAGTTAAAAATAGATTACAAGATTTGTACTGGACAAACAAACAAACAAATAAACAAAGAAACAAGGATCGAAGTTAATAAAAACATGGTAAATTAACTAACAAAGAGAGTTCACGACATGCAAGATTCAGTTCGAGTCGAAATTGCGCAGAATTGTAGTATACTATGACTCTAACAACATATTAAAGCAGTAATGCACAGCAGCCACAGCAGCCACACAATCAAATAAATAAATAAATAAAGTTTCAATAATTGCTTAGGTATAAGTTATTTCGAAAAAGAGTCAACACTCCAGTGCACTGTAAAAAATAACTATTACCAGCTGCAAGAAACTCTCTGTGATTGGAGAAAATAATTATTTTCTCCAATCACAGAGAGTTTCTTGCAGGTGGTAATAGTTATTTTTTTACAATGTGGTGTTGTTGGGAGTGATCGCGGCTGCAATCTGGAGGTCTTCATTTCTGTACTATTAAAGGATAACTATTTATTTCTTAATAATTTATTATTTATTCAAACATTCATTTTATTTTTACTTACGAGTAATTTCCTAATCAAAACAAAGCTAAAATATCTTTTTAAGTTATAGAAATGTTTTACTTTCTCTTACCCATCGGGTCGAGAAAGTATTGTTTTAGGGTCAAATTTTCGAACGTGAGCTTTTGTTATATTTACATGTTCTGAGGTTTCCTGAATACGAAAATCATGTTTTTAGCGAATGGTCTGTGTGTCTCTCTGTGTGTCTGTTATCAGCATATCTCAAGAACAAATAGTAGCAGAAATTCCAAACTCGGTATGTCTAAATCTGTATCATATCGGGATGCTAGAGTAAGCTTTTCGTTGATATGAAGCAAATGGTGCGTGTACAGGGACATTCAAAAGTATTCAAATACATTACGTCTATGGGGAAAATTGCAGGTAAGTAGAGTTTAACATGTATAGACTGCACTAAATCAAATGAAACGAATATGTATTTTTTGTAATAGAAATAGCCAATTGGGAAAAAAAATTGTGTATGTAGGAGAATCGCCGCCTCTTTGGGGGGGGGGGGGGGGAGTAAATTTTCATGATGATTATCTTTCAAAAGAGCTCGCCAATACCATTAAAACGAATGGTTGAACCATCGATCTGCGATAATTTAAAATAAAGTTATCGATTTTTTTTTTCATTTTTAATAATTAAAAAAAAAAAAAAAAAAAAAAAAAAAATTAATATTGAGAATAAATTCAACTTTTTTTTTTTTTTTTTTTTTTTTTCTTTTTTGGATATTTAGTGTCACACTACTTCTCTGATATGAAAATCGTGTGTATTATCATAAAAGATAATTTTTTTAAATAATAATTTTAATAAATTATTTTTTTTAAACAGAATTATTTTTAATAACCGAATTAAATTCTATATAAATGTAGGTGCATTACTCACAAAGAACTATTTATCATATAAAACTCTTCCGAAGCCTAATTTGAATTATTTAACATAGGTTTACATAACAGTACTCGTTATCTTACCTCTTAGTCTCCAACCTGTGTTTATAGTATTAAATTTCAGGGTAAGAGAAAGTTGTGTGAGTGACACATCATATTATTAATATTACAAATAGAATAATATAATAATAATACCTACATATATATATTCTTTTAATTTACAAAAATTAAATAATTATCATTTATTAATTTTACAATTTTACAATCATCCATCTTTGCAATCATTATCCACAGCTTTAATATAAAAATAAGTAAATAAATAAATAAAATAAATATATAAAACCCTGAATGGCAACTAAAAAAAAAAAAAAAAAAAAAAAAAATTAAAATAACTCAAAAACAGACTAAAGTGCAAAAAAGGTTGCAGTTGTAATATTTAAATCGTGGTTTGAGACTTTTGTTCTGTTTTTAAGGTGTTTATTTTACATAACTGCTTTTGACTTGAAAATATTAGAGATAAATCGAAAAATTTTTTCGTACGCAGAAAAAAATAAAATAAATAAACAAATAAATAAATAACGAAGAAAAAAAGTCTGTAAAAGTTTAGTTATTATTTAAAGAAAAGTAAACTGTTATGTAATCTCTACCCACTCACAACGTATTATTATTATTATTATTTTTATTATTATTATTATTATTATTTACAAATATTTATGTATATAGAAGAATTTCTTTATCAACTCCTTCAGGGACGACCTAATTTTTATTGCTAACTGCAACAACTAATCCCGAAAATTTTCTAGAAATTTTTACTTTATTAATATATAGAGGCGAAAATTTCATTTATTTCTTTCGTTTTAGATTCGTTCGTAAATATGCGTTTATTATGGAAAATAATTTTAATAAATGGTAATTTAATAAATAATTTTTACTTCCATTACCCTACTACCGTAGGTAATGGAAGTATTGTTTTCGGTCTGAAAATTCGATATCGGGTTTTCACCTGATTTACACGTTTTAAGGTCCCCTGAGTCCAAAAAAGTGGTTTTTGACAATTGGTCAGTGTGTATGTATGTATGTGTGTGTGTGTGTGTGTGTGTATGTATGTGGAGAATCTTCTGGCTATTATAGCTCAGAAACTAATAAAGATAGAGCTACGAAACTTTAGAATTGAAATACGTCTGGTGTACAGATGAAATTTCTAAATTTTGGAGAAAATTGAAAAACCGGAAGTGGGACACCGGAAACCGGAAGTGGGACCGTAAGTCCGTATCTCAAAAACGGCTCTAACGATTTTCTTCAAATTTGCTATATAAACACTCTATTAGATGTTCTTTCGAATGATACAGTTGGTTAGTTCAGGAAAATTGATAGGCGTCCTGTATAAATAGCTCAATTTCAGGTCTCCCAAGGGAGTTCCTTTAAAAACAGCTGTACGGATTTTTTTCAAACTCGCCATTTTAACTCACGTTTAAATATGCTTTTGTATGTAATTATTGTTTTCCTGTCAATAATTGATTTTAACCGGAAGTGGGGCCATAAGTCCGTACCTCAAAAACGGCTCTAACGATTTTCTTCAAATTTGCTATATAAACACTCTATTAGATGTCCTTTCGAATTATATAGTTGGTTAGTTCAGCAAAATTGATAGGCGTCCTGTATAAATAGCTCAATTTCAGGCCTCGCAAATGCATTCCTTTAAAAACGGTTGTACGGATTTTTTTCAAACTCGCCATATTAACTCACTTTTAAATATCCTTTTGTATGTAATTATTGTTTTCCGGTCAATAATTGATTTTTTGTAAAAGTTGGTATCTCAAAAACAGCTCTAACGATTTTCTCTTTAGGTCACTTTTATGTTTTCTGATCACATTATCTTTCAAAAATGCATATAATACGTGTAATAGTGGGTAATGGAAGTCGTGTAGTTGTTTCACACCAGATTATTATTGCGTGAATTTGTATAACGTAATATAGAAGAAAATCTTGTGATGGCCTAAAGATACTAGTTTAATATTAAATATCAGTGTTGTATTTTTATTTTAAATACTTTTTCCTTTCTCTCATTAAATTTGTTGCTCTTTAAATTAACTGCTGTTTTTCACCCATAAACAAACAATATATGAAAAAAAAAATCTCTTTCTGAGACTTTTAGAGCTTAAACTGTAATTTGAGTTAGATTTTTTGCCAAATATACATTTATTATTTGATTCAATTTGCAGAATAACGCACCTTAATAATTACTGTTAAGTGATGTTAAATGAAAACTTTGTATTCTAATATAATAAAGTACAAGAATAAAAAAAAAAAAAAAAAAAAAAAAAAATCTGGAGTGACTCCACTCGACTTTCCGAACATTGAGTAATTAACAGTTTCGTAGATAAAGTAAAGAAAGAGGAGTTGTTAAACAAACAAAAGAGAGAGAGAAAACCATAATAGAGTGTTTGAGTATTTTTCTCCATATATTACACGATGTTTTATTTAACGCTACTGAACTTTGAGCCCATAGATCATAATGATAAAGAATTTTTCGTTGTGTCCCTGTAAAAACCTATAAATGCTAGATTCACCAAAATGCTTATAGTTAGTGCAACAGTGATTTATAATATTCATATAAATTTTCAGCTCAATTGAATAAGGCGTTTAGATGCTATCGTAATTTTAAAAATTTGTTCCTATAGGCCATAATGATAAAGAATTTTTCTTTGTGTCCCTGTAAAAAAAACTGTAAGTGCTAGATTCACCAAAATCTATACAGTTAGTGCAATTGTGACCTATAACATGTGTACAAATTTTCTGCTCAGATTAATAAGGCGTTTAGATGCTATCACACTTTTAAAAATTTGGCCCCATAGGCCATAATGATAAAGAATTTTTCTTTGTGTCCCTGTAAAAAACTATAAGTGCTAGATTCTCCAAAATCTATACATATTGAGTATTTGTGACCTATAATATGTGAATAATTTTTTTGCTCAATTGAATAAGGCGTTTAGATGCTATCGCACTTTTAAGATTTTGCTCCCATAGGCCATAATGATAAGGAATTTTTCTTTGTGTCCCTTTAAAAAAAAACTATAAGTGCTAGATTTACCAAAATCTATAGGGTTCGTACTATGGTGACTTACAATATACGTATCAACTTTCAGGTTATTCGAACAAAGCGTTTAGACGCTAGCGTGTTCACTCACAGACATACACACATACATACACACATACATGCACACATACATACACACACACATACATACATCATCGCAAAAATAGTGAAAACGGACTCATTGGACCTCGAAACGTATAGAAACATCAAAATCTCAAATTCGGATTTTTGACGCGATTACAATACTTTCCTCACTATAGTGTTCGGAAAGTAAAAAAAAAAAATCAGCGATCATATCATGTTTGGTAACAAAGTTTGCACTAATTTCTTATGTAATTCCCGTACTATTGAAAAGAAAAGAAAAAAAAAAGCACAATGTTTAACATTGCTATAATTAATTAACGATCTCGTTGTATGATTTTACATGCATTAATTTTAAGCACATTTAAATTTATTAATAATTTCAATTTGCTTTACACTTCCGTCTTTCTTTGTTTTAAATTACCTAAATATTTTCCTTCATTAATTTAGACAATTAAAGTATTTCAGGAAAAAAAAAAAAAAAGTATTATTAATAAACTTAAATTCTGTTTTTTAGTCTATAGTATTTTTCTAGCTTTATCTTTGTTTGAAATAAATAGGTGTTAATATTTTGGGTGTTAATATTTAACTCATATTAATATTACAACATATTTTTATGAGTTAAAATGAACACTAAGCAATTTTACTGGAAAGGTAAATACTTTACATATCTTAACTACCAATTTTAAAATTTAATATATAATAGCTTATAAAAAAGGTGCATTTAACAAAAATAACTTACAAATTTTATAAGAATTGGGAATAAATTTTTAAATGTTACAGAACTTATTTATATATATTATGAAGCATTATTATATACTGGGCTTCCCATAAGTCTGTAGACATTTTAAAAAATAAAACAAAATTGAAGAATTTGATAGAATTGAATGCGGCTGGTGAAAAAGTAGTTCTCATAAAGGAGGGATTTTTTGTGGTAAAGAAAAAAAGAAAAAGAATTAAGTTTTTCGTCGATAGAGGGCGTTGCACCGATGCGTACCGAGAAATATGCAAATCAGAGTCTTGTAAATCGCACGTTTTTACGATTCACCTAGCTTTTTTCCTATTTTGTCTCTTAATTACGCATATATAAAATTTTAATTACGATGCTCACTTGGTGGATAAAGCGTTATTGGTGAAGATGTCTTCCTAAGAACCGCCTACTAAAGCTTCAATTAGCAGTGATGTAACACATTTGCAAACTGTAATTTGTGGTGATGGGCGACATATAGAATAGAATTTATACGCCTGTAAACATTTGGAAATGTGTGATTTGGTCTCATATAGCGCCCTCTATTGACGAAAAGTTTAACTAATATTGTTTTCTTTCCTTAAAAAAAAAAAAAAAAAAAAAAAAAAAAAAAAAAAAAAAACCTCTATCCTGGCAATGACTTTTCCGAAAACCTCGTTCAATTTTACTAATTCAAACAATTTTCATAACTTTTTAGAATATCTACAGACTTATGAAACACCCGATATATTATTTATATATATTATGAACTATTTATATATGTATTTATATACGTTATGGAGCATTACCATTGAATTATTTGTTTCTGAGACTACTTGGCAGGCTATTGTTTGTTTCCTGATCTCTTTTGCCGCCCAAGTTTTACTATAAGTACTTCCATTCCACCCACAGCTAATTTAAAAAGAACTTGTGAGAGATAGAGAAAAATACAATAAAATAATAATAATAATAATAATAAATATCATGAAATATCATATAACAGCGACTAAGGAAAAACGCCCAAATCTTTTTCTAATACAGGAAAAACATATCACTATTGCATTGAACTAAGAATGTTTCTTGCTTATAGCAAAATATTTTTGTTTTGACTAAACAAATATATGATATAAATAAACAAGCTAACCTTAAAGAATTTACTTGGTTGTGAAGTACATTACCAAGAAAAAAAAAATCATATATGTATTAGATATTTCTAAAATATTTTTAAATAAATATTAATATCAGATATAATTTCAGTGAAAATGTTCAATATTCTTTAAAAAAAAATAACTATTTACATGTATTATTAACTATTTAATACAAAGGTAAAATAATTGAAATGGTAACTTCTTTTCAATTTTGTTTTTAATGAAGAAACTCATTTTATTATGCCAAGATGCTTTTAACACCATGATTTTAAATACTTTTTAATATTTGCATTGTCAAGTTATTCAGATTAGACAGTTGCCTTAGATTGACATAAAAGTTAATTTCGATTAAGAATAAATAATTTTCAGATATAAATAACTCTATACATCATTAATGAAACATTGCTAATTTCCGTTTTATGAAAATGACGGACTTTATGTTGCTAAATGAAAACTTGCGATGTAAAACGTTGAAATTTTGTGTCTATAGCCGCAAATTTTAAAGTGACTTTGTATTTATTATAAATTTATTTTCTGAACTAGCTTGTTTTTTTTTTTTTTTTTTTTTTTTTTTTTAATTTTTTATTGGCCAGAAATATCACGGCTCAGTATAAAATTCATTGCTAAAATTCAGGAGAAAGGTTTCAATTTTTCATACTGTAGACTTCCAGATGTCGGCTAAGTCATTTTTTCAATATCACTTTTTTATAATAAGAATCTCCTTGTTATTCAATCGAAGACAACTTCGATAACTTGCATTATCAATATATCATGCAAACGATTGATAAATTTTTCGGTTAAACAAAAGTGGTATTTAAAAAAATGGCTTTGCCGACATCTGGATATAAACAACTGATTTAAATTGCCTGTGCTACAGTTCATACAGTTTTTATGCATGTGTAATATAAAAATGCATTCACATGCATGCATGAGAACAACAATTTCAGTTTAAGAACTAGAATGTTGTGGCCACCACATGACTTTCTTATATATTTTCCTATGAAAATTCACTGAGTAAAAATAATGTACTAAAATCATTATTTAATGAAATTATCTTCCATGATAATAGAGTACGATTTCCATGTTAGAGAAGTAGTGTAACACTAAATATAAAAAAAAAAAAGTTAATTTTATTCTCGATATTGCATAAAAAAAAAAAAAAGATAACTTTATTTTAAATTATCGCAGATCATAACCATTCATTTTAAAGGCAATGGCGAGCTCTTTCGAACATACCCATCATGAAAATTTATTCCCCTCGGGGGGGGGGGACTTTCTCCCCATGAGGGGAGGCGATGCTCCTACGTATACAAATTTTCTTTTCTCAGTTGACTATCTCTATTATAAATAATTCTTGTAAATTTAATAATGATTATTAAAAAATAATTCTCTTTATGCACATTTATACAAAATTTTGTAATATACCACCATGTTTAAAATTTAGAAAAATCGGGATGGCAACAGAACCTGTAAGACAATTTTTACCAAAAGTTGATAGTAACTAATTTATGTCAAGGTGTAACTACACACCATTTTGTAGAAAATTCTGTGCAGTAGTTCCTGAGATACACTTGCCCCAAAGTTTTGTCTGTCACACACATACGCACACACACAAAGAGACATTTTCTGAAAATGGTCAAATTGTGTTCCACAGCTCTCAAAACGTGCAAATCTATCAAAAACCCGAGGTCGAAAATTTTCACGAATCCAATACTTTCTTTTATTGAATATAGAAGAAAGTAATAAACTGCAATTGTCTTTATGCGTCGAAAAGTTGATTCGGCACTCACGCAGTTTCAGGACGTTTTTTGCGATCTCCTTTGCATTGTAAAATTTCGTATGTGTGTCTTTTACTTGTCTCTAAACGACCACTTATAAGAGGATTTTCAATTAAAAGTTCTCTCTAACTTTTATAACTTCCTAGTCTTCTCAGACAAAACTAGATCGGGTTCGACGACCAAGCTGTTCTGAGTTTTCCGTGGATTTCTCAAAAACTGGTATATATATGTGTTAAGATAACTTTGGAATATCCATACGAAGGCCTTTCTATCCAAAGCTAAGACCTTTCTGTAGACAATCGGCCTTAATCACACTGAGAAAAAATATATACCGCCTTCCTTTAGAATGAATTAGTGGCCATTTTCTAAATCCTTTTACTAGAAATATAGATTTCCAAGCTATGCGCATGAGGCACGCCAATACACTGAATAGACGAAATTATCGAGAACTTCTAGAGCACACATTTCTAGATGATGAAACAATATTCTGAATACTCTAAATATTCTGAATAATTTGTATTGCGAGAAATTCTCGCTTGATTTTCTAGAATTTGGTAATAAACCAAGATTATAGTTGCTAAATACAGGCAAATGCTCTAGAATTCTAATAGGGGCTTCTAGAACTTGCTTTTCAAGGGGGCTAGAATTTATAAGTATGACATAGAACTATTTTTTCTAGAGCCATAACTTAAATTCTAGATGTCAGTTACAGAATTTTTTCTCAGTGCACACAGGCAAAATTGTTGATATTACAATAAAGCTTTGCTAAAATTCTTCTTTTGGTTTTCTCTGATTTATGTTAGAAATTTATTTATTGTGATATCAATTTTAATTTCCAAACGTACATTTGTAAGAAAAATATTGTAATCATCTCAAAAATCCGACTTTGAGATTTTGGTCTTTCTATACGTTTTGAGATACCCTTAGTATTATTTTTACTATTTTTAAGATGATGTATGTGTGTGTGTGAACACGATAGCGCTTAAACGCTTTGTTCGAATGAACTGAAAGTTGGTAGGTATGTTATAGGTCCAAAAGCACGAATCCCATTGGATTTGGTGAATCTAGGACTTATATATATATATATATATTTTTTTTTTTTTTACAGGGACACACAGAAAAATTTCTTATCATTATGGCCTATGAACCCAAATTTTTTATTAAGTATGGTAATGTCTAAATGCCTTATTCATCTGAGCTAAAAATTTATACAAATATTATATGTCACGGTCGCATAAACAGTGTAGGTTTTGGTGAATCTAGCATTTTCAGGTTTTCTACAGGGACACAAAGAAGTATTATTTATCATTATATGGCCTATGAACCCAAATTTTTTAAAGTGTGATAGCGTCTAAACTCCTTATTCGATTGAGCTGAAAATTTATACATATGTTATAGGTCACCGTCGCACGAATTGTGTAGATTTTGGTAAATCTAGCCCTTATACATTTTTACAGTGACACACACACACACACACACACACACACACACACACACAAAAATAATATCATTATGGATTCAAATTATTTTAAGTGCAGTAGCGCATATAAAAATAAAAAATGAGGAAGGAAGTTTATGAATAAGTGCAACAAATAAAAAGCATCTCAATGCAATGGTTAATGATCCATTGATTTTTCCACTGATGCCTCCGTTAATATTTAGCGAGCAGAAATGACGAAACTGCTCTCCTGCAAATACTAAAAATTTAATACATATGTGACTGGTGTGAAGTGGTAGCATGTTTAGGAATAAGCGCAAGTTGTCTGTAATTTACTGCACATTTAAGGAGCAACTAAGAATTTTCATACATTTTCTTTTTTTTTTTTTCTCATGGTAGCTTATGAAAAAAGGATCTATCTAAAAATATCTTTATTTATTTATTTTTTTTTTTTCTTTTAACTCATCTCTACCGTATTTAAATAAATAAAACGTTCGTTCACATGCTTTTATAGAACTCTAGACCTTTTTTTATTCGCGTTCACATTAACTAATAAAAAAATTAAACGTATATTACTGAATTATTAATGCAGTGTATAGTTTCATGCACCGTAAGGTAATATGTATTGTATTACAGGCTCATTTCTAAACGAATCTTGGTATTCCTTAGTTGAAACAGTAGTATGTCTGCCGTGAACAGCTATTTATAAAAAAAATTCCTTATGAATTGCTTTTTCATATTATATGTATAATTAAAAATATCAGCAATAATATTACAATTTACCTTGTTTTAAAAAATATAACTGGTTAATTTCATAAACCATATTAATATAAATATTGTAGTTCTTTTTATAGAGAAATGTGAAAAAAAAATAGTAGTGAAATTTTGCTTGGATAAACTTTAAACATATAAGAGAATTTTCTTAAATTTATATTCTTATCACATTTCTATGTACATTAAGTATGCTCAGTATAAGTGTATTATGTATCTCTTTCCTCTTCTATCACGTCAAATATTTTCTTTTGTTTATGTTAGAAAGTAGACTATTGATTCCTTAATCTTTTGTTATTTATGATCTTTCTCAAATACTTTAGCTTCAACCTCAAACCATTTAGTTAAGCACACCTGAAAGAAACAAAGAGGTGTAAGAGAAAGCCAGTAAAGAAAAATAAAAGTGAATGGGAAAAATATTATTACTGGTATTAAGAAAGTATAAGCTTTCGTATAATTTTACCGCGAAAAACTTTGACAGTTACATTAAGATTAAAAAATAAGAAAAATGGTTATCCTTAAAATTACCTTATTATTTTGGAGCATAAACAAAATAATTTAAAAAGATATTACGTTTTAGCGGACTACCCCCTTCGCTTGTTATTATATTTCAACGAATTCTCCAAATTTCATGTCTATTATTAATATAAAATCTCAAAAACGTAAATAAATAAATAAATAAATAAAAATAAAAATAAAAAAATCATTGAAATAGGACGAAATTTCGATTTGGGTCTCTGCTGCTACCCTTGGAAACATCTAACGTGTCCCACCCAGTACTGAATAATAGAACACACTGCCTGCGGCAGTGTGTAATATATATATATTAATAGTGATGAAAATATATATATATATACTAGCTGACCCGACAAACGTTGTTTTGTCATATAAATTATTTCTAGAGAATATTTTGCTAGAAAAAAATAACTAACTTATTGTAAGTGTGTAAGGATGTGGTATATAAGTGAAACAGGTATGGAGCGCTGTGAACGGTGACTGTGAATTCCGATTATAACGTAAAAGACATAATTACCGAAATTTTTGCTACTTGCTACTTGGTACTTTCTACTTGCTACTTGTTATTTAAAACCTCCGCTGAATGTCGAACAGCACAAAATTTTATTTCATATGGCAAATATTTCAATTTATGAGAGAATCTCTGATAGCAACGAATTTCACATAAAAATTCCGTCTTTTTTGAATAAGCTGTAACAATCTGGACCGATTTGATGAAAATTTTTATCAAAAAGTTATTACAATATCTAACATCATTATATGTACATTTATCACAATTCAATCATTCGATGCATGTGAGTATGTGTATAGTATGAGCGAAGTGAAATGTAGAGTTCGTATTAATTAAAAACTTAAACTCGTTTTAATTAAAGGTGAAAAAGTTGAAACTCAATTTATTTTATAACAGGTATATTTTTTTAATCTACAAAAACTTAATTTATCGTAATGCCATTGGATGTACAATATTCTTGGTTAATCCTTGAGGAGTATACACAAACAAATTCGAAGGTTTTCCAACCCTGGAACACGCAACATATAATTGGCCGTGAGAAAAGCACGGATTTTCTAAATCTAAGCCACAAATTGGGACCCCTTTGGTGACTTTAAATATTTTAAGCCATTTTTGAGATGAATTGAAATGGCTATCTCAATTGTGGAACTAAAGATCTTGGCGAGAAGCGTCCGAGTTACTTCGGTGCCAAATTTATATTTTGCCAAAGGGATCCGATACTAAAGGTGTTCCATACAAAAAATAAATAAATAAAATATCAGTGACATACACACGCACAAAAGTATGGGACCCCTTTGGTGACTTTAAATATTTTAAGCCATTTTTGCGATGAATTGAAATGGCTATCTCAATTGTGGAACTAAAGATCTTGGCGAGAAGCGTCCGAGCTACTTCGGTGCCAAATTTCAAATTTTGCCAAAGGGATCCGATACTAAAAGTGTTCCATTCAAAAAATAAATAAATAAAATATAATAAATTAGCTACACAAATAAATTTGTAGGTTAGGGTGGTTGTTAATCAACGCGTGTGTAAATTTGATAGAAAATTATATAAAATACTCACTCCAATTCCGCACTAAATTTGCAAAATGTATAGTTTTTTATGCACACTTCAAAACTCTTTAAACACTAATTACATCTTAATGTAATATTTCAATTAGGACACAATTTTTTGTATAACAATAATAACACTAAGTTACAAGATATTTTCCTGAATTTGATCGCAGCAGCAACTGTCGGGACAAACTGGAATTACAATAGAATATACGCAAGCGAAGTGTGACGTCACTGACCGTCCACTATGCAAGAAAAAGATTTCCTGTGTTAATCTCCCATTGAGTTTTTTATAAAAAATTATTAAAAATCGAGGAAAATTATTTCTCGATTTTAATCCCCGTATTTGGGTATAGATATGTATTAGTTATCGTATGCATATGTTAGATTGAGTTATTTCGCTCTCAAATTGACAAAATTTTAATTTTAAATTTCAAAACTCTGTCTTTCTTGGCGTTTTTTGTATTTGGCGATCAAAAACGTAATACGAAAATATACATGCCAGATGTATATTTTCGTAATATGTATTGTACGAAATTGTTTCATATTATTCATTACTCTCTTAATATAAGTTGTTGAAATAACCATTATTTTTGAAAGAAATTAAATATGTTCGCCAGATGATATGGCGATATTTTTTTTCCGCCAAGGATGACAGAGTTTTGAGATTAAAAATTCAAATTTTATCAATTTTACAGCAAAAACAACTCAATCTAACACATGCACATGATAACTAATACATATCTATACCCAAATATGGGGATTGAAATCGGGAAATAATTTTTCTCGATATTTAGTAATTTTTTACAAAAAATCCAATGGGCGATTAACATAGGGAATATTTTTCTTGCCTCCACGGACGGCCAGTGACGTCATCACTTCGCTTGCGTATTATTGAATCGATACTACGATCGTAGCGCAGTCTGCCGGATCCAATGTGAAACATTCCAAAATCAACAACAATTTATAAGTGATAAATTAATTAAATAAACAATTTAAATTGGACTAAATTGTAAATCTAAACCATTCTCATATCCACCTGAAGACACACAAAAAATTTCATTAATCTCGGTCCAGCCGTTTAGGAGGAGTTCAGTGACATGCACACGCACAAACGAAATATATATGATAAGTACAAAGGCACAACTTTAGTATAGACCTCCCCCCCCCATCCTTGTCGACTTTAAATATTTTTGGCCGTTTTTGCGATGAATTAACATGGCTATCTCAATTGCGTAACTGACGATCTTGGTGAGAAACGTCCGTACTACTTCGGTGCCAAATTTCAAATTTTTCCAAACTAAAGCTGTTCCATAAAAAAAAAAAAATAAAATAAAATAAAATAAAATAAAAAACTGTTTTATGATATATACAAAATAAAAATAAAAAATTCTAATAAATTCGAAATTATTACTATTTACAATTAAGGTGAAAACATAAAATAACCTTTATAAGTTACATATAAAGTACCAATTAAAACGAAAAATTTTGTTTTACTGTAGAAAAGAAAAGTACTATTAAATTAAATAAAAAATTTAAGCTAATACCAAGTATCTCTATGAAAATATTTATTTATACGCGAATATTTTCATAGTATATTAATTTTTTTTCTAATTTTTGTTTATCACGCGGAATTAAAAATATTTTATTTCCGGAAAAAATTAAATAAACGTGAATTTTGTTTATTTTGGCATCAAATATATTTTTCTTTTTAATCATTTTAAAGTTAAAATGGAGTTTTTATTTAATATCTTTTGATCCAATTATCCGATTGAACTGAATTGTAAATCTAAACCATTCTCGAATCCACCTGAAGACACACAAAAAATTTCATTGAACTCGGTCCAGACGTTTAGGAGGAGTTCAGTGACATACACACGCACAAAAGAAATATATATATAAAGATTATATTAGTAATATATAAATACATATATTATATATTATATTGGTAATATATATATATATATATATATATATATATTAATAGTGGTGAAAATATTCCTTTTTCCATTTATATTAAGATTTATGTCGAAATTAAAGACAAAAATAATATTTCTTGTTATAAAAAATTATCCTATATATCAGACATAAGTCAGACACTTTGGAATGTAATGACATATGCCATGATTTTACATTACGATGTTAAAAATTAAATCAATGTAAATATCAAAGAGCTTTATTTTACTAAAGCTATTAAGTAGCATAGAATAAAAAAAATATATATAAATTATTTTTAATTTTTTTTCTAATTTTTTGTGAAAATGAAAATAAAATGTGGTTTTGTGTCTTGGTAAAAAAATTGTTTTTGGTGAATAGTTTAGAACACCGGTTTACGCAAGAATTTAAATTTACGATTGAAATTGAGAGTAATACGTTACAACTTCATTTTACTTTTTATCTTGTGGAAACAAGATATTGGTCTGAGAAGAGATATGTGGTTTTTGCGTGGGAAGAAAATATAAAGACGCCATAGCTGCCATTTTGCATCGCCAAGCTCGCCAAATTTTGTCCTCAAATAACGAATTTCGTCGCCAAGTCAAAAATTTCGTCATCAACTATCAAATTTTGCCGCCAAATCACAAATGTCATTGCTAATAAGTCGCAATTTTGTCACCAAATTGTATTAGGTCGTTGCAAAAGTTCGTGCGGACGCGGATCATTTTATTGCCTCCAAAGACGAGAGCTTCTAACGCCGTGGTATACATTTGTTACCCGAAAAATGGGCAAAGGTTGTAGAAAGTAATGGAGAGTATTTTGATTAAAAATTGTCATTTGATTTGATGTATTTTTATGAAATGAAGCAATAAAGAAACACAAGAATTAATGCAAAGACCTAATATATCTTTATGGCTTCTATTTGTTGAATGATTATGAGCTTGGATATTAAAAAATTGAAACATTTACTGACCAATAAATCTAGCCTAAAATTTTAAGTAGAATGAATAGTAGTAGTTGATAATTAAATTTCTTAAAAATCGAATAGCGAAGTAAATGATGCGATGTGTAGGAACAAAGCCACTGGATAAGTATGTGTTAATGCATATGCAATATTTCTTTACTTTTGTAACGTAAAGGACCTTTGACTTTAACCTTGCCGAAAAGGGATTTTTTCATTAAAATCTGAACCTTAATACTTGAGGTATTTAACAAGTTCCTTCTTTTTTCACTCAGTACTTGTACTGTGACACAGCGTGAACAATATCACCTTACAGGTATTCACACATTTTTGTTTGAGCAATTACACACGTTCATAAAATTAATAAATAAAAATGGAATCTTCAAGGACAGTCAAAACAATAAAAAAAGGTGAAATAAAAAAAATAATTTGTTAATAATCAATTGCTATTTAGATCTGAAACATAAGTACTTATACAGTGACAGAGCGTGATTTATATCACCTTACAGGTATCCACACATATTTGTTTGAACAATTACTCACGTTCATGAAATTAAGAAAAAATCTGGTGTGAAACAGCCACACGTCTTCCATTGCCCACTATTACACGTATTATATGTATTTTTTGGAGATAATGTGACCTGAAGACATAAAAGTGACCTAAAGAAGTAGCAGGAACCTAAAAATTTTCCGGTAAGAGAAATTTTATACACATGTAAAGACATTTAAAACGAAGCTTACATATAGCGAGGTAAAAAATGAAGGTGAAAAAAAAATTTTTTGAAACACCAATTTCCGAGATTTGGAACTAACCTACCCACGCAGGATGACTGTTAATTTTCCTCTAATAACCACGCAATACATGAAAAAGAATGGATTTACATTACAATTTTCAAGAAAAGCGTTGGAACAGTTTTTGAGATACCAAGTTTTACCAAAACTCAATTATTGACCGGAAAACAACAATTACATACAAAAGGATATTTAAAAGTGAGTTAATAGGGAAAGTTCGAAAAAAAAAAAAAATCCATACCGCGGTTTTTAAAGTAACGCGCTTGCGAGACCTGAAATTGAGCTATTTATGCAGGACGCCTATCAATTTTCCTGAACTAACCAACTATATTATTCAAAAGGACATCTAACAGAGTGTTAATAGAATTTGAAGAAAATCGTTAGAGCCGTTTTTGAGATACGGACTTATGGTACCACTTCCGGTTTCCGATGTCCCACTTCCGTTTTTTCAATTTTCACCGAAATTTAGAAAATTCATCTGTACACAAGACCTGTCTCAGTTCTGAAATTTCGTAGTTCTGTCTTTATTAGTTTCGGAGATATGATAGCCAGAAGATTCCGTACATACACACATACTGACCAATTGCCAAAAACCACTTTTTTGACTCAGGGGACCTTAAAACGTGTAAATCAGGTGAAATCTCGATATCGGAGTTTTGGACCAAATACAATACTTCCATTACCTACGGTAGTAAGGTAATGGAAGTGATAAAAATGGAATCTTCAAGGACAGTGAAAACAATTAAAAATATGCAATAAAAAAATAATAATTTAATAATCAATTGCTTATTTAGAAAACGAAGTTGAACTATCTGAAGAAAGATATAGGTCTCTGAAATGTTGTGTATATAAAAATATAATTTCATCATCATATAAAGAGAAGTAAAAATATATCGAGTAATATTTCTGAGATACTTAATTTCGTTTAGAATAAATGTCAAAATGTCACGAACATACAAATTGTTTTCTATTTTACATAAATATGCGTGTTAAATTCTAAATAAAATTCTCTCAATAACAAAAATTCTATTTCATTCATTCAAATGAAAGAAAAAAAGAAAATGGAGCTTGTTTATTTTTCTAAACATCAAAAGTACTATATTTAAAACACTAGAATTAAATATTTTAAAAACAAATTGTTTGCGTTCATTTATCACGCAAATAACAAGTTATTTATATTACTTATTTTGCAGAAAAATAACAAAAATAACACCCTTTCAAATAAACTGTACGAGAAAATTTAACAAGTAACATAATTTAACTTTAAAATAAATGATGTGTGTTTAAATTGAAACTTCGTTTAATCTATTTAATTTTTAAATTCATGTAGGAAGCATTCTATTCAAAAAAATTGCATGCTATTCAAGTTATCATAAAATGGTCTTTCATTTAAAGCATAAAAGCAATAAATTAGAAACGTTAGGAAATGTCTTTTTGGATAAAGAAACCAATTTCTTTTGTAACGAGTATAAGGTATTTTATGAAACCTTGATTTAACGCGTCAGTTAAAGTTTTATTTTGAGCAATATTCTGAATATATATATATATATATAACTTTTAGAAGGCAACACTGTTTAGGAAAAATACATTAATGCCAAAATAAACGATTATTTACTATTCTATCGAATCTTCTATGTACTATCGAATCACAAGAAAAATGATATAGTTTATATCACTTATTATTATATTATTATTATTTTTGTTATGTAAAATAAATGAATAAAAACAAATATTTTAAGTTAATTAACTATAAATAAATCTCAGCTTAACTCTATATATATTAAATATTAAGCATTAATTTAACCATTTTAATACATATATAATCCCTCTAATTATCATTATAAGCTTAGTAGCAACATGAAGAACAGAAAACGTCCACCGTGGCCGAGTGGTTATGTCACCACACTGCTAATCGCCTACGAGCGTAGGAGAGCGGGTTCGATTCCCGCGCTGGCCCTGGGTGTGTTTCCATTTCTTCGTATTGTAATTCTGCCATGTGCTATCTCAAATTATCTGAGGAAGATTTACGAACGGACTACAAGTCAAGCATACAAATATGATGTATATGTTATCAATAAATAAGAACAAAAAATGTACCTGAACAGTTCTGAACGTTTCATATTTTTTTTCTTATATTTTTTTATTTGTATGTTATTTTATTTCCATAGGTGTTGTTTTTCTTTCCATGTGTACTTTTTATTCACATGTGCTATTTCCCGCAGTATATCGATGACAAATCTTTTAGTCCGTTTTTTCAAAGGCTTTTTTCTTTTTCGCTATGGAATTTTATTAATCTTTTTACTCATCGTTTAAAAATTATATATTTCAAAGCATATATATCAGACTTTTGTTCTTTTTAGAGGCCCATTGGTAAAAAATTTGAGTATTATACCATAATTTGACACCTTTTGTTCTCATTTAACAGAACATATCGCTTTTGGCTTTCTGGTGAAGACATAAAATTCAAAGTAACCCACATTGCACACTTGATTTCAAGTACATCTTGGATGCATCTCACCGTCTCATTCACGTACAGTCACTTTGGACTTTGAAAAGCACGTCACTGTTATTGCGTTTTGCGATATTTTTACAACATTTTGTTCACAGCCCAATTGAGCTGTGGAAGGTATGTCACTGAGACTGCGATACAATTGCGATGTCGCATGCATAAACCAAAGCAATACCTAGGGTACACTGAGGGAAGACGCTATAGTTTTGTTTAATATTTCTGTAATTAACGGATTTGGTTGAAAAAAGAAAATCTAATAATTTAACAAATACTTTTAAGGAGGTATTTCAACATATAATTTTAAGGAGATGCGATACCATTAATACCTATTTTTCATCTTAGAATTAAAAAAAAAAGTGTTTTATTAATGTTTTAAAGTAAAAAAGAAAGAAAGTTTATTCTGCACTGCCTGTCTATATATATATATATATATATATATATATATATATACCGATTTCATCTAGAATGAATAAGAGGTCCTTTTCTAAATTCCTAAACTAGAAATATAGATTTCTGAGCTATGCGAATAAGACAGGCCAACGAGCTGAATAGACGAAATGGTCGAGAATTTCTAGTCTATACATTTCCAGATGGTGAAAGAATATTCTGAATATTCTAAATCCTTTGTATTGCGAGAAAATCTCTCTTGATTTTCTAGAATTGTGTCATACTCCAAGATTCTAGTTGCTAAAACTCACCTCTTGCAGTCGCATTTATTTGCAGAGATTTTTTAATAAGTTTGACCTGAATAATATAGACAACGTTCTAGAATTCTAACAGAGGTTTCTAGAACTCGCTTTCAAAGGGGACTAAAATTTATAAAGATGACATGGAACTATTTTTACTAGTGCCACAGTTTAGGTTCTAGATATCAGTTACAGAATGTTGTTCTCAGTGTACCTGAATATTCATATACTATATTTTAATTTTTGCCCTTTTTAGGCTAAACATTCATTTATTTATATATGACATTTTGAACAAACTAATATAACGCTCAAAAAAAAAAAAAAAAAAAAAAAAAAAAAAAAATTAGTGCTATAAGAAATATTAGTTTGAAGTTCAAACATAATAAAAATATCTTTTTTTAATTTTTTTACTCTTTGTTTAATTTAAAACATTTTTTTTTTTTCTGGGAACATTACTCGAATAATATAAATGCATGTAATTTTAAATAAAGCACATAATAATTTTTATTAATATCACTTTGTCTGAACGACATCATACAAGGTAAAATTTCAATCTCCACTACAGCACTTAGATCCATGAATACATCTGTTTCAAAAATATTTGGTATACAGGATGCTTATAATTAAACTTCACCTATGAACAGCATCCTACAGTGCAAACTGGTGAACAGAATGCAGTGGAATTTGGTATATAGACTATACACGAGATGCGCTCACAGAATTTTGAAAAAAAAAAAAAAAAAAGTTCCAAAATGTCACCAGAGGGCACCTTTTCTGGAAAAATATTACATTTAACACAATAAAACACCAAAACGGAATACAGAAACAATATTAACAATCCAGAACAAAAGTTATGAGCAATAAAATGTAATACCGGGAAAAGCTGTCAGTTCTAGAAAATATATCGAGATCTGCATGCTTGCGAAGAAGAGGAAGCTTTATGCAAAACAGGTTAGGGTATAAAACGTTTGCGGCGGTTCGATGACAAAGTGATCAGAAACTAGTCAATAAATGTTAATATTGTTTCTGTATTCCGTTTTGGTCGTTTATTGTGTTAAATTTAATGTTTTTGCGGAAAAGGCTCCCTCTGGTGGAGATTTTGGAACTTTTTTTTTTTTTTTTTTAATTCCGTGTACGCATCTTATTTATAGTCTATATACCAAATTTCGTTGCATTCCTTTCATCCATTTGTGATGTAGGATGCTGTTTATAGGGAAAGTTTAGTTATAACCACCCTGTATATATGCTACAATCTATTTATACTAACTTTTAAATTTAAACTGCTGCATCTGCGCAAATAATTTGAGTGCATTTTGGTTATTTATTCATTATTATTTCATTGTGACGCATATTTGTTAATTGTACACTAATATACAAGTGATATATATCTTAGTAAAATAGCATTTGTAAAATAGCATTTATACATCCCAATGCATTTAATTTTAATCCAGTAAGCGCCCATGGCGAGAACATTTCATTAAGATTTTTTTTTACTCTGCAAGTTATAAAGATAAATTTATTTATTTATTTTTATTTAATATCAAAGTGCATAGCTTCGTTAGATATATTTTATTTATTATTATTACTTACCGAACACTATAGTGAGGAAAGTATTGTAATCATGTCAAAAATCCGAATTCGAGATTTTGATGTTTCTATACATTTTGAGGTCCCCTGAGTCCGTTTTCACTATTTTCACGATGATGTATGTATGTGTGTGTGTATGTGTGTATGTGTGTATGTGTGTATGTCTGTGAGTGATCACGCTAGCGTCTAAACGCTTTGTTCGATTAACCTGAAAGTTGGTACGCATATTGTAAGTCACCATAGTACAAACCCTATAGATTTTGGTGAATCTAGCACTTATAGTTTTTTTACAGGGACACAAAGAAAAATTCTTTATCATTATGGCCTATGGGAGCAAAATCTTAAAAGTGCGATAGCATCTAAACGCCTTATTCAATTGAGCAATAATTTTATACACATATTATAGATCACAAATACTCAATCTGTATAGATTTTGGAGAATCTAGCACTTATAGTTTTTTTACAGGGACGCAAAGAAAAATTCTTTATCATTATGCCTATGGGGCCAAATTTTTAAAAATGTGATAGCCTCTAAACGCCTTATTAATCCGAGCAAAAAATTTGTACACATGTTATAGATCACAGTTGAACTAACTGTATAGATTTTGGTGAATCTAGCACTTACAGTTTTTTTACAGGGACACAAAGAAAAATTCTTTATCATTATGGCTAATGGGACTAAATTTTTAAAAGTACGATAGCATTTAAACGCCTTATTGAATTCAGCTGAAAATTTATATGAGTATTATAAATCACTGTTGCACTAACTATAAGCATTTTGGTGAATCTAGCATTTATAGGTTTTTACAGCGACACAACGAAAATTTCTTTATCATTATGATCTATGGGCTCAAAGTTCAGTAGCGTTAAATAAAACAACGTGTAATAGATGGAGAAAAATACTCAAACACTCTATTATGGTTTTCTCTCTTTTGTTTGTTTAACAACTACTTTTTCTTTACTTTATCTACAAAACTGTTAATTACTCAATGTTCGGAAAGTCGAGTGGAGTCACTCCAGATTATTTTTTTGTAAGTTTGTAGCGTAAATTCTATTATTATTATTACTAATTTTAATTATACAAACAAATTGTCTGTTTTACTGCATAAGAAAAAAAAATATTACCAAAAATAACTCATTCAAGTGTAGGGGTTTAAAACAATGAATATGAAATAAAACAGTTCTTTTCTAAAATTTTAACATACAGGAATCAAGAAAACTAATTTAAAAGGGTTTTGCAGTTTATCTACATCTATGCTACCCCCATTAGGTGCCAAGTCTCCCATTTTAGAACCATATCATATTTTCTAAAATTTATTTTTTATCCATTTATTTATTTATTTTTTTAATTTTATACTACGGATGATTAGGGATGCACATTAAAACCCAAAACATACGAAAATTCAAAAATATTCAGAGGTATTCACATAGCGGCGTTTAATGGGAAATGATTACATTGAGAAACAAAATATATCGCCTTCATCTAGAAAGAATAAGTGGTCACTTTCTAATTTCCTACATTAGAAATATAGATATCCGAGCTATGCGCATAAGGCACGCTAATAAACTAAATAGACGAAATCATCGAGAATTTCTAGCCTACACATTTCTACATGGTGAAACAGTATTCTGAATATTCTGAATCTTTTGTATATCGAGAAATTGTCGCTTGATTTTCTAGAATTGGGTCATACACTCAGATTATAATAGCTGAAACCTGCCTCTTGTATTTGCATTTATTTGCAAAGATTTTTAAACAGCTTTGCCCTCGATAATATAGGCAAACGCTCTAGAATACTAACAGGGGTTTCTAGAACTCGCATTCAAAGGGGACTACAATTTATAAGGATGACATGGAGCTATTTTTTCTAGAGCCACAATTTAGATTTTAGATGTCAGCTACAGATTTTTTTTTCACTGTACATGAATATTCATATACTATATTTTAGTTTTTGCCATTTTTAGGCTGAACATTCATTTATTTATATATGACTTAGCATTTTGAACAAACTAACACAACGCTGAAAAAAGTGGTTAATGTTTTAAGAAATAATAGTTTTAAATGCTTTAGAAAGATATTGATAGCACATGAAATAATAAAATTACAAGCTTAAAGGAGTGATTGGAACGGTCGGGAGTTGATTTTAATGCAAAAAGAAAAAAAAAATTATTAAAAAATCTAAATCTCTAACAGCAACAATATTGCGGAACGATAGATTACTTTCTCGATAGATCAGAATCCCGCCATTGTGTGCTTTAGAAAGATATTGATAGAACATGAAATAACAAAATTACAAGCCTAAATGCTTTAAGGAATGATTGGGACGGTTTGAAGTTATTTTAATGCAATTAAAACAAATCAATATTTAATGATTACATGAATATTCATATATATTTTAGTTTTTGGTCCTTTTTAGGCTAAACATTCATTTATTTATTTATGACTTAGCATTTTGCACAAACTAACATAACACTGAAAAAAAGGGGTTAGTGTTATAAGAAATATTAGTTTTAAGTGCTTTAGAAAGATATTGATAACATATGAAATAACAAAATTGCAATCCTAAATATTTTAAGGAGTGATTGCAATGGTTGGAAGTTGATTTAATGCAATGAAAAAATTAATAAATAAATAAATAATAATAATAAAAAAAATCAAAAATCAAAATCTTTAAGAGCAACAATATTGCAAAACGATAGATTATGTTCTCGATAGATAAAAATCCGGCCATTGTCGAATTCGAAATATATTTCAATTCAATTAAAACGAGTACATTTTCGAAGAATAAATATATAATAACTTCTTTACATTAAATACCTAATGGTGGTTAAATATCGAATACTATTTCATGATTTTGCGCTTTAATAAAACCATACTAATCCTTCCTTTCGTGAGCGTAATATCTTTTCTATTTTTTAATTTTAAAAAATGTAAATAATTAAATAATTTTCAGTATAAAAATAGCTAATATTAAAGGAAACAAATATTTAATAACTTCTTACACATATCGAATCAAATTAATAAAAGTAATCAAGCATCTTAAAATATAATAGTCTAGATTCATTCTACACACGCTTTCCATTTTATCTTTGAAAACGAAACAAATCAATATTTGTAGCCTAACAGGTAAAAAGAGAGAAGCAATATTCACTTAAATGTAGCGTCAGTTCAACATGTTACAAAAACAGACCGAGCCTTTAGGCGGAAAAGAAAGATAAAAATTAGAGAAACCTCAAACAACTAAGTTTGGTTTTCTTACTTGACTGCTTTAGGAAATCTGAGACGGAAAAGCAGCATTTGATGTTTGAAGCAATAAACAATAAAATTCTAGAAATAATTATTTTTTATATCTTAACATTTAATATATTAAGCGAAAAATACAGCGTTATTTAAAGAAAAAAATGCGCATTGTAATTTTTTTTTTAAACTTTTTCTATCTATTTATATAAAATGATTGAATTCGTAAAAATTTTCGACTGCCAGTTTTTGGATTTACGCGTTTTGGGATGCCCTATTTTAATCATTTTTTAGAAAATATCTCCCTATTTGTGTGTGTGTCTTAAAAATGTTGTGGATGTTGTGTATTACGAAGATTAAATCATATATTTGTGATAATTAAAATAAAGTTATAATTTATTTAATTTTTAACCAAAGAAAAAAAAAAAAACTTTCTTCAGATATCAACCTAAATTTTACTTTCTTTGGGCATTTAATAGTGTTATGCTTCTCTAAGATGAAAAACGTCAACATTCAACATGGAAAATAATTTTGCAAAATACTTTGCATCGTGTGACTTTGTGTAGGAATATAAAGAAGAAAGTCTTGCGGTGGCCACAAGATACTAGTATTTTCCTATGCAAAATCTTTGGTGGTAGTGTGGTTATTTTTCTAACAATATTTTTTAATTAGTATGTTCTAGCCATAAAAATATTTATTTTATATTTTCGCATACAATTTCAGATTTTTTTTTTCTTTTTCAGAATCTTTTTTGTTTGAAATCATAAAAAGAAATCGATAACGTAGTTTTAATTGTCACAAATATTTGCTTCAACTACATTTTCTTTTTGGAATTGTAACTTGTGAGGTTGAGACTGTTGAAGGTCGCCACAGTTTGTTTGAAATTGTCACCACAGTTTGTTTGACAGTTTGTTTGGATCCAGCAAAATATCAAGTTGGGATGGTTAAATCGCTTCGGAGCCAGTGACCTGGCGAAATTTTAGGTCGGTTTAGTTTTGTGTCAACATGGTGCTGCAACGAAGGAATTAAGTTGTGAGCTGTAGATGAATTGGAAGCGATTTTGAAAGTTAGGTTGAAATGAAGAGAAAGGAAGTTGGTAGAAAGTAGTATAAAATGGAGATGGTTTTCGTAAAAGATGTGGTGTAATGTAGTCTTGTCCGATGTCTGTCGACGACAATATCTAAAGCTTAGAGCCTGGATAAAGTTATATTTCGGTAGTTGAGATTAAGTTGTGCTTAAGTTAAGTAGCTTGATAAGTGTTGTGGTGCTTGAGTGCGAGTATTCATGAATGGAAAACTGATTCGGCCGGGAATCCGCGAATCCGTTGGAAAGTCACGGTATCTACATAAAGGAGTGCATCCGTCTAACTTCTACTATCCTGGGGTGAGATATTTCAAATTATCAAAATTAGTTAGTAGACATTTATGCGTTAAAGTATTTAAATCCGCTGACTGAGCTACCGTATTCCAGATCATCCTCCCATAATTCTAGTTGAATAAACTCTTAGTTTTATTTATATATATCTGAGTCTCCGTGCTAATTTCATATCTAATACTTAAACAGTTAAGTTAACTAAGTTAAGATGGTTTCTGCGTCAACGCAAACCTCACAAACTATCTTAATAATATGGTTCACCTGTTTCCGTTATCGCTCTATTTTTAAACGTGATTTTCCTCGTTTTTTTTTTCTGTTTTTTAAAATGACAGTTAAAATTTTGCACTTTTACATTTAATTGAAAACTTTGTATTTAATGTTCACGAGGCAGCAAAAAACTATCATTTTTTTACATTTGTAAAATATTGTTAACACTGTTGTTGACTGATAGAACAGTTTTATTATCAACGTTCTCTCGCGTAAGGATAACATTATATAATCATGTAATTAAGCTTAACAATTAATAGTAACTACTGAGCTTATGTGAATACTTAAGATATAAATTTGGAAAAAAGTTGTTGTCAACTCCTGAGACTTGAATAAACGAAGCTTCTATTCTAATTGCTCATATACTTTTTTTTAAATATCAGCATATATAGTTACGCTCATCACTGACTGACTGACTCTGTCACGCTTAAAAAGGCTAAGAGATTTCCTTGGACTCTGTCTGCGTGTGAACGCAAGTTGCCACCTAATTTTTATACTTTAGTTAATTTTAAAAACTCTAATTGTCCGATCGATAAGCTGTTTAATCTGACAGATTCAGAAAAATTTCCCCTTTCATTTGGTACCTTATTTGTAACGAATTTTTAATTAGATTTTTTAAAATTAATTAAAATACGAAAATAGAAACAGCTTTAAAATAGACATTTAAATTTTTAATTGTTGCCATTTTTTTCAGCTTAAAATAAAATATGCTTTCACGTGAAAAAAAAAAAAAAAAAAAAAAAAAAAAAATGTAAACGCACCAGTAGTGGACCCTGTACCAATAGTGGACACTTCGAGCAATGGAGAATGTGGACACTTCGAGCAAAGGAAGTACAGGACTATAACTTCCTTCCTGAACATTGCTCGAATCTTCAGAATTATCAGGTAGCTTATTCTCCGAATTTAAAATTAAAAGTGTGGACTATTGGTACAGGGTCCACTACTGGTGCGTTTACCTTAAATAAATAAATATTAAATTTGCTCATGCATGCATTGCCCAAACAATGACGTCTATAAAATAATAATAATAATTTTTAATTTTAAAGGTAACAAAGAGATAAATAAAGTGCAAAAATTTCTAACGGGCTTGCTAGCGAATGAATTATTTGAAGTGAGAAATAGATAAAATGAAATTATCATTTTTCAACAAGCGCCTTAATCTCCCTACAACTAATTAGTTATTAATATTATTAAGCAGATTTTTGCACAAATTTTTGCACTTAACCCTTAAATGCATAGTGATGTAGATCTGCATCGTATGCTTAAAACCTCATATCACTTTATGTAGTAACATTTGTATAGTTTTTTTTTTTTTTTTTTTACCAAAATTATTTTATCGTTTCCGTACGCAACTAGAATATTTGACAGTTTATTTCTTTATCTGTGACAATTTCATTTGCTGGCGCGCTATCTGAGTACAATTTCATTTCGGTGGGTTTTATGAATTACGATTATTTATATAAAAAGTAATAAAAAAATAAAAAAAAAAGGAAAAATAGTTTTTGGATAGAAACAAGGTAAGAGTAAATAATAACATTTATATGTTTGTATGTACTGATTAATTTATGTAAAAAAAAAAAAAAAAAAAAAAAAAAAAGTAGCTTTTTTTTTCTTTGATGATGTAGAATTACATCAATATAGGGTAGGTGCTCCAGTGATTGGCATGCTCCAGTAATTGACACCTATCCCGAAATAAGTTATAAATAAGAAAAATAATAAAGTCATATATTTTACATATAAGAATTTTAACATTTTATGTTAAACACTGGAGAATAGTGTGCCAATAACTGGTAAAATGAATAACTAGCAGTGTCAAACACTGAAACATAGGGAGCCAATTATTGATAAAATTAAAAACTGGCAGTGTCAATTATTGGAACATTGAGTGGGTGTCAAATAAAAATTCATAAAAAAAAAAAAAATGTTATCAAATGTATATATTTTAATATATATGTCGTTCTGAATGTCTTTCATGCCATAGGTACTAACTTAAGATTTCTAAAAATACTTTCTGATGACTAGAACATTAAAAACATCAGAGATTGCCCTAAAAGTGTCAATCACGTGTGTACTTACCATAGATTTTTGAAAAAAAAAATCTTAAATTTTTTTAATAATGTATTTTTCCCATTAACTACAACCATTTTTTGGTTGATTTCAAATGTTATTTATTAAAAATAAAAATTCGTGGATTTAAGGGTTAAACCAATTCCTTACTTGTGCAATGTAATACCAGAATTAAAATATGCTATGATATTCTTTGTATAGTTTAATTTAAATTCATTAAATTGCAATTCGATTATTTTCTGCCTTTAAAACCTATAAAAATTATATATTAGAATGCATATTTACAATAGTAAACTTTAATTTAGATCAAATAATATCTCGTAATATAGAACGTATGCTATCTACTACATCATTTCCTATCATCTATATATAGTTCGGTTTCAAATTACGTGATACCACAAATATACCTTTAATTAATTTACGTAGAAACAAGTAGCTAATTACCAATGGGACATTTCATTAATACAATAAATATTTCAGATGCAGTAGAATATAAGATTTATAAAAAAAAAAAAAGAAAAAAAAAATCCGTATTGATTTCTAAGACGACAAGGGTTTCTACGAATGGAAAGTATATTCTGCAAAGTGTGGACATAAAATAATTTGTTCGCACCTCTGGAAAAGCTTAGGTACAAAAAAAAAAAAGAAAAAAAAAAAAGAGAAAACTGTCCAAAAAATCTGCCTTCTGAATTCATAGAACATCCATGTTATAATTTGTGTAAATATGGTATACATTTTTATCTTTCTAACACAAGTTGAATGTTTTAAATTGCATAATCTTAACTACCCCACAGTTTTTAAAAAGGGGAGTAATTATGACTCCCACTTCAACATGTTCACGTCGGCGCATTTTGTTTACATAGTCTTCTCAAAAGTATCCGAGCACTAGCCAATAATTCCGATATCAAAAAAGTGCAGTTAAAACTGTTTTGTTCAATAAATCCTTGTCGAATCATGTTCTTAGACTGACTAAGAACATGACTCAACAAGGATTTATTTAGCAAAGCAGTATTAAGTGTACTTCTTTTGAACAGGGGTTATTGCTAGTGCTCGGATACATTTGTTGCCGATTGTAGCTGTGGCCCACCGGTGGGTCACGCCGGCGTGAACGTGTTTATTAAGTAGTATCAGAAGAAATATTAAAGATATGAATATTTACACAACGTGAGAAACGCCAATGCAAAAACTTGTTAAGTGCAGAGTGTTTCAGTAGCGTAAAGCATACCGTCATCAGTGCAGAATGATGAAATATAAATATTGATATTTCTGTTCTGAGTCAAGTCTTGTTATTTATTAAATATTAAAGATATTTTAGTTGTTTTGTTTCAGAATACTTAGATCATATAAAATGAAGAAGACTCCGTCTCATTTTACTTTATTTATAATCTTCAGGAAGCAGTGCATATGGTGAAGAAGAAAAGTCAAAAGGAAAAATGGAAAAAGAGGAAAATCAAGCTCCATAACAAAGTGTGAGTTATGATCAAAGTACATCTTCTTTTTCTGTATACGTTACCAAAACCCAACTCGTAGATCATTTTATTTTTGGAAATATATAGAGGCGAGCCATAAGTTATTGAAAAAAAGTAAAACATTTGTGCATATAGTTGATGTTTCTAAATAGTCCTAAACATTTCTTTTACATATTAAAATAAAGTAGGATTCCTCTAGCACAATATGTATCGTGCTATAATTTGTTTTAATTTGATTTAAAAAATAAAATTATTAGTTTTGTAATATTTATTTAATCACTAAAACAAACATTGGAATTATGTATAGTTAGAAATACTTTTACACCAAATCAAAATGGGCCCTCCGTGACCGAGTGGTTATGTCACCACACTGCTAATCGCCTTCGGGCGTAGGAGAGCGGGTTCGATTCCCGCGTGACTGGAGGTTTTTCCATTTCTTCGTATTGTAATTCTGTCATGTGCTATCTGTAAGTATCTGACGAAGATTTACAAGCGGACTACGAGTCAAGCACACAAATCTGATGAATATGTTATCAATAAACAAACAAACAAATCAAAATGATAGTGCGTGGTCTCAATGCCTACAACAAAATTTATGTATCAGTACAAAGAGTAAACAAGGGTTTATATTTTTAACCACATTTCTTGCAACCATGTGAGCCTCTGTGAATGTAGATTAAGCAAGTCCATTGTTAAAATAGGGGTGATAGCCCTTGTCGTTCAGAGACAGTGAGTGATGAGGGAACACTGAATGATTGGATGTTTACTAAATTCCAACTTATAGGTCAATTTTGTACCCCTCTAAACCTTTGAAATCGTCCTCACTGCTAGGCACAGAGATCGTGGTCCCACTATGATTTAACTACGGATGAGTTGAGGTACAAAAGTACACCAACTTTTTGTTATTATGTACTTTTGGTGGGGTAATTATAATCATCCCCTTAATTTCAAATATATGAGCCTATGGAAGTAGTAATTTAATGGGATTTTTTTGAAAGGAGTCACCTCCAAATTATTTTAAGCAAAATTCTTTTCATTAGAAAAACTAGTATGTTGTGGTCACCACATGACTTCTTCTATATTTTCCTATACAAATTCACTCAGTAAAAATAATTTATTAAAATTATTATTTAAAAAAATTATCTTCCATGATAATGCACACGATTTCCACATTAGAGAAGTAGTATAACACTATATATATATATATATATATATATATATATATATAAGTCAATTTTATTGTCAATATTACATTAAAAAAAATTGTTAAAAATGAAAAAAATCGATAACTTTATTTGAAATTATCGCAGATCGATGGTTCAACCATTCTTTCGAGGTCTTTTGAAAGATACCCATCATGAAAGGAATGGCGAGGCTCTTACACATACAAAAAATTTTTCCCAGTTGACTATCTCTATTATAAATAAGTCTTGTAAATTTCATAATGATTACTAAAAAATAATTCTCTTTATGCACATTTATACAAAATTTTATCCTACATCACCATGTTAAAAATTTAGAAAAAGTGGGACGGCAACGAAACCTGTAAAACAATTTTTACCAAAAGGTGATAGGCACAAACTTATGTCAAGGTGCAACAACATACCAATTTGCATGAAATTCTGCGCAGTAGTTCCTGAGATACATTTGCCACAAAATTTTGTCACACACACACAGATTGACAGACAGACATTTTCTAAAAATGATCAAATCGTGTTCTACAGCTCTCAAAACATGTAAATCTATCAAAAACCTGAGGGCGAAAATTTTTACGAATCCAATACTTTCTTCTACTGAATATAGAAGAAAGTAATAATAAAAATGTACAAAATTGTAAAATGTAATATGTGATCAGAATTACCTGACCTTTTCGTACCTTTTTCTTAAAAAAAAAAAAAAAAAAAAAAAAAAAAAATCACGAATAGCACTTTATTTTTCTTAATGAGTAAAACTTAAATGATTGTTTTTATTTTATACTAGCAGGCTTTGCCCGCTTCGCTTGCATTTAAATGAATAATACTACTAAAAAAGAAACACTATTTTCACTTTATAAATAAAAAATTTATAAAACAAAAATTCATTGAAATTACTCAGAAACTTGCTTCGAGTGTTCGACAGCGTTTTCTTCACCCACAGTATATGGTGCCCATGCCACTAATGCCTGAGACGCTTTACTCTTTGAATTTAATTTTGATGTTTATCGGACGACTGTTTCGAAACGAAAATAACAATAATAATAATAAAAAAACGAAGTATCATTTTCATATTTAGGTCGCGATTACATTGAACAACACTATACAAAAATAGTATTTGCAATCATGTAATCTTATATTTTATTTAATTTACTTGATCGCGAAATATATAAGTAGGGCTGCAATATGCTATGTATATTCTTTTATATGTGTACTAGTACAAGAAAAATTAGAGGATAGATGTATATATTGCACAGTTTTGTATTTGCACATACTTCATGTGTTAACCATTACATTATTTCGAAACTTAATGTTTTTTAAAAAATAGGTTTATGTTTTCCCATCGCTTCCATTATGTTTTCCTATATCTCATTTTAGGAATGTTTGCTTTTGAGATTACAAAGTTATGTTGCGAATATTTTTTTACACTGATCAGAAAATTTTGTTCACGTGCAATTTTTTTTTTACCCTCAGGCAACATTTTAAAGGTCTTGAAAACAGTATGCAACGGATTCTTCAAAGAAAATAAAGGCAATAGATCTTTTCTCCTTCAGAAAGATTAATGTAAAAATGAAAAAAAAAATATTTTTAAGCTTTGAAGAGCTACTTGTTGACTTTTTATCGTCTTATACGAAAATGAGGAGCTCAGATAATAATTAGTATTATTTAGTACTACACACACGCACGCACACACACACACATATATATATATATACATACATATATATAATAAATGTATATGTATAGTACAGATTACGGGTAATTTATCTGGAAGGCGCAAAAATTAAAAAAATTACAAAATTTATTAGGAACATATAAAATCTGCAATTAATCTGATAGTGCGAATTGGTCACTTCTAATTTTTGCTGAAAACCAATGAATTGTAAAGGCTATAATAACTATAACTAGTGGATCTGCAGATCAGGAGCCTCAACGTCCTATTCGCATCAGACATTATTCAATAGGTCATTTTTATTTAGTCCTTCTTATATAATAGTATATATTGATTCGATCGACTTATTACCATAATCAGATACATTCCTGAGGGGGCAGCCGCCCCCTTCAACCCCCTGCTGTATCTCTCTTTATATACCTATTTGTATATCACATAAAGTATTACGGAATTGCAAATAATTGCATTTATTTTTATATAAATTATTTGAAGGAGGCTTAGAAAGTCGATAAAATTCTAATTTTGTGCATTTCTAGTCGTTTTAGTGTTAAAATAGCCTAATTTTTCTTTAAAAACGCATTAAAAAGCTCCAATAAGGGAAGAAATGGATTTGGCGCCAAATTTGGCGACTGTTTCCCTCCTTGGCGATTTTTTGGCGACCTTGGCGAGAAAATTCTTATTAGGGATATACCAAATATGGAAGCTCTAATCTCATTGGCTGATGAGATACGAGAATTTTCCCGAACAGTCTGGGTTCGATAGAATAGTATAAAAGGAGCATTTTTTTAGCCAAGGCGGCCAATCTCAGATCTGTGTCAGTTTCGTTAAATGCTTGCTTTGCTTTGGGCCTCTTTGAATGAGACTTGCTTTATGTGTTATTGATAAACAGTTTGTAATGTTGTTTTGCTGTTAACGGCTGTTGTTTAAGCTATGTTTACTGGTTGAATTGAAGCTGATACTTGGTTTATAGACCCGTATTTTTCTGGAACTTTCTGTGAATAAATCACTGAATTTTTGCAAGTTTCGCATTTCCTTCTCGGAAAACTTACGAACCCCCAAGTACCAAACAATAGGTATTCTTAATAAACGACGGTGTTGTATTACTTCCCTGAAATTCATAAATACCAAATTTCAATTTTCCAGAACAGTTTGAGTTCGATAGAATAGTTTAAAAGGAGCATTTTTTTAGCCAAGGCGGCCCATCTCAGATCTGTGTCAGTTTCGTTAAATGCTTGCTTTGCTTTGGGCCTCTTTGAATGAGACTTGCTTTATGTGTTATTGATAAACAGTTTGTAATGTTTGCTGTTAACGGCTGTTGTTTAAGCTATGTTTACTGGTTAAATTGAAGCTGATACTTGGTTTATAGACCTGTATTTTTCTGGAACTTTCTGTGAATAAATCACTGAATTTTTGCAAGTTTCGTCTTTCATTCTCGGAAAACTTACGAACCCCCAAGTACCAAACAATATGTATTCTTAATAAACGATGGTGTTGTATTACTTCCCTGAAATTCATAAATACCAAATTTCATAACTATCAAATTTCATACAAAAAAAATTACATAGCATATCGGAAATATTTTGCGTAACCTTTAAACTAATTATCAATTCTCTGACCACAATTTTAACAGGAAAACATGCTTTTAAAATTCTAATAAAATTTCATTATATTTGATGGGGATGTAACCATGTTAAAATACACTTTTAAGAAATACCGACTATAGACCGTAATAGTACGAAATTCCTTTATGTATTCCGGAAAAGTAGCCACAGTCATTATAAACGCCAATAATAAGAATAAACCTAATTAATTATAACTCATTAATTTTTCAAACTAATTTGACATTATTTGGATGATTACAGTACATACTCGGAATTATTTTATGTGGTCCCATAAATTATTTATTCTATACATAACCTTTTTTAAGAGTAAACAAGATTTTAGGCATCTTTATAATGTATGTGACTTTATTAAGTTCAATTCAGCATAAACGCATTAAAGTGCGCGCTTAAATTAAAAATTTGTCCATAGGCTCTAATGTTACGAAATTCTTTCGTGTGTCTTTGTAAACGAACCATATACACCAGTAAAAACTATTCAGCTTATTTTGCGTTTAAAATTAATAATTGTTCCAAATGTACCATCGTTTGGATGACTACGTGACATTGTAAGAACACTTTTGTCAGATCCTGTACATTAATTAGAAAGTTAAGAGCACATATTTTCTTCAAACAACATAAGTTTAAGCATCTTACTCACGTACGCTAGTTTCATTTTCTTCATTGCAAAGTAATGATATTAAAATACGTTTAAACGAAATTCACCCCATACGCCGTAATGTTAAGAATTTTGGCGTGCCCCTGTACACAGTTTATAAAAAATATAGCAATAAAAATTATACAGCTGCTTATATGCAAAGCTGGAACGTGTGCGCCAATTTGCAAGTCAATCGAAGGATTTTTGCGGCCGCTATTGCGGTGCATACAAATTCTTCCCATAGGCCGTAAAGATAAGAAAAACTTTGGCGTGTCCCTGTACACGAACGACAAATGGAATACACACCTAACACTATACACCTAATTCCGTTGGGCTCATGAATATGTGTACCAAATTGCAAGTCAATAGCGTTATTTTTGGGGCCGCTATCACGGAACATACAATATCTTCCCATAGTCCGTAATCATAGAAAAACTTTGGTATGTCCCTGTACACGAACTACAAATGGAATGCACACCCAAAACTATACAGCTAATTTCGTGGGGGATCATGAACATGAGTAGAAAATTTCAAGTCAATAGCGTGATTTTTGCGGCAGCTATCGCACGACAGACAGACAGACGGACAGACGGAACCCAAAATCCTTTTGAGTCTCAACAGAGGGCCTCCATTCACGTTTCGGCAAAAATTGGAAGTCAATAGCTTGATTTTTGCTGTGGCTATCGCGGTACATACAGATTCTCCCCATAGGTCGTAATGATAGAAAATCTTTGGCGTGTCCCTGTACACGAACTACAAATGGAATACGCACCTAGAACTATACAGCTGATTCCGTTGGGCTCATGAACATGTGTACCAAATTGCAAGTCAATAGCGTGATTTTTGTGGCCGCTATCGCGGTACATACAAATTCCTCCCATAAACCGTAATGATAAGAAAAACTTTGGCGTGTTCATGTACACGAATTACAAATAGAATACACACCCAAAACTATACAGCTGATTTCGTAGGGCACATGAACATGTGTACCAAATTGCTAGTCAATAGCGGGATTTTTGTGGCCGCTATCGCGATACATACAAATTTCTCCCATAGGCCGTAATGATAAAAAAACTTTGGCGTGTCCCTGTATACGAACTACAAATGAAATACATACCAAAAACTATACAACTAATTTCGTTGGGCTCATGAACATGCGTACCAAATTTCAAGTCAATAGCTCTATTTTTGCGGCCGCTATCGCGCGACAGACAGACAGACACACAGACACATCCCAAAACCGTTTTGAGTCTCAACAGAGGGCCTCCACTGACGTTTCGGCAATTATGTCTTTAAGTCTTATAACATATTCCGGAAATGTTAATATTAAAATTTCATGTTTTTCTTGAATGAACTATTTTGGACACGAGATTAATACAATGTTTATGAAGGTTTCTATTAAGGATTTTTTTTTAAATTCTTATATATAGTGTTTTTGTGTATTTCTTTAAATTATTTAGCACGAATTAAATTTTAGGCCTGCTGACTGTATTGCAATTTAGTAAAAAACCAGCACTGTTCTGAATCATTTTTTATTTTATCTCCAATGCCGACTATCTCTACTGGTAATGGTCTATGTGTATTCTTAGGTATAGTAATATATATATATCTATCATCCCCATGTTATCGAGCAAAAATTTTTGATGCTGAAAAAAAGTTCTAAAATCAGCCGTTAGAAAGTATTGGAAAAAAAGAAAAAAATGAAAAATGAATTTGAAACTGTATCTGGAGTTTTTCATTCACCTCTAGTAAATGAATTATGCATAAATTTTATTTACTAAATTATCCGTGTTCATTCCTGTGTGTAATTTAATCGGGGAAAGACAGACATTAGAGTGACTTTTCCCGAGAAAAAAGGTATCACTTTTCCCTCCCTCCATGATCAATCTATGTCTTATTACTATATCTATGGGTGTATTTTAGGTTTTGCTTGATCTTTTTTTTTATCTTTTCTTTAGTGTAAAGTGTTATTCTTCAATTAACATTTATTTTTTATACTGTATACACAAATCTTTGAGTTTATTGAGAAAAAATTACCAGCCATAGTTGCTTAAAATAACTTATGTGGCAAAGAAAGAATTATTTGTAATGCTTTACATAAGTAAATATTTTGAGAATGATATTGAGTTGGTGTTTTTATTTAGAATATAAGTCAGACTAATTCCTGTTGAATACATTATAATAGCACTATTAATATGCCTGTTGGAAGGAAATATAATTAAAGTTTCTTCATGCAGGATGCAGGTAAATGAAGTAAGTTCATCTAAAACCTATTGAGAAAGGTAAATGAAGTAACAGGTATGTACAACTGGAAAATGTTTAATAAACTTAGTAATTCTATAATCTATATAGTTTTATAATCTTAGTTTTATAATTCTATATAGTTTTATAATCTTAGAAGTTCTAGTAGTATATTACAATTCATAAAAAAAAAAAAAAAAAAAAAAAAACTATTTAATTAATAAAAACTTATAAAAAATCAATAAGTTATGTTTTTATTTCTAATCATTGTAATAATAATCCAAAGTAAAAAAAAAAAAAAAAATATATAGCTAGTTGATATTTAAATTTAATTAATATCAAAATTAAATACCTTGCCGAAATGCTTTTCATGTAATGCTATGTGATATGTTGATTGTAGCTCGTAGAGTACAAAGTATCGCCATCTATGTATGAAATAAAAATACCTCACCATGCAGATAATACTAAACTAATAATAATAATAAATAAATAAATAACAATAATGGACTGCAGAGCAAAGAAACCATTTTAAAAGTTGTTAATTATTAATATAGAAGGATTTAATGATTAAACTAGCTGCTTTCGGCGACCAGATGGTTCGCGATCCTTGAAAAATCCAATTTTACGCAACCCCCGCTCGGTGGCGCCTGCAGCGCCTTTTTCCCGTTTTAATTCCTATTGACATATAATGCAAGTAGCTTTATTGAAAAATTTAACTGCAATAAATTTCTCCGGCGCCCTCTCCCAATTCATTATCTGAAACAGTCTGTTCGCTCACCGTGTTATGATTTTTGAAAATTCTGACTTTAAGCAAAGTACCGCTCGATGGCGCCTGCAGCGTCTTATCCCCATTTTAGAACTTACAACAGCTTGCTCCCTCATAGTACAAATAGCTTTAAAAAATTTAACTGTAGCAAATTTCCACTCTGTGGCGACTGGCGCACCACTTTACGTTTCATGATTTCAAATAGTCTGTTCGTTCACTATGTAAAGGACATTTCAAAATTCTGATCACGGCAAATCCCTAACCCAATGGAGCGTACGGTCTCCTAATCGTCTCCCTATAAGTAATTTGATCCTAATCAGAATTGGAGATATTGAATTATTAAAATATCAAAGCGTCCTCTGGTGACAGAGATTTGCAATATGTTCTTTTCAATTTCAATTCAAATGACTTTTAGAATGATATTTTACCTGTGAAATTATGTTAATTAGAAGCAGAGATACAAAGGTAATAAAAACATTGTTATGAAAAAAATTGTCTCTGATTTTTTCGTGGGTTTTTTCATAAACTTGTCTAATTGCGGGCTAAATAGTGTTAAAAATCCTTAATATGAAATGTGAGCGGAGTATTGGAATTCGAAAACCTGCATCATAATTAGGATTGTAGATATTGTAATGAAAGTGTTCTGTCTTTTCTATGTTTTTCTATGAAACTCTCAAATGGAATTTAACGACTTATATCAGTTTAAATGTCCGTAATAAGTCAAAAGATGTATTATAAGTAATTTGATTATAATTATAATTCCAGATATTGAATTATTAAAATATCAAAGCGCCCTCTGGCGACAGAGCTTTGACACATTTACTCTTCAATTTGAACTCAAATAACTTTTAAAAGCATGTATTACTTATGAAATTATGTTAATTAGAAGCTGAGATACAAAGGTAATATAAAGATTTTTATAAAAATATTTGTGTCTAACATATCCGTGGTTGTCTCCGAAACTTGCGTAATTCCGGGCTATATAACGTTAAAAATCCTTAGTACGAAATATGAGTTGAAATTGGAATTAGAAACTCTGTAAAATATAAAAGAATAAAAAAGTTCTGGGTTTTCCGTAGTTTTCTCCGAAAGTTTCGTGAGGAATTTGAACGGCTTACATCATTTTAGTAGTCCGCAATAAAATTACTTTAAAATATCTTCCGAGTGATATATTACATATAATATTAATGAATATCTTTGATGGCTAATATGTCAAGGGCGATTAGCGATTTCTGTTGAAATCCGTCTAAAATTAAAAAAATTAAAAACTACTTTTCTTCAGCCCAGTTTAGAAAAGAAAAAAAAAATTATTATTCTGTTAAAAGTAACTTTTACCTCTTTACATAAATAGATGAAGAAAAAAAAGTAATAATTAATATAAATCTGTCTACATTTTTTTTAAAAGGCTTTGCTTTAGAATTTTTAACTGCAGACAGGTGAACAGGAAAGATACACGATTATCAATTTCTGTTTAAATCGATTTAAAATTGAAAAAATTTAAAAACTTCTCTTTTCTTTTTAATGTCAAAATACCTTGTTACGTGATCTAAAAACTATTATTGCGTCCAGGAGTCAGCCAATATATCTGGCATTAAAGAATTGATAAATTAAATAATAAAGTGTTGCCACCTAAATTTCATATTTTTGTTAATTTTAAAAAATCTAATTGTCGTGTTGAAATGTTGTTTGCACTACTGGATTCGGAAATTCACCCCTTTCATTTGGTACCGAATTTGTAACGATTGGATCGATATTTTAAATTTATTTAGCCATTTAACGCTCCTTAAACGCATCTTAAGTACAAAATTGACTGGTTTATTAATTGACATAGGTCGACATTTTAATTAATATCTACGCATGTAATTAAAATATTTATATTCTGTTTTCAAGAACCCTTCGGAAAAACTCCTGAGCATCCGTATGTCAATTTTTGTACTTCTGCATTCAATAGGGGTTGGACGTATAGAAGGACAGAAAGACAGACAAACCTTTCCTTTTATTATTATAATGATACTTATTTTATTGAAATTAAGATATTTTACTAAAGTAAAAGAAATTAAGGTATCTATTAAAACAAAAATTAAAGATTATTTTTTAAAACAAAAATTTGATATCTAGTGTATTTAAACCAAGTTATTTTATTAAACTAATATAAATTAATTATTAAATTTCTGTAATTTAAATATATATTTAAGAATTTTAAAATTTTAAAAATTTAAAGATAAGTTCAACTACCTCATATAAAAAATTAACTTTACGTTGCTATTCCATAAATAAAAAGACAGTTTCTGATTTAGAAATTTTGTCAAATATTTCAAAAATTACTCAATGATTTATCTTGAAACTTTAGAATATGTTAATGTAACATCTCATATACTTCAGAGGAAGTTTTATTCTGAAAGCAAAGGGAAGAAAATTAAAAAATAAAGAATAATGAAAATGTTTTGAATAACCCTGTAAATAGTAATGCTTGAAATGTGTTCTAGTTGTAGCATGTTGTTATGAGTCTTCTTCGAATTATCTCCATAAGTTCGTATGAGGATACCAGTTATATACATGAAGGTATAACATTTTCTTAAATATTTGAAATAAATTGCCGGTTTTTTTTTAATTATAGCACACAGTGTATAAAACCGAAAGCAAAATCATTTTTCGGAAGCTTGGTATACTACATTAAACAAAGTTTATTGCAATTATAATACAAAAATCTTAAACATGTAATGAAATATGAGCATTTTTACGAAATAATTTTTAATTAAGCATGCACAAATATTAAAAAATTTCATAAGCATAATTTAGTACTAAAAGTGTTGAGCTACTTATATAAAAACCCCAAAGAAATATCGTGTAAATTAAAAAAGTTTTTAGCAAAATATAGAACTGATATTCTGTTCCTGATATTTACCATTTTTTAAAAAATGTTTTCTCTATTTTATTAAATCATTTTAACGTTGTTTGTAAATTGTATTAAACTGTTATTTATTAAGTGGTCGAGAACGTTATGGGCAATGAGAATTTTGAGCCTCTAGTGCAAAAATTAGTTTCAAATAGCTAATTTTATTGCTGTGCATAATTGTTTATTATTAGAGCACGTAAACGTCATACAGACAGAAAAATTCTGCATATAATATAATTCCAGAAGAAAAAAAAAAAAAAAAAAAAAAAACTCTCTAAAATCTAACCTATCAAACCCATATTTTATTTTGAACTTATATTTCTTTAACATGATATTTTTTTGAAAGTATTTTATACTAGCAGGCTTTGCCCGCTTCGCTGGTCATTATATTGAAATGAATCCCCAAAACAGCATATCATTAATAATAATAAAATATCTTAAAAAAAAAAAAAAAAATCATTGAAATCCGTCAAAATCTAATTTTAAGTTACCCAATGCCTTCGGCAGTCCCTTACCTGCTTTTTACTCCCCCTCCCTCGCGGTTACAGTTGAAAGTTTTACAAAATCTCATCAAAGTGCATATTTCGCACACTTAATTAACACCCACACACCAAAATTCGCCATTCTTAGGTAATTTGGACGAATTTAAGATTCAAAATGTGGTTTTTGCCCCGCCCGCCCCAAGAGGAAGGGGGGGGGGGAAGTAAATTTCCAAAATTACTTTATATTGCATGTTGCATACACATACATAACCGACACATCAAAAAATTGAGATCATGAAATTATTTAAAGCTGAGCTATGCTTTAAAACTTTTTTTTTTTTAAATCTCTCCCCCCGTTCTTAAAGGAGGGAATTTCGCAAAATCTCTTCATACTATGAGTTAGATACATATAATCGTCCCTTACATAAAAAATGTCCAACCTTAGATAATTTAGTGCAGCGTTACGCATGAATACATGTTTTTGCCCCCCATTCTCCAAAGGGCGGTAGGGTGGAATTTCATAAAATCCTTTTGTAGTGTGTGTTCAGTTCGATTTCCTCGTGTGTTGAGTACCCTTCTTCCAAAACCTTTTCTCTTCCCTCCCCCCCTTAAAAATCCAAAATTCCAAAATCGCAGAAAATAATTTTTTTGTACTCAAGTCTGGTCTTTCCATCTGCAATTTCTTCACCGTTAAGTAATTTGGAGCCGAGTTAAGCCTTCTCCCCCCCCCCCAAGGGGACAGGGGGGGTATTTTTCAAAATTTCGTCTTAGTTGGGGGGTCAGGCTCCGAAAACCAACCTGGTCACTAAAATTTGTGGCCCTCTTTCCCACAGAATCGTCATGGCAGTGTTGAGTCAGTGAATCACTGAGTTTACTCTTTTATATGTACAGATTTGTTTATATATTTTATGGACTACTTGGATTAACACTTTAACACTACTTGGCTTAACACTTTGGCTTAAAAACTAAAATAAATTATTTTAAAGTTTTATTATCGAAGAAATATTTATATTATATAGAAGATTAATTAAAAATTTAAATTTTTTCCGGTATAAATAGTAGCCTATGTCTTATTCCAGACTATTATCTATCTCTGTACAAAATTTCATCCAGATCCGTTTAGCCGTTGTGGCGTGATTGAGTAACAAACATCCAGCATGCGTTAGATTGAGTTATTTTGCTGTCAAATTGACAAAATTTTAATTTTAAATTTCAAAACTCTGTCGTTCTTGGCGCTTATTGTATTTGGTGATCAAAAACGTAATACGAAAATATGCATGCCAGATGTATATTTTCGTAATATGCATTGTACGAAATATTGTTTCATATTATTCATTACTCTCTTAATATAAGTTGTTAAAATAACCATGATTTTTGAAAGGTTAAATTATGTTCGCCAAATAATTTGTCGATATTTTTTTTTTCTGCTAAGGATGACCGATATCAAATCTATTCCGCTGCAACATATTAGCATCTTATATCAGATACTTTATTTAGATATTTGAAAACAAAATTGACTTCAAATTATGATAGAATATTTATCATTTTCCTTTTAATTAGTATATTAGTTGGATATTTATTGTGTAAATATCATCTTTTGAAATGAAATGTTTGTGTTTTCAATCGAATATGGAAATTTGCCATTTTTTTCCCCTAGAGTTTTGAAATTAAAAATTCAAATTTTGTCAATTTTACAACAAAAATAACTTAATCTAACGCATGGACATGATAATTAATACATACCTATACCTAAATATGGGGACTAAAATCGAGAAATAATTTTCCTCGATTTTTAATAATTTTTTACAAAAAATCCAATGGATGTTTAACATAGGAAATATTTTTCTTGCATCCACGAACGGCCAGTGACGTCATCACTTCGCTTGCGTATTAGCACTTTATCAATGTGTAAAAGAAATTTTTAATTAAAAATGACGTAATAGTTTTTGTGAGATGCATATTTTTTTTTTTTTTTTAATTTTTTATCGTTCACGTTTAGAAGTTTAGATAAATGTATTTATTTTCCCGTTGAAAAAAATAAATAAATTCGTTTTTTTTTTTTTTTTTGGCAACAATTAAATTATGGATAAATTTAAATGGCTAATTTTTTGCTATTATTAGCTTACAAAATTGCTATTTTATGCATAAAAATCGCAAAAACAAATTTTTTTTTCGGAATAAAAGGTAGCCAACTTTTTAAGTTAGGGTATAAGCTATCTCCATAACAAATTTTATCGAAATCCATTGAGCAGTTTTAGCGTGAAACTCAGTCAAATAAACGGACATTCACATTTATAATATATATAAGATTAATATGAAAAATAAATTTAAATTCTCTGCATTTATCTCCGTTTCATTATTATGTAACTGCACTACACGTTCCATAAGCAATATATTGTAAATATCTATCTATCTACCTACCTAACTAACTATATGTATTTTTTCAGTTTTATGCTAAGAAAAAAAAACACTTGCAAATAACGTCAGTACAAAAATCTCTTATAAAAATTTATTCAACAGATACATTTACGAAACTCGGAACATTGTCGTTGATTAGTACAAGTATACAGTTCCATACATATTCTTATCGTCATAACATATCTGAGAAATACAACACTTCCATTCTTCATAACCAATACAGAGAAGAAAAATGCAATGATCGGAAAAATATCTTGCGGGTTATTTACTATAGAGTTAATAAATACATTTTCAAAGTGTTCATTTTTTTTCTTTTTATTGAACATTCTTTTAAAAAATTTTGTTTGAGTATTTAGGGCTTAGGTAGTAAAAAATATTCTCTTTGTGGAAAATATTTTGAAAGAATGATAAACATAGGTGTCATTTTATAAGTACAAACATTCCAGAAATACAAAAAAGGACTATAAAAAATTGTTTCTTTTGTGTTTAAAATTTTTTCAGTATTTTCACAAGCATTTAATTACCATGTTTTTATTAACTTCAATTCGTGTTTGTTCAGTACAAAGCTTGCAATCGATATTTAACTAACTTCCCGACTAGCTATTAGACGTTGACATTTGAAACTTTCAGGATAGCTCAGAACACGCTGACAAGACATTTTTTAGCACTTTTAGTCAACTGTTTAAGGTTCCTACTGCCTTCGGCAGCGTTTATATGATTAGAAAGAAAATTTATTTAACTAACTTCCCGACTATCTAGACATTTGAAACTTTCAGAATAGTTCAGAGCACGGTAAAAATACATTTTTTTAATACTTTTACCCAACTGTTTCGGGGTTCCTGGCAGCGTTACCAGTACAAAGCTTGCAATCGATATTTAACTAGCTTCCCGACTAGCTAAGCATTTGAAACTTTC
Organism: Salticus scenicus; assembly: GCA_963930645.1. Lineage (NCBI taxonomy): Eukaryota > Metazoa > Arthropoda > Arachnida > Araneae > Salticidae > Salticus > Salticus scenicus. The sequence goes on from OZ005648.1 coordinate 57,853,804, forward strand.
AAGATAGCTCAGAACATGGTGACAATACATTTTTTTTAATACTTTTAGTCAATTGTTTCACGTTCCTACTGCCTTCGGCAGCGTTTATATGATTCAACAGAAAATTTATTTAATTTACTTCTCGGCTATAGCTAGACATTTGAAAGTTTCAGAATAGTTCAAAATACGGTTATAATGCATTTTTGAAATACTTTTAACCAACTGTTTCGGGTCCCTGCTGCCTTCGGCAGCGTTACCAGTACAAAGCTTGCAATCGATTTTTAACAAACTTCTCGGCAAGCTAGCTAGCCATTTGAAAACTTTATAATAGCTCAAAACACGATAAAAATGAACTTTTTAATACTTTTAGCCAATTGATCCGGGTTCCTGCTGCATTCGGAAGTGTTTATATGATTCAGCAGAAAATTTAAAAACATTATATATAAAATGTTCTTTTTATCTTGTAATTACTTAATTTAAGGTAGACATTCCATACGAGTTGATTACCCATGATGTAATATTATCTTCTTAAAATTTTTACGATTGCGTTTAAATAACCTGTTTTTCCTGCATTTACAATCTTAGTACAAAAATTTTAGCACTTTCCCTTTTGTCTGATTTTCCAACAATTTTCACATAAATTGGGTGTATTTCATTAAAAGATTTGCACTTTGGCAGAGATTCAGACCCAGTTAGACCCGATCTCCCCTTAGGTTTATGGATTTTTTTTTTTTTTTTTTTTTTTAATTTTTTATAAACTCCGCAGTATTCTTGAAATCGGGGATCGTAATCCGCGCCCTTTTTTCAGGTGAATTTTAGAGATCAGAAATTTCTAACTGTTTGCTACCACTATTTTTATACAATTATATTCAATTACAGCCCATTTTCTCACGGTATATTGATATAAAAATAAAATAAATATTTTTATATAAAAATAATCTATCAAAAATTTGGAAATTTTCCATCTTTGACAAACGTCTTTGAAAATAATTAGGAGTACATCACTTTCTTAAATATAGTACTGAAGGTAAGTCATATTGTGAAATGTTTAAGGTACACTGTAAAAAAAAAAAAAAAAACGTTAAAATACGGGAATAATCTGGCAGCTGGGGTGCCAGTATTTCTCCATCAAATATACAGAACAAAACCGTACTTTTAACAAAAAACCTGTTATATTTACAGGATTCCTGTGTAAAATATATGTCAGTGATACAATTTTACAGTTTTAAACTGTATATTTTACGGAGAAATACTGACACCCCAGTTGCCAGATTTTTCCTGAACTTATAACGTTTTTTTTTTTTTTTTTTTTTTTTTTTTTTTTTTTCATATAAACTCCTTGAAAATTTCTTAAAAAAAAAAATACTTTTAAAAATGTTTGTCTTTGAAAGACATTTCCAATGAGCTAACGAAGAACTTCCCGTTTGAAATTTCAAATTACTCCTCCCCCTGAATGTCTCTATTTCCCCAAGATTTAATTTTCTGAAACCAAGCGAAATCCTTCTTAAACTGATGAAGCACATTTACAATTTTCAGAACTTATAATATTTTTTCAAGTTTCAGTGAGAAAAGAGGGGGGGGGGGGAGACGGGTGAAGAATTTAAATGCAATTTTTAATCTGTTATAATTACCTAAAGAAGCATAGTATGACAAAACATTTTTACCAAAATGTTTGTTTTGAAAAGCCTTTTAAAGCGAGCTTTTAAAAGACCCCCTTCCCAGTTGAAATTTTAAATTTTCCCCCTATCATTCCCCCTAAATCACTTTTTGTTTTGGCTAAACGAAATTTCCTTGAAATTATTTAAACACGTGTTTTACAGTTTTCCGATATTATAACGAGTTCTGAAGATGCAGGAATTAGTGTGGGACTTCTGGCGGATTCTGTATATGTATCTATATGATGATTATCGTCATAAAGCATGTAAATTTGCTATACGTCCTATTACTAATAAGCAGTTAAAAAAAAAAAATGCATTATATCCCTATCAGGTTATACTTATATGGAAACATACAAATTAGGTCTTGGTATTTTACACTAAGCGAGAAAAAAAGAAAAAAAGTCGCACTTGGATATTTTCCTTTTCTTTTTTAGCAACCGCGAATTTTATAATTTAAAAAGCAAATTTTCAAACAGATTTTATTACGTCGCCCTCCACGTACACTTTAAGATTGAACCCAGTGTTAAAAACAAAATGTAACTGTCAGGAAAATTATAATTTTAAAAAGTATTTCAAAAATGGCAAGTATAAGGCATTTAACGATGCCAAAAAAAGTATTAATTTTAGAATGAAAGTAAAAAAATACTTTAATACGTGAGATGGCAAATTAATTAAATGTTAACGAAATATTCTTGAGATCATTTTCAGGAAGATATAAATTTTTTTGGCTGTTTAAACGGAAAATGTGTCTTTAGGCTGCCCTGCCATGATGCCCATTAAAACGAGATGATGGCAAGTTAAGAAACAAAAGTTTAAAAAAGTCGATTTGTACTTGCTCATAACTTAGAAAAGTTTAAAAAAAAAAAAAAAGTGCATAGCAAAACAATTTCTTTAAAAACAGTGCGGTAACAATTAAACAAAGTATGTTAAAAACCAGTAGATCTGCAAAAAAGCCATTATTAAGGAAAAATAATTAAAAAAGCGAGACTTCAGTTGATCAAAAATTAAAAAAAAAATATCAGTTATTTATTAGGCCGAGCTGGTTTTTCTGATTAGTGAAGTTTATTTTATTTCGGGCTGATAAAAAATAAATAAATAAAAAATTTAAAGAAACCATGAAATTGCTTTAAAGCCCGCTTTGGTTTCCCGTTGTTTTGTGTTATTATTATTATTTTTGTTTTTTGTTTCTTTCTTTTCTTTTCGTTTTCCTTTCCTTTCCTTTCCATATTTACTGAATTCGGTTCTTTGTTTTTCAATATCACGTGATCGATCACACTACTATTTTATTTTTTTTTTAACGTTCATTTATATTTCCATTAATTTTTGGAACTCTCGTGCAACTTTATCTAAATTGTTTTTTTACTCCATTTTCAATTTTCATTTTTTCATGTGCATGAGTAAAATATTTTATAATTTTTAATTTTTCGCGTGAAAGCATATTTCATTTTATGTTAAAATAAATAAATAAATAAATAAATAAAATTAGAAATTCTATCTTCTAAACTTTCATTAAATTATTTATTTTAATTTATAATTGTTGCCAAAAAAATTGAACTTTAAATTTTACATCTACCTTTTAAGATAGCACGCGATCTTGTTTTATATAAAAATTAAACCATTAAATTCATTTTTTTACTTATTTTTATTTCATATTGCTCTCGCACTTCTTATCTCCTAATTCAAAATTATTAAAAAAAAAAAAAAAAAAAAAAAACTTTTTCGATATCGCTTGTAATGATACTGATTATTATTAATTTTCTTTTCTTTTTCTTTCAATAATAATAATAATAAAAACATTTTGATGAAATTCTGGCAAAAGCAGAATTTAGTTTAGGACGGAGGACTATTTTTTTTTTTCAAATCAGATTTTGTCATCGCTTTCAAATTATTCAATTATATTTTCGATAAATTTTAGATTTCAACAAATGTCCAACTATCGAAAACGACAACGCAAAAATCCCAGATTGAGACTAATAAAAAAATAAAAAAAAATAGTAAGATGATAAAAATGAGGCCGATTTATTGAATATTGTATTCAAAAAACAGTGACACATTCTCCGTACATTAGGGTACGGAGGTGCATAAATTTTCAATGAGTCGGGGAAATTTTTATGCTCAAGGGATCCGTTTACTCGAAATAAAACGCGGCCATTATAAAAACGGCGCCTGACCAACTATTTTGAAGGTATCTCAGACTTTCACGCAAACAGAATTTCCTGATGATATTGCACCTTGCTAAAGGGCGTCTGTGGTGCGTTTATTCGATTCAAACTGTTAAAACTACCTATCCTATCCCATGACCACCTACAATTCTGTAAGCAATCATATCTTTTTTAACTTTAAGTTAAATCCCACAAAAAATATCGTAGAATTGCTTTTTTATCAGACATGGAAATAGCCCTAATCTCAATCCGCTCGAAAATGTTTAGTCTATAAAAAAGCGCGGGAAAGGGGCGAGGGTAAAAAAATTGCAGTCTACAACTCTGCAAAGACTAGAAAAAGTTATTTATGATATTAGGCACAGAGAAATTTCTGATATTTATATTAAAACACTGCATAATATTATGACTTTTCGCATTAAAGCAGAAATTCCATATAAAGGTGGAATAACTCAAAGCAGAATGCATATTTTTATTAAAAAATTGCTTATATCTAACAAATAAATAGTTTTATTTCATATATTAAAATATAATTTGTTTATATCATGTAATAAATCATAATACAGTGCAAAGTATATGTTTATTATATTACGTTTAAAAAGAATGTTTTATGTAGATTTTTAATAATTACTTTACAGAGTGTAATAATGTGAATTATTAAATCAAAAATGCAGATAGGTATCATTTTGTTGCAACATCAGTGCCTTCCCCCCATTCTTTTCCCTCTGTTTTTCGGCCACCTGTCGTGACAGCGGGAATGCTTTATTTTTATTTTTTTTATTCTCTTTTGGTTTTATTCACGGAGTATTAAGACAGGAGAAGAAGGTAACGCTGAAATTTTGTGATGTTGTTTTCTAATGTTTACAGATGGCGCCAGCGTGCAATCCTTCCTTCTCTCCAGCTTCCGCAATGTTATTCAATGGGAAAATGCCTCGTTTTAATTATTTTTTAAAAAATAATATCAAGCTGAAAAAATTTCGATTGAAAGCAAATTTCATTAAATAGAGTATTCTAACCAACATGTTTTTTTTAAGAGCCATTTTATACTCATTTTACTTTGAAAGAAAGCTTTTAAAAAATGACGATTCTTATGAACCGAAGCTAGCTAAAACAGACGATTGGGAGGAAGGAGAATGGATGAAATTTTGTAAAGAAAAAAAATAAACTTACTTTAGGTGCAGAAAACACGAACTCGGACTTTATTTTTCTCCTACGGACTTTTTTTTTCTTTTCTTATCACTATCATAGCCTGTTTTACAACTAGGAACGAAATATTTATTTGAAACATCTGAATTATGCAGTTTTAAGAACTTACAAAGAAATTAAATTGCTTAAAATAAAAAATGTTAAATGTATTCCAGCAAAATTCTATTGAAAACAACAGTATATCCGCGCCGAGGTAGGGAGGAATGACAAGTGGCGCCCTCAATATTTACCAAAAATTTAGATCACAGTTTCGTAGCTTTCTCCCATTGGACCTTCAACTCCTATTAATATTACTCCGTGGTTTTATTAGAAGAAGATGCACTTTCGATTCGAAAGTGGAGTGTTAAAAAAGATGTAGACGAAAGGAAAGGCACTTTTACGGTGTCTTAAAATTTATTATGATTCTGTTTTATTAAAGAAGAAGAAAACTGAATATTTTGAATATACAGAAAGTTATTCATTATGTGAATCTGAATAATCTGAAAAATGTTAATAAATCGTCAAATTTTGTACATATATTTTCATTGTAAATAGTACCATTGCATCATTATTTAAGTAAATATGCTGAAAACCAAAGTTCCAGAAATATTATTTTGTGTCAGCGATACTCTCTTCTAACTCCCTAAGTTTCAAGTCGGCCGTGAAAAGAAGAAAGGGTGAGTAACCTTTTCGATAATTAGTTGATAAATAATAAATATGATTATAATTTTAAAAGATATTTATCGCTAGTTATAATCTAATTTAAAAAGAACCCATGAATAAAAAGATTATATTAAAATTAGTGGCGCCCCAGAACAGGGACGGCCGACTTGATTACTTTCTCCAACATCGAAATAAATAAATATAAATGTTATTTTAATTGAATATTTGAAAATTTGTTCTTTTGATGATATATAAATAAAGAGAAAACGTTTTGGTTTCAACGAAAAAGTTTCGTTTTCACTTACATTAGAAATATATAATAAATGATATTTATATTATTAGTTTTGTTCTTGAAATTTGTTCCTTTGATAAAAATGAAACGAAAGAATATTTTAGTTTGGGTTTGTGCAATACTTTGTGTTTTGAATTATTGCATTAGATATTAATATGATGAATGCATAACTTTGAAATGTTTTCGTTTAATTAACTACTTTGACAAGAAATTTTATTTGATAATTGATCAAATAATAATATTTTTTAAGATTTGTTATTTATAATTAGCATAATGAGTGTAACTCAAAAACAAAAAAGAAGTGTTCTTAGAGCGCAAACCACGAAGTTAATAAATAAAATCGAAGGCAGGTTATTAGAAACTGATGTTGGAGAAGAAGAGTTAGAACAATATTTAGAAGAGTTAAATTTAAAAGATAGGGAACTGAATTCATTAGATGACGAGATACAGAAAAATATCAAAGTAGAAGAGGTTGAAGAGGAAGTTTTAAAATGCGATGAATATAATTCAAATATTTTGATTTGGAAAACTAAAGTAAAAAGTAAAATGATTAAAATAAAAAATAGTAGTAATTCTAACATTTTATCGACTAGCCCCGTAATAGAAGGTAATAGAACACCAAAATTAGATCAAGGTTATATTAATCTTCCTCGATTAAACATTGATAGATTTAACGGTGAACCAACCGATTTCCAAAGATTTATGGATAGTTTGAAGCAGCAATCGATAAGAATTCAGTTTTATCAAATATTGATAAATTTAGCTATTTGAGAACATACTTAAGTGGTACAGCTGCTCATGCAATAAAAGGTTTCACGCTAACAAACAATAATTATTACGCGGCTCTGGAAACATTAAAAGATCGATTTGGTAAAAAAACATTATTAATTAATTCACATTTAAATAAATTACTAAATCTTTGTCCTGTAAAAAAATCCAACGATATATTTGAATTAAGAAAATTACTGGACACATGTCAGACAGAAATAAGAAATCTAGAATCCCTAGGGATAAAAGAAGAAAATTACAGCACGTTATTTTGCCCAATTTTCATAAAACTTTTACCAGCAGACATAGTTTTAGAAATAACGAAAAAATACGGCGATGATGATCAGTGGAAAGTTTCAGAAATGATTGAAATTTTAAAAACAGAAGTTGTTAGTCGCGAAAAAGCTACTGCACTAATTTCAAATGCCCAACACTCAGAAAATATTTCCACCACATCAAATAAGAAAGAAAGTTATGAATCACCAAAAAGAAACAAAATTCGTCCCTCAACTGCAGCTGGCCTTTACAATAATAATTCAGGCAATAAACGACATTTCTGTAATTTTTGTAATAGCGAAAAACATCTATTGCAGGATTGTAAAGAATTCAAAACTAAAGAATTCAGTGAAAAAAGAGATTTTTTGATGAAACGTGGTCATTGTTTTGTGTGTTTCTCTAAAGGTCACTTGGCAAAAAATTGCCGCTGCTTTGTAAAATGCCGTATTTGTTCTCGCCGTCATTTCGATATAATGTGTCCAGAAAATAATTCTAAAAAACAAGTTACAAATGAAAATACCACTTTGTCCAACAAAACTTGCAATCAAGAAGTGTTACTCCAAACTTTAACGCTAAGGTTAATCAATAAAGATAAAGAATACATTATCAGAGCATTAATTGATTCAGGATCTCAGAAATCTTATTTGAAAAAAGAAATAATAAAGAAAATTGGTTATACACCTACAGGGCAAGAAAAATTAAACCATAGTTTGTTTGGTGGGTTACAACAAACACATGATCATTTACGATATAGAATAAATTTAAGTGATTTAAATAAAAACTATTTGTGTAATTTTGAAGTTCTTGATCAAGAAAAAATTTGCGCAGAAGTACCTAAATTACGAAATGGGCCATGGATTAACGAAGCAAGAAGGCGGGGAATTCAATTTTCAGATTATGACAACTCTACAAAATTTAGAAGAAATAAAAATAGAGAAATTGATTTGTTAATTGGTGCAGATGTATGTGGGAAACTTTTTACAGGGAAAAGTAAATTACTCTCGAAGGGTTTAGTGGCCTTTGAAACAAAATTAGGTTGGACATTGATGGGTAAAACTGAAGAATTTAGTTCCAACGATAGTACAAATGTTGTTTTATCTCTTCATCTGGCCAATGCACAGATTTCAGATCTTTGGTCCCTGGATACTTTAGGAATTTTGGATTCAGGAAATAAGAACACGAGAGAAGAATTAGACATAGCTGCTGAAGAATATTTTAACCAAAATATTAAAACTGTTGAAGACGGCAGATATGAAGTAAGCCTTCCATGGATTGAAGGCCATCCTCCCCTACCTAGCTGTAGACCAATTGCTGAGCGAAGATTGAAGAATTGCGTGGAATCACTGAAGAAATCTGAAAGATTAGAAGCTTACGAAGCAGTTTTTGACGAATGGCTTGCAGAAGAAATCATTGAAGAAGTTGAGCCATACAGTGATAATCTAAATGAACATTTTCTGCCCCACAGAGCAGTTATTAAAGAAAATTCCACAACTAAAATTCGTTCAGTTTTTGATGGGTCAGCGAGAGAAAAGGGCTCTCCTTCTATTAATGATTGTTTAGGAAAGGGTCCCAACTTAGTGGAACTAATTCCCTCTGTAATTAATAGATTTCGCTTTAAAAAAATTGGGGTAATTTCAGATATTCGTAAAGCGTTCCTACAAATTCAGCTCAGCGAAGTAGACCGACCGTATCTTAAATTCCTGTGGTGGGAGGAGGGTAATCCTTCAAATATTAAGATTTTTCAACATAGAAGAGTAGTATTCGGCCTTACTTGTAGTCCCTACTTGTTAGGAGCAACTCTGAAGTATCACTTGCAACAGGTTAACGATGAACTAAAAGAAACTGCTGATAAACTAGCAGAATCTTTTTATGTAGATAATAGTGTTACTAGTGTAGAAAGTGCCGAAAATCTTGAAAAATTTATTTTGGAGTCTAAATATATCCTTAGTACTGCAAAATTCGATCTAAGAGGGTGGGAGCATAATAGTATCAACCAACAGACGAAAATTCTACTCCCTCCAAGAAAAGAAGTGTTCCAGTTTTGGGATTATTATGGGATTTAAACAATGATTCATTAAGTATAGACCTGCGAGAAAATCAAGAAGAAATCAAGACAGTTACCAAAAGACGAATATTGTCAGTAGCCCATAAAGTATTCGACCCCATCGGATATAGTTGTCCTGTAACCTTAGCACCAAAAATTTTACTTCAAGAATGTTGGCAACTAAAAGTGAGTTGGGATTCTGAATTACCTGAATGTGTTGGGAAAAAATTTGAGAAATGGAAAAGGGGACTACATAAGTTGAATGACGTTGCTATTCCAAGACTCCTTGTACCTGATCCGGTGAATACGGAAATGAGCCTTCATGTATTCTGCGATGCAAGCAAAGCAGCCTATGCAACTTGCATTTTTTTAAGAGCAGAAAATTTTAATGCCATTACCTGCCAACTTGTGCAAGCCAGATCTCGGGTAGCCCCATTGAAGTCAGTCACCATTCCCAGGCTAGAACTTCTTGCCTGTACCATAGGAGCAAGACTAGCGCAACATGTGAAAACAGATCTAAGACAGCCGAGTATTCCAACACATTTTTGGACAGATTCATCAAATGCTCTATTTTGGATAAAAAGAAATGAAAATTGGGCACCTTTTGTTTACAATAGAGTGCAAGAAATTAGATCCCTCAGCCATCCAGAGAAGTGGAAATACGTACCAGGGAGGCTCAATCCTGCCGATTTGCCATCTCGGGGCTGTTCTGCTGAATTTCTCCTAAAATCCCGGTGGTGGGAAGGACCTTCTTGGTTAAGAAGATCTTCAGAATTTTGGCCTAACGAAGTTTTAGAACCTGATTTAAATGTAATAGAATCAGAGAGAAGAAAAACAATAGTTTCTGCAGCCAATGTGTCATCGGAAAACATAGACTTTTACGAGAAATGTTCCTCGTATAAAAAGATGTTAAAGGTCACAGCATGGATACTCAGATTTAAAGAAAATGTTAAAAAACCTAAAGAAGCAAGAGTAATGACCAATTTAACAGTTGAAGAAATTGAAAAGGCTGAACTTACGATTATGAAGTTTGTTCAGAATCAAGATTTAAATTTTAAGAAAAACTTATCCTCTTTGCGTACATTTGTTGATGAAATGGGAGTCATCAGAGTTCAAACTAGAATATCAATGCGAAAAGATTCAGAAAATTTTAGATATCCAGTAGTTTTGCCAGCGAACCATAACGTAACCTGTAGAATTATTGAAAATGAACATACAGAAATGAATCATGCAGGAATACAAATTCTTATGTCAGCAATTCGAGAGAAATTCTGGATAATAAGATGCAGGAAGACCATTAGAAAGATTCTGCATAGATGTGTCCAGTGTCAGAGATTCTCTTCGAAAGCTGCTGAAGTGCTGAGTTCACCTCTGCCTGAAGATAGAGTGAGAGAAGCTGGTGTTTTTGAAATTATTGGAACCGACCTTTTTGGACCACTATTCTTAAAAGATGGCAGCAAATGTTGGGTAGTTTTGTATACATGTGCAGTTTTTCGAGCTATCCACCTAGAATTGACGACTTCCTTGACAACAGAGAATTTCATACAGACCTTGAGAAGATTCATTTCACGTAGAGGACGACCACGTATCATCTACAGTGATAATGGAACCAACTTAGTTGCGACAAGAAAAGAATTAAATTCTGTGGATTGGGTACAGATTGAAGAATTTGCCACTATAAAAAGAATTAAATGGAAACTTAACCCACCGGCCTCTCCGTGGTGGGGTGGATTTTGGGAAAGATTGATTCGCATTATCAAATCAATGTTGAAAAGAGTTTTAGGAAAAGCCCATTTGAACTATGAAGAATTATATACTACCATTTGCGACACAGAAAGTATGGTCAATTCACGACCACTTACATATGAATCTGAGGATACTGAAGATTTAACACCTCTCACACCTGAAATGTTTTTGAAAGATCTCCGTGAAACAGGAGTACCTGACTTGGATTTTATAGAAAGAAATAACCTGAGAAAAAGATTTGAATACCGACAAAAACTAAAAGACGATCTTCGCAAGAGATTTAGAACTGAATATTTGGGATCTCTTCGAGAATTTAACAATGTAAAGAAACCTCCTAACAACAATATTAAAATTGGAGATTTAGTTTTAGTGCAAAATGACAACTTAAAACGCATTCAGTGGCCATTGGCCAAAGTGGTGGAACTCTATCCTGGTAAAGATGGACAATTTCGTCTTGCCAAACTGAAAACACTGAATGGTGAAATTTTACGACCACTACAGAGGATTTGCCCTTTAGAACTTAGTGATACAATTGTAAACAAGAATCAAATTCAGACCTCTAGTTTTGGTAGAATTATCAAACCAGTGAAAAAACTTTAATATCTAAACTGACTATATAACTTTAAGTCCAAAATGACTTGAACATTTTTCTGAACTATTTTTATATTATATTGTTTATTATTATTTTTTTATTATTATTTTACTAAGAATATTTTAGAATGTAAACAGTTTTCCTTTTTCTTTAATATTTTGTTGAGCATGTACAGAATCTTTCCATGCTCAAGGTGGGAGGATGTTGCAACATCAGTGCCTTCCCCCCATTCTTTTCCCTCTGTTTTTCGGCCACCTGTCGTGACAGCAGGAATGCTTTATTTTTATTTTTTTTATTCTCTTTTGGTTTTATTAGAAGAAGATGCACTTTCGATTCGAAAGTGGAGTGTTAAAAAAGATGTAGACGAAAGGAAAGGCACTTTTACGGTGTCTTAAAATTTATTATGATTCTGTTTTATTAAAGAAGAAGAAAACTGAATATTTTGAATATACAGAAAGTTATTCATTATGTGAGTCTGAATAATCTGAAAAATGTTAATTAATCGTCAAATTTTGTACATATATTTTCATTGTAAATAGTACCATTGCATCATTATTTAAGTAAATATGCTGAAAACCAAAGTTCCAGAAATATTATTTTGTGTCATCGATATTATCTTCTAACTCCCTAAGTTTCAAGTCGGCCGTGAAAAGAAGAAAGGGTGAGTAACCTTTTCGATAATTAGTTGATAAATAATAAATATGATTATAATTTTAAAAGATATTTATCGCTAGTTATAATCTAATTTAAAAAGAACCCATGAATATATAGATTATATTAAACATTTCATGTCTTTGATATTATGCAAACGTGACAGTTTTATTTGTTTCAACCATTAGTTTTGAAATTATTACAAATAAAAAGGTATAATTCAATTTCTCTGTAGTGCGGCTTAATTTTTATTTATTTTTTTTTAATTTTTTATTTATTTTTTTTCTTTTGTCGCTTGGTGTATATAGAAGAGTTCATTATTATTTAATATTTATTTATCGATTTTAGTAATAATTTTCCAAAATTTATTTTATTTATTTAAAATTAATAGGGGTAATTCATTCATATTGCTTTTTATCTTTTATATTGATTTAAATATATATGCAATATACATATTTTATTTACTAACAAAACTAAGGGATTTGTAAGTAAAACAAATTATACATAAAATAGCATATTCTATTTACTCAAAATCTTTATTATTTGCTTGGAAATATCTTTCTGTTTACTCGTTACAGCAATTGGATAATAAGTATGTTTTTATTTTTCAAGATATCACTTACTAAATAACGATATAAGAGAAGAAGAAAAGCAAACACAGAAAAATTTTTCAGAATATTTCCAATTACAGAGAAACAATTCGAGATCTGGCTTACGTAGAAAAGTTAACTATCTTATTTTTATCATTTTCTTCATATTAATATCTACGAAGGAAATATTCCCATAAATTTATCGTATTTGAGAAATCAATATTTTTATAACTTATTATAATTTAGTATAAATAAATAATTTTATTTAGAAGACATTTTTAATTTTTATTATGGCATAAATATTTTGATATTAAGATTGGTAACAAACTGATATTGTTTTGAAATTTTATTGAGAATTATTCTATTATACAAAAAAAAAAAAATAAATAAAAAAAAAAAAAAAAATCTCTTGATAAAGAACTTATAGAAATATTTATGTGTTTATGCATGCGAATAACAAAATTAAAAACCGCTTAAAAACCAATTTTTATAATTGATAAGTTTATAAGTTTAAAATATGAAACATGACAGCCTATTATATAATTTTAATTATAATTAACATTTGAATTGCTTATAGAGATAATTTAAGTAATAATACCATTTTAAATTTATGGAAGAAATTCTGGATTTGTAATTTTTCAATGAAATAAATAATAATAGAATGAATAAATATATTTAAAAATAATTATATAAATTTTGAACTTAAACATTAGTAATAAAAATAATCACAATACTACATACATTGAAACATTTCTTAGAATATATACAGGGAAGTAAATTAGAATGTTTTGAACCACCGTCATCATTGTCATATATTAATGTAATAAAAATATTCAACATATATGAATGTAATAAAAATATAAAGAATTGTACCTATAGGCCAGTTAATGCTAAATAAAAATGTGTAATTTAAAATTAGCGAAAAATAATTAAATAAATAAATAAATAAATAATAATAATAATAATAATAATAATAATAATAATAAGCAGTTTTTTTATGGCATGTTATATAAGCATAGTCGGAAGCATGAATGTACAGTCGGGGAAAAAAAAAACGCAACACCCGCTGTAATTCCGTTATTTATTGACGCAGAAAAATTTAATAGACACCATTCAATATGAAATTAAATGCACTTTTTGAAAATGCTGTCGAATTTTGAATTAGGGGTTATCTACATATTGAAATGAGCGCCAACTTTGATTTTTTTCAATAGCAACACCCAATTTTGGCTTCATATTCGAATTTCTGAGAGTCTGGCAGTGCGGAAAAGTATACTATTTGTATGCTTTATCTTTAGTATTTATAGAGTTATAATAAAAAATGTGTTAGGGGGTTATCTCTAAATGTAAAAAATAAAATTAAGGTCCTATAAAAAATAGACAAAATTTAAATGTTTTACACCGGAAATCTTTCGGAAAGAAAGACATTATATATATATAAAAAAAAAAAAAAAGCATTTACATTTTCCAGTTTTTTTAATTAACTAGAATTCAGTTTTTTAGAAAAAAAAAAATACTTCAGTACTTTTTTCGATAATTTTGGGTCTATTTAAATACATTACAGTTGAAATGGATCCAGACAGTACTCCTTGAAAATTCCCAATATTTTTCAAGTAAAACTGTCTATTATGGCTGTACTGATCAACAATAAAGCTTAAATTTTCTTTTGTAGGTGTAACATAATATACGAAATGAAATAATATAGATATATATATACAACAACGCATAAATTAAATCTTTTCGGATATATTATTCTAAGGGTTCAAACAATTTTAATCGCCCTTACCAGTTTTGGGTCAGTTGAACTCTTTGGAACTGTACGATTCGTTTTATAATTTCTATGAAAATATAATTTCTTAATTAATCCTTTCGCGACTGCTGACATAGATTCACGCCATTTGAAAATCTGTAACTCTGTCAGTGGGCGTTTCTTTCGTAATTTGTGTGTTACTTATTTCTTAAGTGTGTACCCAATGTTCATATTTTTGCAATAAAATATACTATGGATAGAAATATATTAATTAGAAAGAATATAATTATAATGTATATCCATTTGTAATATAATTGTGAATACAGAAAATTTGTTCTGAAATATTAATCCTACTTTTCTATTTAAAACAGCAAACCCCGCCTATTTAGTTAATTTTTTTTCTTCTAGTGTTCGTTTAAAAGATTCAAAATTTATCACCAGTAATCGATGAAGTAAATACCACTTGTGCATATTTTTGTCAACATAAAATAAGGGGTTTAACGCGAATACTCGACGTCACATTTACTTTTCTTTTCTTTCCTGTATTGTTTTGTTTTGAAGAACGATGAAGGCGGGGCTTGTCTTCTTTAGAAAAAAGGAATTCTTGATGACTAATGACTAAAAATCATCATCATTTTTGTTTTATTTCTTTGCGTTTAACGTTGTTGTTATATAATTTGACCCGCAAGTAAAAAATAAAAATATTTTGTTTAATTTTGTTTATTATTTTTGAAGATTTGATTCGTTATCTCATGCAAAACTTTATAAGAGGCGGCCCCCTAATCCACTCGAAAAGAAAGATTTATTTATATCTCGAAAACTAATAACTGGAACGAGCTACAAATTTGCACACCCATACTTTTCACCATTAGGATTCATTTTATGTAAAAATTAATATAGGTCATAATTCATAATTTTTATAAATATAAATTTATTAATATTTTTCAGAATTAAAAATATTTTTCAGAATCAGAAGTAATGATGGATTATGTTTGGGTTTCTTCACTGTATCTTGTAAAAAAAAAATTATATCGATCAAGTTATTTTTTGTGAAGATATTAATAAAAGTTTGAAATATGAATTTAACATTAGCACCTTCAAATTTTGAACGCTTATAACTCTGCGAAAAAATAAGTAAAATATACAACCAATATACTTTTTCGCATTGTTGCGATCCCAGGAATTCAAATATAAAATAAAAATGGGGCATTACCATTGAAAAAATCAAAGTTAGTGCACGTTTTAATATGTAGACGATCCCTAATTCAAAATTTCACTTCATTTTCTGAAACTACTCTCAATTCCACGTCGAATGATACCTATTACATTTTCCTACATAGATTAGCAACGAAGTTACGTTGAGTGTTGCGTTTTTTTTTTTTTTTTTTTTCTCCGACTGTACTTGGTTAACTTCGTTTGTAAGGGACATGACATCAGACCGCTTTCTTCTCCAATTTTAAAAAACTAAATATTAATTTATCTTTATGAATTTTGGTATGCTGTTTATCCATATGCCTCATGGCCGTATCACACGAGAGATTTCTGTCAGCTTTTTACTAAACACAACATACTCAACTTTACGGAAAGACGGTCGAACAAGTTGATTAGCTGCTGACCTTAAATTTTCTCCCGTACGCTGCTGTGTTGTGTTTAGTAAAAGTTGCGCAAAAATCTCTCGTGTTATATGACCATTACTTATATAATGCAAAACTTTTAATATAAGAAAAACAATTTACACCTAATAAGGTAAAAATGTAATCTGACAGACATGACAAAAAATGCACATAGTTGTAGTGACTCATCACTCAATTGTTGTAAATTGAGACACATTTGAAGATCAGAGGTTCTAATTTATGCACACAGGACTTTCATCTGATATCTAATTTGAAAAAAGTTCCAAAACTTGAATAAATAAAAATATATAAAAATTATTGAATAGCATAATAGACATGATATTTGAAAAAAAGAAAAAAAATGATTATCTTTTGCTTACATAATTTTAAATTTAAATTTTCTGTTGTAATTAATTAATATTAATTAATTTCCGCTGACAATTAATAGTGTAAAAAAAAAATTCTTATAAATAATGAGTATTGGTCGATATGTTTCATATGATTTCTACCAACAAAAATTAAAGATAATTGAGTTAGTTGAACAGCGAAAAATTGTCTATTGTGTCCACCTTCGTATTAAGTTAATCATTTTAAGTAAAATATATCTAAATTTCTATATATAATGATATAATGAACATCTATCATAAATTACTACGTAAAGTATGAAGTCTAATAATTACTACGTAAAGTATGAAGTCTAATAATTTCTACGTAAAGTATGAAGTCTAATAATTACTACGTAAAGTATGGAGCATCAAGTCCCTGGTGTACGAAACTTCCGTTAACAATGCTCAGAACCTTGTTGCACGCATCGTGGCAGCCGCTGGAGAAGTCCGGGACACGCCCGGTATTTTTGCTAAAGTTAGATCTTCAATGCGCCGGAGATGTGCGTCACGGCCCGGGGTCGTAATTTCGAACACCTACTACTTGGTTGACGATCATTGTCTCTTTATACTTCTTTTTTCTTAGGTTTTTGCTGTACAAAGAATAATAAACAGATTTTTTTTACCCTATTCGTGTCCTTCCTTTCTGATGTTTTGAATCGTCACTACCGCGTCAGGAAAGCGTTTCCGACTAAGCGTTTCCGACTATGCATGTTCCGACTATGTGATTTCCAATCGTCTAGATGTACTCTATCTCTCCTGAAAGTTTGTAAACGCTGTACTTGCTCTACTGCGTACTAAACGCTGTACACCCTGTATTTGCGATGATCTTAGTGTTTTCTCCCCTACCCTAAAAGTAAAATAAAGATTAGTTTTACATAAGTTCTCTTCATTAAATTCTTTAGATATTACTTCTGAATCATCATAAGGGAGAATAATAACACAGAGACTGTAAACCACCCGTTACTACTGAAGCTATTAATAAACATAATATTTTTATTTGAATTTCTAAACTTTAACTTCAATATTTATTATTTTTTTAAATTTTTAATGTGTTTTTTTCAAAATATATCATATGGGCCTGATAAAATATAGATAATGCAAATGG
The DNA here is from genome assembly GCA_963930645.1 of Salticus scenicus. NCBI lineage: Eukaryota > Metazoa > Arthropoda > Arachnida > Araneae > Salticidae > Salticus > Salticus scenicus. The sequence continues at coordinate 57,871,261 of OZ005648.1, forward strand.
AGTAAACCAAATCAAATAACAGCCTATAAGAGCTATTCAAAAATTTCATTTTTGTTCAAAAATTAAACATATGGCTCCTGGAAAAAAAAAAAGATATATCTATTGGATATAAAGAACGATACAACACAATATATGCAAAAAGTCTCTTTCTCTTAGATTTTTTTTTATTTATTGCAAAAAAGAGTTATATATAATTTTTTAAAATCTAATTTACATTCAATTTTAATGTATTTTGAATAAAAGTGAAACTAATTACTTCTATTGGATAATGTTGATTGAAATTTCTATAAGCTAACATCATAAGTTATAAAAACGCACAATACATGTTTCAAATCTTATTATGTTTGCTTAAAAGTTGTTAATAAATATTAGTGTTATTTATATGCACAAAATAATTTTAAGCAATTTGAAGAAATTTATGTAGTTGTTTTGCTGACAATTAAGCATTGTACTGTTTGATTTTAAATAAATTAGTTGTAACGATCATTAACAATCACGCTGTAACTGCAATTGATACATTATTTTACTAAATATTATTCTGTAGAATTAATTTAATGTCAGCAACAGTAGTGAAAGAGAAAATAATTTCAGGCAGCTTTGAAAATGTTTGTTTAATTCAATCTATATAAAGAAAGCAAAAAGTTTGTAGACGAATCACTTCCAGGTGGACCACTCTTTTATTTGATTTGTCTAGATTAACTACTTTGGTGATGCAAGTCGGCCATTTCTTTAGTAAAAACTGATGAATTTTACTAAAAGATACTGCATAGATGTTATACTTTTTTAAAAGAGCACTAAAATCTATTCATTTTTTTGTGAGGACATTATATACATTAAGTTATTAGATTTACAATATTACGTTGCAAAATTTCGCAACGCGATATCATTCGGTTGCTTTTATTAAAATTCGATTACGATTAAAATTAAATTTCAGTTGCTTTAATCCATTAAATTTTCAAACAATTGTTGAATCATTCACATATGACCATAGATCATTGTTGCAAAACGGAAGAAATATTTTATTTAATGGACAATATTCCTGTGACGTCACCGTAGATAAAATCGCCGAACACGTGGCCGATATTTTGTAAACAAATTAGATTCAAGATGCCATTTTATTGTTACGCATAACATTTTCGTAAATATTTCTGCAGTGAAACGTAATAATAATGTTCAAACAAGAACAAAAGAGAAATGTAAACAACTGAATCGAATGATAAAGTTAAGACTATTCCATAACGTAAAATTTCAGAACATTTTATGTATACACACACACATACATATATATAATGAATAAAAGATTAATAAGAACATTTTATACACACACACACATATATATAGACATCAAAGCTTAAATAATTAGAATTTCAATCATTTTAATAAAGGAATCTATTAGATGGATCATTCATTTAAATTTGTTAACATCGCCACAGTTCACATGACATCTTTTAATATTACATATGTTGATTAAGATTAAAATATATTACTAAAACTGGATTAAAAACAAAACAAAGTTATCACTATATCACTCTTACTTCAATTTCATATAATCTGTAACTCTTAGAAATAATATTGCAAGATAAAAATTTGCAAGCCACAATGCTTTGCTATGGTAGAGTTGAGAATTGTTTGCCCAAAACAGCTGATTTTTTATAGTCTCGAACCCAAACGAGGAATATGGTCCATTTGTAATATGTTATTTTGATTTTTTGGCCTTCAAAAGAATTTTTAATTATGTTACAAAGTCCAAAATGTGATATAAAAAATAAAGAGTGATTCAATTCTAATTCATTTAAATTTCATGACCAGCGAAGCGGGCGTATCCTGCTAGTTAGAAATAAATGAATCCTTAGTGATCCATTTAATCAGTATCACTAGTACTGTGTTGTGTGAGAAAACTATAAGAATAGTTTTATTCATTAAGTAACTTTTCTTTAAATATGGGGATACATTGTAACTAAAAATCGTTCTTATTTTCCTATATTTCACTTCTTTAAATCATAAAACAGAGAATTTACAGCTCTGAACATGATGAACTCTCGCTACTTCAATCAATACCATCTGGCATTTTTTTTTTGAATGACGATAACTTATCAACATTCTAGTAAAAATGTAAGACAACTAGATGTCGAGACTTTTAATGTCGTGTCAAAGTTGTTTCTGCATAAAATATACTTTTTAAATACTCATGCAAGGATTTTATGTAACTCATTTTATTTCAAAAAATTGCAAGGATCTTCGATGATGTTTTAATTGGGTAGCCTTGTTAGTTAATTTTTATTTTATATCTTACAGAAGAGAAATTTGAATGTAGTTTGAAAAAGACAGCGTTGCCATAATAATAATAATAATAATAACATGATTATTTTGTATCTATTTTCCCCATGTATGTTTAAAAAATATATTTTTTCTTTTACACCATTTTTATAATATTTATGTATTTAGAAAATCCTTGATTCTAACGTCCTTTTATTTTCCACGTCTTTAGAAAGAATTTTCTGATAGTTTTGAGAATTTCATTTACCTGTTTTAAAAAAGAAGAGAACTCAAAGAAAATTTTTGCCTTTAAAGAAAGAAAAAAAAATAGAAAAAGTGTCACCTAATAGAATACTTAAATTTATTTAATTCGTCATTTTTGATTATTTATTATAAAATAAAGTATTTTATTCGTGTTTAAAATTTAGGAAAGATGAGGAAATAAGTAAACAAGTATTTTTCTTTTCTTTTCTTTTCTTTTTTTTTTGTATAATTAAGTGATTTAGTTTATATTATTTCGTTTAAAAAAGATTTAGTCTTCTTTCCTTGAGAGTTAATGATTACAGTTTATTAAATTTTGAAAAATGTTCGCTAACAATTTTTCTGTATGGTTTTCTGGGTTTTAACTTTCTTTTTAGATATCCAACTCAGTTAGAACAGGAAAGTTTTTTAAGTGCAAATTATTTTTTCCTTTTTGAAAATGTTTATTGTGTCATGTTTAAGTAGACAATCCTGAAATATTTAAAGTTATTGCATTACGAGTATATGAATTAACAATGCTCTGTAAAATCCGGATATTTTGTTGAGGTACATATTATTTATATAATATCTTTCTAACGTCGACCAATTACGATTAATTTTTGTCGAAACGATGGGATAGTGAACCAAGATATTATCTTTAGAAAAAAGACACTTTTAAAACAAGTAAAAATTATATATATATATATATATATATATATATTTAATTAAAAGAGACATTTATAATAAAATGTTTCAAAACATTTCTCCCTGATCAACAGGGCATCATTAGGAAATTAACATGATTTAGTTTCACATAATGTGCAGCTATGCGATCAAGTATATATATATTACATTAACAGGTGTTACGAAACCGAACTTTCTCAATCTATAAACTTTATAAACTGACAAACTTTTTCGAACTCTTATTTTTATTACTATTTATTTCTTTTTTACTGTTGGCAACAGTAACGTTTTGTTTTACTTTTTATGTAGATTCAGAATTGTGTTCGAAAGATAGAACGCTGAAATGGCGTATGACAGAATTGTAATATGTTTTATAGTCAACTAAATTGTAAATATGTATATAAATTTATTAAATAATCGTGTTTTTTTCAAGAGTCATGAAGTAATTTTGAAGGGTATCATAATTCGGCAAGAAATTAAACTAAGGAAAATGAAAACATCTGACCCAAAAAGAAGCATTAAGTAAGAAGTTATTTTATGTATTCTATTCTTATATTTGATGCTACGTTTTAACAGGCGACAAATACAGTTAAGCTTGATAAAACATCTGTTTAGTTCAAAAGACTGTATAACTTAATATCTCTATATGAGATATGTTCTCTATTATAAGATATTATCGATTTGATTAACCCTAATCCGAAATCATAAATTCAGTTACATTGGCTACAAAAGTTTAATGTAATACACTTTAAAGGCACGTTCTCTTAAAGAAATTGACGAAACATTATCTTTTTTTTTTTTTTTTTTTTTTTTTGTATCGATGTAAATGAAAAATCATAATATTAAGATACAATTTTAATATAATTTAATTCAATTGTGAGAATTTTTAACTTAGCAGCGGAAAAAATATTTTCTAAAGTTGAAGATATTAATGCAAATATCCACGATTTAAATCTCTTATACAGAAAAAAAAGGGTAAGAATAAAACTAATTTTCCAGTGAATAATTTTATTTCTGAGATTTTTCTGAAAATCACATTAGATATGTAGGTAGTATCACGCAGATATTTTGTGTGGAAAAGGCTGGTAAGTAATATAAATTGTATAGAATGACTCTTACTATTAGGCTGACCAGATCAAAGTAGCTTTATAATAGAGAAGCATAAAAAATTGCTACAATTATCAAATTATAGATGCATTTTTTCATTTCTAACAAGTAAGGACTAAAAAATAAAGTGTTACTGATTAATAATTTAGTTTCTACAATTTTTTTAAAACTTAAAAAAATGCCTTAAAAAAAAAAGGCGGGGGGGCGCCCCCATTTATCCCCAGAAAATGCGGACGTTTGGCCAGTATACTATTATGTAAAAACAATGTCGTTTATTACCTCGATAAAAGAAATGAAATGGCTGCAGAAAGTAAGTGTATATAAAGGAAATATAAAATATATAACCAATTTTTAGAATGACTTTTTCGATCATTGGATTATTTGTAGATACTTAAATTAGATATTTATTATAAGTAGTGCTCAAAATCATTCACATACTTCAGTTGTGGTTTTAAAAATTAATTTTTATAAATATAGTAAACTTTAGTTTACTGCCAACATCATGCGGTTCAACTGCTAACATCATGCGGTTTCAACTTATTCGAAAAGCACTTTCTATCAGTAAATAATTTGGTGTATCCTTCATACAGGATGTTTATAATTAAAGTTTCGAATTCAAAACGATATAATTTTAAAACTACTCATCAGAACGATTTGATATTTTACCAGAGCAATCGTGAGACAATGAAATTTTTTTGGGGGAGGAAAAAAGTAGTTTCAAAATGTTTCTATAGAGGGCGCTGTCAGGGTAATGTAAGGGGAAAACGCCTAAATGCACTCATTAAACACAGGAATGTTGTTAGCAACACAATGGAATAGCAGGAAACAATAGACTTCAAGGGTTTACTGCATTTGTTTTAGCAAAAAGACAAGAATATGTGTTTACAGCGGAAACAGTCGTCGTGAAAAGAGAAAAAGAGGAGCTTCTTGAAACAAATACTTTACGGATAATTAACGACACATTTTTTTTTTTTTTTTTTTTTTTTTTTTTTTGTCAAACAAGATTTCTTTGCCTCACGATTGCTCTGGTAAAATATCAAATCTCTCTGATGGGGAGTTTTAAAATTATAGCGTTTTGAAATCGTAACTTTAATTATAATCATCCTGTACAACTTTCTCTCACCCTGCAGTTCAATAATATAGAGATAGTTTGTACTAGTAGATTAAAAAGTAAGATAATAAGAACTGTATATGAACCTACCTTTAAAATAATTTAAAATAAGTCTAGGAACTGTTTTATTAGATAAATAATTCTATGTGCGAGGGCCATCTCTTTATAATCCTCCACTCAAATATGGAACTTATATAGATAAAATAATTCAATTCTTTTATAAAGAAATGTATTCCACTTATATATGCTGTTAATAATTAAAAAAAACAGTAATAAAGCATACTTTTAGCATATCACACAATTTAAAATATCTTTATTCCGACGTTTCGGTTAATATTCCATTTTTACCATCTTCAGGGAAATGATGTTCAAAAATGATAAACAAAAACAATTTAAGCCATTCTTGGATACTATAATACAATTCACAAAGAAATTAATTCTTAACCCGTTAGTAGTCGCTATAGACAGCGCCACCTATTACAGATTGCTCACTTTTTATTTAACTGACACCAATAATTTTAAAAAGTGATGTGATCGACTTTTCTTCGAGTTTATTTGCGTTTTATGTATATAAAATGCCACTTCTAAAAATTTTTGGTGGCTATCGAATAAAAAAATCTGACAACACTTAAGGATGGGCGGCAAATCGACCAACTAGCGACTACTAACGGGTTAATTAATTTGTTCTGGCAACCCTGCAGTGTGATACTTTGACACCATTTTATTAAAGAGTTTTATTTTTCTTCTAATGTACATGATTGTGATTTATTTAGATGTTTTTAACTCATTTTAAAATGTATATAGGGTGTTTTTATATAATTTATGTAATCACGTATTAATTTCTTTGTGAATTGTATTATAGTATCCAAGAATGGCTTAAATTGTTTATGTTTATATTTCTTGAACATCATTTCCCTGAAGATCGTTAAAAATGGAATATTAACCGAAACGTCGGAATAAAGATATTTTAAATTGTGTGATATGCTGAAAGTATGTTTTATTACTATTTTTATATTTTTATAATTACTGTTTTCATACTCTTTTATAAAATTTAGAAGTTTATTCAAATTATTCAGACAAATTTCAACCGAAATACACTTCTTGAAACGTTCGGACATTGATCAAACGTTTTTAACGGAAACTTCCTGTAAAATACTAAATTTAAATTTCCTGAAATTATTTGTTTTTAAGTTATGATGATAACAGCCATGTATATAGTTTAACAAATAAAAATTTGACTTTCGTATCAAGGACCAGAAATCCAGAGCTTAAAATTAAATAAAAAATACTTATTTATTGAGAATACTTATTTTCTGAGAAATTAATACACTAAGCGACAAAAAAAAAAAAAAAAAAAAAAAAAAAAAGCCGCACTTGGATGTTTTCCTTTTCGCCTTCTACAACCGCCAATTTTATCGTTTAAAAAGCAAATTTTCGAACAGATTTTACTATGTTGTCCTCCACATACACTTTAGCTTTGAGTCCAGTGTGAAAAACAAAATGCAATTGTCAGGAAAATTGTAATTTTAGAATTTATTTGAAAAATGGTAAGAATAAGGCAGTTAACGATGCCACAAAAAGTATTAATTTTTGAATGAAAATCAAGAAATATTTTAATACGTGAGATGGCAAAATAATTAAATGTTAACGAAATATTGGTAAAAAAGTTTTCAGCAAGATATAAAAGTTTTTGGTCGTTTAAACTGGAAATTTGGTTTTAGGTGGCACTGCTCATCCAAGCGAGATGACCTTAAGTTAAAAAGCCATTGCTTATAAAATCGGTTTGTATTACTTTTAGAACATAAAAGAGCTTCAGAAAAAGTGTTTTGTGGCATAATTTCTTTAACTACAGTACAACAACTATTAAACAAAGCAGGTTTAAATGACAGAAAATTTGAAAAAATTCCATTCTTAGTGAAGAGAAGTAGGAAAGCAAGACCTCAGATTGCTAAAAAAATTAAAAAAAGATTAGTTAATTATTGGGCTGAACTGGTTCTCTCTGATGAGTCAAGTTTAACTTATTTCGAGGTAAATCAATCAAGCAGATCTGACAACGAAAATATGACCGACTTAATGAAAATCACACTTTTAAAACAGTGACACATTCTCCGTACATTATGGTACAGAGGTGCATAACTTTTCTACACTCGGGAAAATTTTTATGGTCAAGGGATCAAGTAACTCGAAATAAAACACAAGCTGCATAAAAGTGGTGCCTGACCGACTATTTTGGGGGTTATCTTGGACATTTCCGTAAACAGCATTTGAAGGTAATAAGGTACCTTACTACACGGCGTCTGTGGTAAGTTTATTCACTTCAAATTGTCAAAATTTCTTATACATTCCCATGAGAACCTATAATTTTGTAAGTAATCATATCTTTTTTCACTTTAAGTTAAATACCATAAAGGATATAGTAGAATTTCTTCTTTACCAGACATGGAAATAGTCAAAATCGCGATACGCTCGAAAACGTTTCGTTTATAAAAAGGCGGGGGAGAGGGGAGAGGATTCGAAATTTGCAGCCTATAACTCTTTCAGAACTAGAAAGAATAATTTGTGATATTTGGCACATTGAAATTTCTGAGATTTATATTAAAACACTGTATAAAACTATGCCATTGCGCATTAATGCAGTAATTCCATATAAAGGTAGAATTAACCCAATGCTAAATACATATTTTTAACAAAAAATTACTTAGATCTAACAAATAAATAGTTTTATTTCATATATTAAAATATAACTTGTTTATTTCATATAATAAATCATAATAGAATGCAAAGTGTATGGTTATTGCATTAGGTTCAAAAAGAAAGTTTTATGCAGATTTTTAAAAAGTATTTCGTAAAGTGCAATAAAGCGAATTATTAAATCTAAAATATACATAGGTATCATTTCGTACCTTTGGTATTATGCAAACAAGACAGTTTTATTTGTTTCAAACATTAATTTTAAAGATATTACAAATAAAAAAGGTATAAGTCATTTTTTCTGCAGTGCGGTTTTTTTTTTTTTTTTTTTTTTTTTTTTTTTTTTTTTGTCGCTTATTGTATGTTATTCCTGTGACGTTTTCATCGGCATGGCTTAATGTAATAACCATTTTCGTCAATTGCATGCCACAGAAAATAATGTTTTTGCTTCATTTTGGGTGGTGTTGTATATTCTCTATAAATTATATGCGCACAACATTGTTTACTTAAAATATAGTCAAAATAAATAATTAATTAATTAACTAATAAATAAATAAATATATATAAATAAATAATAATAATAATCAAATCCAATCAATAGAGTTTCATTTATAGGATGAGGATTTATAGGATTCTTAATTTACGTTAAGAATGGATTAGGCAGATCATTCGAAAGTTATTTAAGATATTAAAACTAAACAGTTTGTGACGTGCAAAATATTGTATATTGCTAGCATGCATACAAATATTATAATTTCTATCCTTTTTTATCCTCTGAGACTTGAAAGTTTTAAGTGTTACATTATAAGAAAAAAACCTTTACCCAACATTTTGCATTTTAGTTCCCCATCATACTATAGGTATGGGGAACTTAGGTAATCGTGAAAATTTTCGACCTCGGTTTTTTGACTTTTCTACACGTTTTCAGGTGTGAGGAATCCGAAAATGACAAAATTTGTATGGTGTCTGTCTGTAGGGTGTCTGTTAGTCCGTTAGTCCGTTAGCTCGTTAGTTTTTTAGTCTGTGTACACGATATCTCAAGAACAAATTGTCGCAGAGAGGTCAGATCAGTTTTAAAATGTTACTTTCGACACTGGCAAGAACCCTATTCATTTGCAACATTCGATTTTAAAAACTTCGCAAGTTATTAGAAATTTACGATTTTCTTAACATGGGAGAATAGGACAAAAATTCACTTAAACGTGCATTAAGTGGAAACTTTTTACTGTAAAATTTTCAGACCAGTTTTAAAATATCAGTTTGGATGCCGGAATGAACATCAGTAACTATAAATATGCTTCTTTGAAAATTTCGCAAGTTATTGGAAATTTACGAATTTCTTAACGTGGTGGTATAGGGCGAAATTTCCCATAAACGTCAATTTTGAGAGATATTTTCATCGTAAAGATGTCAGACTACTTTTGAAATATTATTTAGGACACTGGCATGAATATTGATGACTATGAATTTTCCAATATAAAAATTTCGTAAGTTATTGGAAATTTATGAATTTCTTATCACAATAGAATAGGGCAAAATTTTACACAAACGTCAAATCTTGAGGGATATTTTCATCGAAAAGATGTCAAACCACTTTTGAAATATTATGTAGGATACTTACATAAATACCATAGAGTATGAATTTTCCAATTTAAAAAAATCGTAAGTTATTTGGAATTTACGATTTACTTAAAATGGCAGAATAAGGCAAAATCGAGCACAAACGTCCATTTTGAGGATCATAAATATATCAGACAATTTGAAAATAACATTTATGATACTTGAATGAACATGATTGACTACAAATATTCTAATGGGAAAATTTCGTAAGTTATTCGAAATTTAAGATTTTATCAACATAGCAAAATGTTGCGATATTTCATATAAATATGCATTTTTGGGATTGTTGCATTGGAAATATTAGCATGAAAAATAAACTACGAAATTGATCCCCAAAAAAATAAATTAATAGATTAGAATAAGATAAATACGTTGAACTGAATGGTGGGTATCCTATTAGGTGAGGATTTCGTTCTGTCATTGTGCCAAGGGTTTGGTCAAATTCATTTCTCTTAACATGAATATAATATGTCCTATACAAGAAATTTATGAGAACATACATATGATGGGGAACTGAGCAGAGTCCACCTATGCCAACTAGTTTTATTTTATTTTTTTAATTTAGCACTTGACAGCAGAATATGCATAGCGATTATGCACTGTTAAATTTGCGTGAATAAACTTTATTAAACAGTTTCCTTTTTTATACCAGAAATCTGTTAGGCAATTTACTTGTTAACTCAAGATTATTAGAAAAAGAGAAAACAAAGTTCTAAAATGTTGTTAAGTAATATAATCAGTAAATTTCGCAATAAAAACTTAGTATAAAAAAATAACATTTACTGCAGTTACTTCCTTAACACGCAAAATTTGGCACATATGAATGTAAGATTTAGCACACCCAATGTCTATGTAGCAATTTAGAAAAAAATTAAAAAAGAAAAATAATCGTAAAAACGCTAAAAATTTCATATATATATATATATAAAAAGAAAGAAAGAAAGAAAGCTTTTGCTAAAAATGTGAATGAAAAAAAATCAAAGTTCTCTCTCTCTCACACACACTCGATTTTTTATTTTATTTTATTTTATTTTTACAACTACTGTAAATGAATTTTTTTTAAAGTCATTTAGAGATCACATACTTATTCAAGGAGAAAATTCAAAGAAAATATTTGAATAAGAAGGGAAAAAAATTCTTAAAATATGCTGTCCTTATTTTTTCTTGCCTTAAATATGTGAGTTTTTTAAAAAATGAATGCATATCGTATTTCTTAATATAATGAAAAAAAAAAAAAAAACTCTAAACATTGAAATTTTATTGAATGCAGAAATTTTTGTGTTTTAATTTTTAATCAAGAATGCATGCTTTTATACATATTAAAATATTTTTTAGGTTTACAATTTGTTTATTGATTGATGCAGAAAAAAAAAAAAAAATTAAAGAATATTTCAAGAAGCAGAAGTTTTTGGATTGAAAAAAAAAAAAGAAAGAAAGAAACTGTGTTATTTTTCATATTAAAAAATCTTAATGAAATCTGGTTGCCTCACGAGAGAATATTTTAAAATTTTTATATCAAAGAAGGACAAAATCAGTTTTTTCTTTAAACTATTTTAAGATGAAATTTTTACCATTTTAATGTTTTATTTAGTGTTTTCCCCTTAAATCTTTCATAATTATTGTGCAATATCTTTTATCGACCGATGATATAACGCATTAAATATGTAATAATGGAAATTTAACCTATAATGAAAATACACAATATAGGTGAAAATATATTTCAGCACATAAATATACCATATATATATATATATATATTTCGTATTAATGAATAATGTATATATATATATATTTTGTTATAGAAATTTTATATATATATATGTATTGAGGAAAAATTTTATAACACTGAATTGTATAAAAATGTAAAAAAACAATAATAAATCAAATAAATCAATAAAAGTAATAAATCAATCAAGTAATAATAAATTAGAAATGGGAAAAAAATCGCTAAGGTGATATTAATTTCGAATATATTGTTCTTTTCTATATTATTTAATGTTAATATTGTTATATTTTATAAAATATGCTGTTATATTCCTATATATTGTTACAGCAATAAATTTGCACGAAGAAAATTCTCAATGATAAATGTTTCATCGAAATCAATCTCAGAAAACGTTATGCTATTGAATAAAAAGTTAGACAACAGAAATACGTGCAGTAAGAAATACAGATGTCTTGCACTTTTAGTTATAATAATAATAATAGCAATAAATCAACTTCTTATTAAAAGTAAATGCAGTATATGGGATAACTACATATTTTGATACTTTATGTTATTAATTCCAAATTTTACTTTGAACTTACAATTTACACTATTTTAATATTTTAATTATTCAAAACGATTTATAATGTTTTATTTTCTAAGTGTTAGATGTATTATTTCGGTATCTATGTGAGTATTACACTGCAAAAAATAAACCCGTTAAAGTACGGAAAAAAAACTGGCAACTGGGGTGCCAGTATTTCTCGGTAAAGTATACGGGACAAAACTGTTACAAGTTGTGAGTTACTGTTTGATTTAGAGGATTCTCCCGTAAAATACACTGCTCAAAACAATTAAAGGATATTGTAAGTCTTATTTAATATAAAGGTATAAGCGAAAATGTTTTTGCAGAAAACGGAAGAAGAGAGTCACAAATATAAATTTTTCTCGTTTTCAAACTTCGGAGTATGCAAATTTTGAGTATGACCTCAAAAAGTGACGTTTCAGCGGTAGCGAATGAAATTTACTTTAAACTAAATGAAAGAGAAAGCGGAAAAGAATGGTCAATATTCAGTAAGTGCTTTGTTTCGACGATTGCGATGTCTTAACGAAGTTATTTAACTGATTTAAAAGCTTCGAGGGTTGTTGGTCGGTTAGAGGGGGTCCAAACACAAACCGAAGTGGCCGAAGCCACTGTGATTTCCAGGATCTTAAACCGGTTTTTGTAGAATGAAAAATGTAAGCTGAAGGCCAGGACAAGGTCGTAGATGTGCAACAACACTCAATGGAGATCGATATTTTACGCTAACGACTCGGAGATTTCGAAATATGAATGCCATTCTTCTACAAAAAAAGCTACTGGTACCCCAGTTTCGACTCAAACTGTCTGAAATTGGCTCCACGCTTTAAGTCGTATGCTCACCGACCAATAATGTGTGTTACGTTAACAGCAAGAAATCGTCGTGCTCTCAGGGAGGGAGCAACAGAGCATGTGAAGTGAGGGAGAAATGAATGGAGCGATATTCTTTTCTCTGACACGTCTCGTTTTTGTGTTCCTCACGATAATATTCATATTTTCATTTGTAGAGAAATTCGCACTAAAAAAAAAATCTGCATTCGTGCACAGAATTATCAGATTTAGCGGTTGGAGGGGAAGGGGGGGGGTTCCCATTGTTGGGTGCACTAATTCCCAAATCATTCGAAATGGTGCTCTGACCGGTCGTCGATATAAGTATGAGATTATCAGACCTATTGCTATAGCGTGGAGCCGGTTTTGGACAGTTTGGGTGAAAAATGTGTTGCCAGTAGCCGAGAGAAGGTAATTTTTGAAGAAGGACATTCATATTTCGGTATCTCCGAGCCGTTAACGTTAAATACCGATGTTGATCGGACGTTGTTGCATTCTATGACCTTGCCCAGACCTCCAGTCTACATTTCGAGTCTCCAAAATTCGGTTTCAAATCCTGTACAACACACTTCTTGAAACTCCAGTGGCTTCGGCTACTTCCGTTTATGTTTGGACCCCTACTAACCAATCAATAACTCTCCAAGCTTTTGAATTGGTTAAATAACTTAATTAAAACATAGCAATCATCGAAACAACGCACTTACTAAATACTGGCCATTCTTTTCCGCATTGTATTTCATTTAGTGTAAAGCCACATTTCATTCGCTGCAGCTAAAACGTCATTTTTGAGGTCAAACTCAAAATTTGCATACTCCGAAGGTTGAAAACGAGAAAAAATTGTATTTCTGACCCTCTTCTTCCGTTTTCTGCAAAAAAGAATTTCGCTTATACCGTTATTTTATATAAGACTTACAATATCCTTTAATTGTTTTGAGCAGTGTATATATCAGTGACACAATTTTACGGTTTCAGACTGTACTTTTGATTTACAATTTTTCCCTGTAGAAATTTACAGAATTTAACAGTAAAAACTTGTATTTAATTAAATATTATTTTTTCATAAAATCTGTATCTTTCATTTGGAAGAAACCTTGCCGGCAAACTATAAAATGTCAATAAATAGCAGGCCTTAAATTTAGTTAAATATTATTTAGCGATTGTTTGAATAGGAACTCATAATCATTATTTTGATAATTTTTCATTTTTGTCAAAATTGTTGAGAAAATGGCAATTTTTTTTTTTTTTTTTTTAAGCTTTTAAACCCTTAAAAAAAAAAAGACCCATGTAGCATGTAATGAATATTTAGAATAATGGCAGCTCACAATTAAATTACTGATATTTACTTAAAACCAAATTTTAACATTTCTTTAAATCAGTTAAAAAACCGAGATTAGTTTAAAAAGTGACATTTTTATACTCTTAAAGAAAAAAAGACTTATCAAGTAATATAATATAAGTTGAAAATTGAAAGATCGTCTCTTCATAAATACATTTTAATGTATGTTGAAAAAAAATATTCAACAGATCTTTATCAAATATAGTTAAGAACTATACTATTAAATCCTAAAAAAAAAGAAAAAAAAACACGCTTATATAGAGGTTTATTTGTCTAGAATATAGAATGCCGCAGATAAACACATGCACACACAGAGGGGTAGTCAAAAATTTCCTGCTTGTTATACCCTCTTTGTTAGTCCTGGGCTAATAAAGGGCAAGTAAATTCCAGTAAAAAGTAGAAAAGAAATTTGTGTGAGGTTCTATTAAAATAATTACGCTACATGCAGACATATAGAACTATAGATATATCTTGTCCATTCAGTTCATTATAGAAATGCATCAGTATGCAAAATGCATGGCGCATTTTATATCCACAATAATCATGCTGCCTTTAAATCCTTGTGCTTCATACCTTCATGGGCATCACTAAGGATATTCCATCAATGTTTGGGCAGAAAATGTCGGTGACAAACCTATAGGACCGTATCTTTCGCGAGAATGTCTTGATGAAAATAAGTACAAAGTGTTACTCCAGAATGTGCTTCTAGTCTTGCTGGAGGATGTTCCATCTGATACCACTGCGCAATACTTTCTTACTTTTGTGTATGTTTCATTGGTTAATAGAAACAGCTAAAAGTTGTAGGCTCATATCTTGACACTTGTGATGTTGTTGTGCAAATTTTATCTCTACTCTATATTTTCGACCATTAAATAACATACTTGATGCCTCTACTCAGTGCATTTTTAAAAAATTTAATGAAGGCTTTAATTGCATTATTCACAATGACATTTTTGACATTTTTCTTGAAGGTTTGTTTCTCACGTGACCAAGAGTTTCTGCTCTTGAAGCTGGTATACGAGAAATATTGGATTTGCTCCCAGTCCATGTTCAGCGACTTTGCTGTTAAAAAGTTTCTGTTGTTTTCACTGAAACTCGATTAAATACAGGCTAAGACCACTTAGAAAGACCCTTACTGCACCAAGTCCTATGACCCTTGTGTAATCAATTAGCTTTAATATTTATATTGCATCGTTTGTCATTGTATGAATCACAGACATATTGAAGCCCTAAGCCTACCATGAGATGCAGATGCTAAACGATTTTGCTATCAATCCAGCCAACGGCCATTTATAATCGTTGGCGAACAAAATACCCAAAGTTATTTCAGTATTATATAAATCTTGTTTGTGAGGTAATTTGTAAAGTGATAAACAATAATATTATGCATATGTCCTCATCAAGGTAATCAATGAGGATTTAGTGAAATAGTATATATATGTATATATATGTAATTCGTATTTCTCAATGATTTCGATAAAGTTACTCTATTCCATAAATATATTTGTTAATGTATACCTGTATATCATTTATTAAATGGATGGAAATATTGTCCTATGATGACATTATTCCATGTCCTTCAACTACTTTCGCTATTTATAATCCTGAAAAAATTGCATGAAGGCTATGTGGAGTAACGCTGATTTTTTTACAAAATGGATCTTGATGAAACAGAACTATAATTTGAAGCATTCCACAAACGTACATGGATCTCCACGTAGCCTGTTACCAGTAAAAAGCTAAGTACTTATTCTTCTCTGACAGTTAAGAGTAGCAAATCCTTCATAAACTAAATGTATTATGTTTAGCAAATTTTTATTCATTTATGCATAGAATAATTTATGGGAAATTTTTAAAATAATAATTAGGAGTTTATATACATATTGAAAATATTTTCAAGCATTACAGCAGATTTTACCAAGTATCACATAAAGAACTAAAATGACTAAAACTGAGCAATATTTTATTAATCATACAACATCACTGCGTTTTCAAGGGTATATAATGAATGTTGCATGTAAATAGGGTGATATTTCTGTAGTACTGTATGTAATTTGCTAAAACTTTACAGCACTGTATGTCCTATAACACCTATAAGACATGAAAATAATTTAAAACTGAGAGAGAAAGAGAAAAAAAAAAAACAAGTTAGCAACACACTTTTATATCACCAATCACCAATTACTGAATCAACAAATTTATTCCTTAAATTAATTAATAAAACCCAAATTATTACTCACTCGACAAATGCAAAACACGCCGAAAACAGCTTAAACACGCCACCGAAGCCATGAGGCTGAATACAGTTAAATTTACAGTTAATTAAAGTCGTATTTATCTACTGAACTAATAAATAAATAAAATTTAGTTTAAATTGTTTCTGCTAATTTTAATAACTAATAAAACGTAAACTTAAACTTAAAACTAAAATTAATTTATTTGATTAAATTTTAATTGATAACTTACATTAATTTGAGATACATAAATGTGCAATTCAAAAGTAACTTACAAAGGTAGAGGTTTTTTCCTAGAGATGCAAAAAAAAAAAAAAAACAAGTCAGGTAGGAATGATAGTGCCCTCTGTTAGACTGTTATATATATATATATATATATATATACATATATATATATATATAATTTTATTTTATTTTATTTTATTAGCAAAATATTTATGTCAAGTACTTGAAACATTTACATATATTAGCTTTCAATGAATACATAATAATTTAAATTCCTTCAGACTTTAAACCATCATGCATTTGTATCATTCTTTCCGAGGTGTGGGACGGCGGGATCCTCCATAATCTCTCATTAGTGATTCTTATTTTAAAATATATTAAAAAAAAAAAAAAAGTCAGCCGAGACTTCAGGTTGATGGACTAAGCTTTATCTTTTTTAAGAATATTAGCTATCTCATTTCCATTCTGTGAAGTCTCCAGTGGCGGCTCGTGCACCGAAAATTGGTGAAGAGGCACACTGTATTTTACGCCGTATTCATTTATAGAATATAAATGTACATTTAAATAAGTATTTTTAGTTAATTTTAGTTAAGACCATTCTTAATAAAAATATGATTAAAAATACTAAAATATTATTTTTGAGCTCTTCACCTATTTTTGGTTCACGAGCCGCCACTGGAAGTCTCCTGGCAATTGAGGTTCTCTGTCACAATTGAGGTAACAGAGCTATCCAAGTCACCGTCCGTAGTCTCATGAGAGGATATACTTGGAGCCTTGCGTACTCCAATGGACAAAAATCTTTTCAACTCTGCAGGAAATGTTCTTCGGCACAGACCTCTCCTGAGCGTCTCTTAAACTGCATTGGGCTTCTGTCTGTAGATCTGCGTTCTGCCCCTCTTCTGCATTCTGTCCCTTTATGACTTTTTGAGAGAGAGAGAGAGAGAAAAAAAAAAGAAATGAAAGAGAAAAGAACTACGGCACCGTAATTTTATGTGCATCAGCACGATGTACCGGGTGTCTCATAAGTCTGTAGACCTTTTAAAAATTCATAAAACTTGAAGGAATTGGCAGAATTGAACGCGATTTGCAAAAAAAGTTATTCTCGTGAAGGAAAAATTTGTTAGCAATGAAAAAAAAAAAAAAAAAAAAAAAAAAAAAAAGTTAAACTTTTCGTCGATAGAGGGCGCTGCACGGATGCGTAATGAGAAATTGGCAAATCACAGTTCTACAGTTTTACGATTAACACATCTTATTTCTTATTTTGCCTCCTACTGGCGCATACATCTATATATTAATTTGAAACGTGTTTTTGTCTGTCTCCACTAAATTGAGAGAACGGCTAGGTGTAAAAATTTGGTTGAGGTGTCTAAAAAAAGGTCTTGGTCTGTAAATATGTTATGAAAAGAGAAAAATAAAAAAAGTCGAACTTTTCCCCTATCCTGGGGGGGGGGGGCAGGGGTTAAACACACGTTGGCGAGCATAATTAAGCTCCAAATTACTTCACGGTGAAGAAATTGTACATTGGGGGACTAGACTCGAATATTAAAAAAACAATATCTCCGATCTTGGAATTTTCGATTTTAAAGGGGGAAAGTAGATTTGAAGGTGGGGGGGGAGGGGGAAATTAGTTTGAGAGGGAAATCCGTTCTAGACCCAAACATGTAGCACCTCATTTTAAGGGTCTTGAAATTTCACGTTGATTGGGGATGTTTGTATACAATGTAAGGCGCCCCCTGGTGGTGAAACATGGAACTAGTTGATTTTGTAGTAGGTCCTATCATGTTGCCCCTTATTTTAAAGCTCTTGGTATTTCCTGACCGTTGGTGATGTTCGTACAGAGCACAGTGTGCCCCATGGTGGTGGAAAGTGCAACTAAAGGATTTTGCAGTTGCCACCATCCTGTGACACCTTATTTGAAAGGACTTGGAAATTCAAGGCGATTGTTGATAAAGGTCTTGAAATTTCATGTTGACTGGGGAAGTTTGTATACAATATAGTGCGCCCCCTGGTGGTTAAAAATGGAACTAGGTGATTTTGCAGTAGACCTTATCATGTTACAACTTATTTTAAAGGTCTTGATAATTCCTGACCGTTGGTGTTGTTCGTATAGAACACGCTGTGCCCCCTGGCGGTGGAAAGTGTAACTAAAGGATTTTGCAGTTGACAACACCATGTGACACCTTATTTGAAATCACTTGGAAATTCAAGGCGATTAGTCATGTTCGTATAAGCATACTACGCTCCCTGGTGGAGGAAAATGGATTTTGCAGCGCGTGCGTATCATGCCTGCTATACGGTGCCGCAGCCACAGACAACGGTAACACGAGTCAGAGGTTCGTTCGGTTCAAGGTTAATTTTTGAGAATTTTTTCATGTTATTAGCGGCCTGCATATACGTGCCGCAGGCACTGGGTCACGAACCCGAGTTACTTTCTGTTTGGGGTAATTTTTTTTGTTACAGATGATTATTTTTTTTGTGTGATGTTTTCATTTAAAAATAGAAATTCAAACAAAATCGAGTTAAAGATATAAAACTATACAAATTTAAGGTGCATTTAAGGTTATTATCCCTCGCCCGGGCTATGCTGGGCGGGTTCGTTCGGTTTCAGGTTAATTTTTTGGAAATTTTTCATGGTATTAGCGGCCCGCGTGTGCGCTGCCGCAGGCACCGGGGTCACAAGGCAGAGTTTCGTTCGGTTTGAGGTAATTTATTTTTGTTACAGATGATTATTTTTTTCGTGATGCTTTCATTTAAAAACAGAAATTTAAACAAAATCGAGTTAAAGGTATAAAATAATACAAATTTAAGGTTCATTTAAGGTATTATGGGCCCGGGCAACGCCGGACGTGTTAGCTAACATATAGTCTTAGTATTAAACGAAATAGAAAATAAAAGATAGTATCTGTTTATTTGGAGTCAGTTTGACGTCACATTGACAGTACTTTGTAGAAAGTGATGTCATATATAGTATTTCTATTGATAAGCATTTTTCCGACTTTCATTTTTTAATGAAATGTCGTAAATTATATTAGATGTTTTAACATGAAATACATTTAAATAATGATGCGACGATTTTTGAAATATTACGGTCAATAAAGTGATCGTCGACTTCGACGGGTTTCAGCTAGTGAGGTTTTAATTGCGATTGCGATTTTGTTGATAAAGCCTTTTTCGTGAAGATGTTTTCCCTCAGATAAGAACCGCTGACTTACGCTGCAGTTAGCGGTGTTCTAACGCGTTAGCAAAATGAAATATTTGGTTATGGCGGGCACATAGAATAGAATTTATATGGCTGTAGACATTTGCATGTATATAAATATAGTTTTTCATTGAAATGTGTGAGTTACTAACATACAACACCCTATATAAAAAAAGTAGAGTTAATACTGTTTTGTTAAATACATCTTTGTCGAATCATGTTCTTACACTGTTTAAGAACAGGATTCGACAAGGATTTATTTAACAAAACCATATGAAGTGTACTTTTTTTACATAGGAATTTTTGCTAGTGTTCGGACACTTTTGTTACCGACTGTACATGTGTATTGGAGATAATGAATGGTTTATGTTAAAGCATGTAAGACTACGAGTGAAAAAAAAAATCAATAGTTTAAATATTATTACCTTATGACCTGAAAATGCAGGTTATCCGTAGAATCACCCCTATACAGTACATAAATTCATAAATACATGTACAAAAACATATATTTGTATCTGACACACATGACATCACATTACCTAGGTTATTTTTTTATACAAAACTTATTACTAACATCAAACTATTCCTCTGTTCTATATACCAATTAACATTAAAAAAAAAAAAAAGTTAGTGCATATTAAATCAATTGAAAATCCTAATCTCCTTTTTTAATTTACTAAAACAAATTAATAAACCCATTTTCAAATAGTGTTCAACATTTCATATAGGTGATGAGATTAAACGCGTTTTAATTAAATGGGAGCAGAAGTCTTCTTAATTAATGACACGTAGCGTCGTTTTAAAAACAGTTAATGAGTATTAGTGTTTGAAATAATCGACATCATTCGTTTCTATTTGTAGTGATAGCATATAATTTCATCTCACAATTTGTTAATTTAATTACTTTTAGAAACTTTTATTAATACTAGAGTGCATTTATTTTTCATTAAAATGGCAAATTTTTTAACAAATTTTATTTCTCTGAATGTGTTAATTAAATTATTGTTTTAATGTGTATATATATTTTACACAATTATCTAAAATTAATGTTTCTTTTTAAGAATATGTAAAGTATAATTTATTTAAGTATAATTTATTTAAGTTATTTAAGTAATTTATTTAAAGTATAATTAATTTAAGTTATTTATTAAGTAAATTTATTTAAGTTAACAATGAAAAGCAAAATATATTTATAGATTAAATATCATTTAACTATTAAAATGTTTGTGTATGTGATACACTCTGTTCAGTTAAAATATTTAATTAAAGTTTTGACAATTAAAGTTTTGCAATTTGTAAGCCGTTGTAAAATGATTATGCTGCTAACAGATATATATTTGCAGTGCAAATAACTTATATTTAAAACGATCGTTGTAAATGTTTTTATTTACGAAAAATATAGATATTTTGTGATTTATGATAATTATACATGCAATTTCTTTTTGGAAAAAAAAAAATATTTTGCTAGTTGTGTTAATTATAAGCGTGTTAAGAAATTTAAAGTGTAAAGAAGGACTGATGTTGAAGGGTGATAAAAAAAAGAAAACTTTCTATATAACCCAATAATAGAAAAAAAAAACTCGCAACAGTTGTTTTGGGTTGAAATAAAACAACTTCATTTAGCAAGAGACGTAGTACAGCAAAGAAAGCGACAACACACAGAACCGATCCAAGTGATGAGGCAAAATGTGGAAATACGGGAATCAATATAAATGCTAGTGTGACAATAATTACAATATATATATATATATATATAAGCATATTAAAAAAAATAGAAAGAAGAAAAAGAAATCAAAACATTGAGCAAGCATTAAGACAAACTTACATGAATAATTTACAAGCATCCGACATAAAAGACGTTGTAGAAATATTAACAAGACTTTTATAGTTTTCAAAGATATGAAACGCTTCATGGAAAACCAAATTGTAAGAAAAAATACGAGAAAAATAATGCCAACTTTAGAAATAAAAGCAATGACCTTAAGACCAGTAGTATAAAGCAACAAGTGGGTGTCTTTGCATTAGAAACATTTTGTCGGTATTCATTAAGTGTATATTTCAAACGCCTCCTGGTTTGGCTGATATAGCCTAAATTATATGATTAACAAGAGATGAAATTAAAACAAGATCGTTTCTTAGTAGTAATGGGATTTTTAAGAGAAGATAATTAAAATTTTTTTGACATATTTTTAAATGTTTTCAAATCTATAATGGGAAAAAGTTTTAGATAATTTTAAGGAATTAAACTATAAAACTGAAATAATAATAATTCTAGTCGGGAAAAGAACGCTTAGGTGTTTTGAATATATTTAGAGCTTTATCGATGATTGGGGTTTTATAGACACAAGAAAAAGTAAGATGACTAAAACGATGAAAAACCTTCAACATTTTCTACGCCAAAAAGAAAAAAATAATAACAGATAACTGTTTCGGTAGAATTTAGAGTACCGTCTTTAATGCATTAAAAAAAAAAAAAAAAAAAAAAAAAAAAGGAGAGGGCAGTGTTTTTATGTATAGGAAAGGAATAAAATTCTGATCAACTAATAAATTTACGCGAAATGTGTTGGTATCGGTCAAGAGGAAATTGAGAAACGGAAGTTATGAAAAATGTAGAAGAAATTAAGAAAAAAAAAAGATCGAATGTTAAATTTACAACAGTCAGACAAATAGGTCAGAGGTAAATCACAATTAACAATATTTTGAAAATTATGCGATTAATAATTGTAATTTCGTTGTACCCATTCGTTATTATTGTATGATCTTTATATCCTTATACATGAAGCGTTTTTTCTTTCTCTCAGAAGGACGATAAAAAAATATATACGTTTAACATATATAAAATTTTTGTGCACGGTAAAAGAATAATAATAGTGTAAATTAGAGATTTTAAACGATGTATATATATAGTTCATTTCATTGTGCAGCACTTTTAAATTCATAAAAATATTAAGCGTGTTAATTAATGTAGTTCATGTTATCACGAAAATTCAGTAAATAAATATTTAAAAAATAATTTAATTTCTAACATATTTAATAAATATGTTATTTTCATTATTCTTAGGTTATACATAAAAGATATAGCCACAAAATTTCGAATAGAAATTTCAATTTTAAAGCATTGTTTCATAGAGTTATTAAGTAAAATATACATTGCGCTTATTCCCTATTGTATTTTAATCAATTATAAATTGTAGTGTAGATTGGATCAAAGCGGAATATTTGTGACTACCATTAAAATTTAGCTGAGAATAGCCTTTAATAAACTCTAAACTTACACTCGGCATTCATCCAGTTTCTTAAACATTCTACTTAAACTTTATATAAAGGAACTAATACAAGTAATATTTGAGGTGAATATTAATCGAAATACAAAATGCGTATTCTTGTGGCTCCTGGGAAAATAATTTCTGCCATTGTTTAGTTAGACGATCAAAAATTACTTAATTTATAATTTGTAAATTTCGAATCTTGAGACTTTAATAGCATCATATTGTACACTTCTTTTTAAATCGTTTACGCATCAACGCATGAAAATATTTAAAATATGAAACAATTAGTTCATTGAAACATATCAAATTCCCAAGGCGCGCAATAAAACCGAAACGCATTCTAGTTATCGTAAAAGGAATATTGTATGTTTTGAGATTCAATGTAGATTGTTATTCGCATACATAACATGATTAAAATAGAAAATTTATGCTGATACTTAATTTGGTTATATGTAACGTTTGATTCAAATACAGACTGAATTTAAAAAAATGAATAACTGAATTCATATTAATATTTAGAAATTTATGCTGAAACTTAATTTGGCTACATATATTGTTTGATTTAAATACAGACTGAATTAAAACTAGTATGTTGTGGCCACCACAAGCCTTTCTTTTATGCTTACCTGCACAAATTCGCTAAGTGCGAATAATTTATTAATGTTATTATTTATTAAAATTATGTAACATGATGAATGAAAATCATTTGCATCTTGGTAAAATCTAACACTAAGTATCCGAAGAAGGATAGTTTTATCGTCTATAAATAACAGCTTAAAAAATGCATTTTTATAATGGTTATCTGAAATATCTGAGTACAAATTTATATGCAATTATGTGCAGTAGTTCCTGAGATATAGCATTTCCTTAAACTGTGGAAATCGCTTTATAGCAGCGCCACCTGTTGGCCGATAAGCATTCAAATTGATTCTGCATACTATTTCATAATGATCTTATCACATATCAAATTTTGTTTGATTATGCGCAGTAGAACTTGTAAAATAGCCTACCCTGAAAATGCAGAAATTGCTGAATAGCAGCGCCACCTATTGAGCGCTTGACACCAAAAGTTGATAGGCACCAATTTACGTCAAGGTACATCTGTATATAAATTTATATGTAAGTCTGAGCAGTCCGAAGGTACAGTTGCCACAAAATTTTGTCACACACGCACGCAGACACAGACATTTTCTAAAAATGGTCAAATCGTGTTCTAGACTTCTCAAAACCGCCGAAAACTGGAAGTCGAAAATTTTTACTAATCCAATACTTTCTTCTATAGAATATAGAAGAAATTAAAAAAAAAGGAATAACTGAATTTATATTAATATTTAGAACTTAAGTATTTTCTTCATACATACATACAAATGTACTGTAAATGTGTGCATTTGTGCAAGTCGATTTATGCGCTTCATGAATAAATGTTAATTATTTAACCTAGAGAAATAAGTAATTTATCATTGATTTATCTTCATTCGTAGTTGTCACAGTTCTTAATATTTTCAAAACTTTATTAACTGTTGATAGCAAGCATCTGGATAACTCAGTGAGAAATATTACGGCTAGAAATAAAACTAATAAAAATAAATTTTTATAACCTTGCAAACAGAGCAATATTTTGCTAAAAATGAATAAAATGTAATTAATTTTGAAAGAATTTTAATAAGTAAAATACGCAGATGAAAATGAATTAAAAATATAAATGGCACTCATTGTTAGAAATTTTTCCGAAGCATAGTAACTCTTTGATAGTGAGAAATCTTTGCGAGAAGATAAAGGTCTGTCATATACGTCAGTATTTAAACGTACAGTGCGACTACACATCACGTAATACCACAAAAGGCGTGAAATTACGTTCGCCCTGCTGCATAATGAAGGTACGCAGGGATATTTAGCCTGTATATAATTAATTACATAGAATGCTTTCATAAGGATGTCGTTACACTCAACGAGATAAATAAAATAGATTGATAAATAGTAACCCTGCCATGGTCCAACATGAGTCATGTGACATGAACCATCTATGCGTCGGTTCCCTTGGTAACAGCTTATTTTCAATAAATTTCTATGGCAACAGTTTGGAGATTGTATTTAGCGAAAGTCGCAACTGCCAATATTTTTGTTTACTTATGTAGTTTAATATTTTATTTGTTCTAAACCATTTTAGTTTTTATTTTATTTTATTTATTTATTTATTTATTTTGTGCGTAGTCGAAATTTAACTGAAAAATATTTAAAAATAGTTGATAAATTATTATTTGTTCCTAAATTTAGCTCTTTTAAAAGTTTATCTTTTCTTCATAAACGCTTTTAAACTTTGTTGAAAAATCATGAAAAATAAAAGTATTTTGTTATTTATTATAATGTGAAATATGAAAAATTATTTTGAAAACAATTTATTTCGGTTATAGGACTATCGTGTTACCTAATAACAATGATAATTTGCCGAATTGAAATTTTAAATGCCAAAATAGCGATAAAGAGCCAAACATAGCAATCTATTGGTTCATATCACGTGATTCATCTTGAACCACGGCAAGCTAATCCTTTATCCATTGAATCAGCGCTCTAATTTATTTATCCCGTTGGTTACACTGCACAATGATTTCTCTTTCTAATGATTCAAACGATAAAAAAAACCAGTATGATGAAAAGCCAATCTAACTTTATCGTGAGCGAATGAAGGTATGAGTGGATTTGAGAAACATTGCATCCGCGAATACTGGCTCTGAATGGACTCAGAAAATATACATCTGTCAAGACCATCACAATACTCGAAACTCTAGCCTTGTACCAATGGTATGGTAGCATGGTTTGATATCAAGGACACTGTTCAGATATCAACTAAACTTTTCTTCATCTGCCTGTATCATCTCTGGAAGCTTTGCTAAAGGAAATATGGTAATGCGGAGTATATTACGTGTGGTACGAATAATATACTTTACCACTGCTTTTGTGTGGAGTTGTGTAGTGTTCGATTGTGTTAGATAGGAATGAAACAGGATGAAGTAATTTTACTTTTACAAAGTTTTGAATGGGTAATGGTAATAATCGTATACTTAGGTGTACTGAGCGCCACAGACATGACTCTACATTACAGTGGTTTTGTATACTTCCCTTTAATTGAAAATAACGTAGGCTCTATCTCTAATTTATTCTTCTAATAGCTACACCAGTTCAGATTTTTCTGTTAAAAGAGCTCCAGGAAAAACGTTAAGTATTTTCGTTGTTATTCCATTCTTCCAAAAATACTAAAGAAAAGACAAAACTTAAAAACGTTACTATGACATCCGCCTTTTTTATCATTTTTTATTCTGCACATGCGCGTGCTTTAATTTTCTAAATTCAATATTATTTCAATTTTATATACCGTGGTATAACTTTAATTTTTATTATATGGCCTTTTTTAAATAATTTAATCTCTTCTTTTTAATTACACTTTATGATAATTATAATTTAATTGTTCAGTTACTTTGGCTAAGAAAAATATCTCGCGGACTCTCTTGTATATGAATTTTCCTCACGGACGTGGCAAATGGTAAACCACTTTCACTGCTTGTTTGATGTTATGACGCAACATTGTCTACGACGTCAAGATATCTCTAAGCATTATTCACAGTACCATTCCAGTAAAAGAATTCGTTTGTTTCGCCTTTCAGAAACACACGTTGTCTCTCATGTTAAGCTTACCAAGAGGCTTATTTCAAGAGCATAAAGCTCGATTGAACCTAGCTAGGTTACAAAAGTTATGGTTCCACCCTATTAGCAGTATTTACAGATCTGTCCTACAACCAGATTTGTCATTAAACGAGCTTACTCTCCGGCCGCGTTAGATTGATCCCCTGTCGGCAAAGTGCCAGGACGATGCTACTCACGCACTAGGGAAGACAGCTATGGAAGAGAGAGGGGGAATTTTTCCATTAATCTTGTTTCGTTTGCTATGTGTAGAATCATAGATACTACGGACATTCCTATTTCATAAATGGACCAACCTTTTCATCCATGCGCAGATGACGCCAGGGATCATTCTTCTGCGGTTTATAAGTATCTCGGATCATTTGAAACAACATGTGTAGGAATCTAAATATTTTATTGCATTAAAGTTGCGTTCGTAACAACTGTGGAATGCGATGATGCAAGCCACCGTACGATACATGTGTTGCTTAATATTTACCGTATAACTCAAAATATTCAAGCTAGAAGTAGATCAAAACAGTAGCACATTCACCGTGCATTTGTAATTTTTTTCTGCAACAAGTAATGCTTTTTTGCATTCGTAGCGTTATAACTTACTTATACGCATTATGTTATTCGCATAAAAATATATTCGTTCCATTTAACAATTCTTTCTTTTGTGCAAATAAACTTATTTTGCATGAGTATCCATTCATGCACTACAAAATATATCGATTTTTTTTTTTTTTTTAAGGCAATTAAAAAAAAAAAAAAATGCACAGACTAAAATAAATGTCTTTTAATTAAATAAATTCTAAAAGCTATTTACATGCAACTGCTGCAATGAAAAATACAATTGAAACAATTACTTTTAGAATACATTTTTATCAAAAAATGTATAAACAAATTGTTATTTGAAATTTCGTAAGTCATATGGAAACTATAGTCCGGTCAATTTGGACAATTGAAATAAAGAAAATTCCGACAGAGCCAAATTTCCGTAGAGACCTTAGGTTCACCACAAAGAATAAGGTGTCAAAAGTCCCCATCGGTCCCATGTGTGCTAAGGGACTTATTCGGGCCCCAAGGTCAAAATTTTGGGGGTTTTGGATTTTTCTCGAAAACGGTAAGTTTTATCGAAAAAGTACCTCAGAGTAAAGTTGTAGATCTCAAAATTCTCTATAAAAATGGTCCTTATGATTTTTTCTCTAAGACCCACCATTTCTACATGTGTGCTAGGAGACTTATTCGGGCCCCAAGGTCAAAATTTTGAGTTTTTTGGATTTTTCTCGAAAACGGTAAGTTTTATCGAAAAAGTACCTCAGAGTAAAGTTGTAGATCTCAAAATTCTCTATAAAAATGGTCCTTATGATTTTTTCTCTAAGACCCACCATTTCCCAGATATTGCGCTTGTAAGAATCACGCTCTACATAATATGCACACATTTCCACGCCACCTGTGAGGTAGTGTGCGCGTTTTTTTTTAACGTGGTTTTCCCGGTAGGCCTATTCCACGAACCTGTATGACGTTATTTTCAGGAAAAATAGTTATTTAATAGTATGAAGATTATTGATATTGGTTATTGAGTTTAACTGTCGTTCGAATGTTTTTTTGTTACTTTAATCTGACTCATACTCTTCATACTCAACTTCAACAATCATGTTTTCTTCTTCTTCTTCTTCTTCTTCTTCCTGTTGCTGAATGTTCAAAAACTGTTCAAATGAAGATGAATCAGTTGTCTCTTCATCAAAATCACATGAATCTTCCTCTCTTGTATTTAATTGAACATTCGAACACGATAGACGTTGGCAATTGGTACACGCTGGAGAACACTGCAACCCTATTTTTTTACAGCCACATTTGGAACTACAACCTTTCTTGCACTTGCAAAAAATAGAGTTAAGAAGTTTTTCTGGAGCAGGGGGCAGTAAAGTTTTAATCGGTTCCAAAGTAAAAATAAAATATAGTTTTGGCATTTTGGATAAGCTGATAAACTTTTAGAAGAATATATTTCTGTGCGTTGTTGCGCCTTCCCAGGTTTCAGAAAGTAAATAATTTTATCAGATGGAGTCCTTGCAGTGAGTAGTACTAACAAATCAACATCTTCGCCCACTACAATAGTTGTGTTTCTTGCATTAAATAATTCTATTGCTGTTTCAATTATGAGGACATCGGCGTCATTCGGAGCTTGTTTCACAGCAATATTTTCAGCAGTTAATTTGTTACTCAACATAGAAATAAATCGAGATTTATTATTAATGTTTGCAAAAAATTGTTGTTGGTTTACTGGAACTGTCATAAATTCATCAAACATTATGTCGGAACCTGAGGATGTTTTTGTAGTACGACGACGTTGTTCTGCAGCTTTTATGTTCTTTGTTGTGTCACTATAGCCATCAAATACTACCGTAACTGTATGACCATAATGTCTACGTAAATACTGAACATATTTTTCAAAAATTACATTGAAGGTTTCTTCTCGATCCCACACAACGTGATGTAGTAGATATCCTCCATCAATAACGTAAGCAGCGTTTGTACAATCAACCTCAGCATTGACCGTTCTTCCTTTTTCCACCGTTTTTCCTTTTCATTCAAGTTTTTGTTATCAGACCAGGCTTGACTTAAAATGTCTTGGTAATTGTCTACAAAACAAATAAATGTTAATTTCCCAGGCTTCTCTGTAATAATAATTCTACTACCATACTTTAATTTCAATCGTATTTTTATAATCCCGTTTTCTAAAGCAACATTTTGGCAAACATTCTTCAATTCATCCAGTGAAAACTGGCAGTCATCGCTACTTTCAATGAAATTGAAAATTTCCTCCATTGCAGAGTTTATAGCCTCACTTTCAGGACGGCCAATTTTACCGCCAGTATTAGGTCTCAGGAAGGTTTTGTAACAACTGTCATGGTATTTAGCGTCAGCAGCGACTAAATCATACTCAAAGTTAATACGTGCAAAGACAGCTTTTGACACATCATCAGAACGGTCTTTAGTTAATTTTAAAATGGAATCTTTGAATGTAAGTGTGGAAACTTTATAAATTATTCGGCGACAATTCTGCGCTTTCTTCTTCTCTGCTCCTTCATCCGCTTCATCACCACAAAATAAGCAGTGTTTTTTAAAGCAAAATCTGGATTCACTTACTCGCGCTCTACTATGAGGTGGACTTACTTTTGAAGTACTGGCTTGTTCTTCCTCACGTTTTCTTTTTGCTGCAGAGATTGAAGTTTTCCGGGTGTATGATTTTCTGCAATCCACGTGAATTGTAACGGACTTTTGACTTCTTAAATAATCAGCAAACTCATCATTTCTCGCGACACTTGCATCGATTAAAGTTGGCATTCCACGACTGACCACAACAGTTTCATCTTCAGTCAAAAGTTTATTACAAATAAAGCAAAATCGTGACATTTTTTTTTAAATATTGATCAGCACAAACTACAATAGTAGACGCTTGTAATAAATACGTATATTCACTCGAACGGCACGTTTAACACTAAAAGAAACAGGTACGTGAACGACACCACACGGACAAAAGAATAGCCAGATGTTATTCAAGGCCATACAAGTAGAGGGGATACTGTAAGGGACTGGAGGTCTTTTGAGAGTATATTTTCTTAGAATAGTATAATGTATACATGAAAGAGACACAAGTAGGCATTTTTACTTGCTTGAGTACCTGAATATGTATATACGTGGCATATGTGTGCATATTATATAGAACGTGATTCTTACAAGCGCGATATCTGGGAAATGGTGGGTCTTAGAGAAAAAATCATAAGGACCATTTTTATAGAGAATTTTGAAATCTACAACTTTACTCTGAGGTACGTTTTCGAGAAAAATCCAAAAAACCCAAAATTTTGACCTAGGGGCCCGAATAAGTCCCTTAGCACACATGTAGAAATGGTGGGTCTTAGAGAAAAAATCATAAGGACCATTTTTATAGAGAATTTTGAGATCTACAACTTTACTCTGAGGTACATTTTCGATAAAACTTACCGTTTTCGAGAAAAATCCAAAAAACCCAAAATTTTGACCTTGGGGCCCGAATAAGTCCCTTAGCACACATAGGACCGATGGGGACTTTTGACACATTATTCTTTGTGGTGAACCTAAGGTCTCTACGGAAATTTGGCTCTGTCGGAATTTTCTTTATTTGATCACTATTTTTATGTCTAAATTGACCGGACTACTAGTATGTTTAGACTTTCACAAGATTTTCATCTATATTTTTCTATAAAAATTTGTGAACTACAAATTATTTATTAAAAATATTATTTATCAAAATTACTTTCCATAATGACTGAAAACGATTTTAATCTTAGAAAATTGAAAAAAAAAAAAAAAAAAAAAAGACAATTTTGTGTTTTTAAGACGATTTCTAAGCACATTAATTTTTTCAATTTTTTCAATACTTTTTCAGTATTCAAAAAATTGATTTAGATGCATCAATGAGCTCTTAAAAAATGTGTATACTGAAAATTGACAACACAAGGGTTATTTTCTCCGAGATGAAGAATCGGTTCTCCTACAAATACAAAAAGATTTTATTATTGTTTACAATCAGAATTATAAATATATTTTAAAATTCACAATGATTGATATCAAATAATATTTTTTTGTGTACGTTTATAAGAAATTTTGAAGCAAATCAGCACCAGCTTTATTCAAAGTTCAATTAAATTTAAACTTACAGTCGGTAACAAAAGTGTCCGAACACTAGCGGAAATTCCTATGTAAAAAAGGTACACTTCATACGGTTTTGTTAACTAAATCCTTTTCGAATTATGTTCTTACACTGACTAAGAACAGGATTCGACAAGGATTTATTTAAAAAAAAAATCCATATGAAGTGTACTTTTTTTTACACAGGAATTTTTGCTAGTGTTCGGACACTATTGTTACCGACTGTACAATACGTGACGTCTTTTGATTTGTCAGATACAGCGCCTACAAATTTTAAGTAACACATACCTATAGAGACACAAAAATTCAAAAACATATGGATACACAGACTGACAGACATTTTCTAAAAATGGTTAAATGATGTTCAAAACATTTAAAAACATTTAAATTCATTGAAAACCAACAATCGAAAATTTTCACGAATCCAATATTTGCTTTTTATGCAAATAGAAGAAAGTAATAAATGCTAAAAATTTGCAAAGAGAGAGATCGATAGATAGAGAAGAACAGAATTAAATATGTTAATTAGATAAATTTTGTATTTTTTTTTTTTTAAGTGAAAAACTTATTTAATTTAATTTTTAAACATTTATATTTTATTTACTATTGCTGAATTAGTACTAATATAAAGGCAATGTTGGGTAAATTGAAACATAAACATAAAACAAAAATTAAATAAAAGCGGATTTTTCCTGGAAAATATTACAAAATTATTTGTTTTACACTATTTGGAATTTATTCTGTGCAGCTCGTGCACGAAGAAAATAACTTTTGCAGTTAACGTCAAAATTTCGTTTAAATTAATTCGTTAAAATTCTGTAAATTTTCTGAAACGCATTTTTTTTTAAAATTCTGTATTACCAAGTAATTTACAAATGGAAAAATGCAAATGTCGAAAACTAACAGCCATAAGAAATGCTTTAGCTAAATTTGTTTAAAACATTGTACATTTTGTTATTTAATTTTACCTTGTATGGAAATTTATCTTCTCTTATAAAAAAAAAAATTGTTTTCCGATGTAATAAGAAAATAATATTGATTTTCTTAATGGGTCCCTAAACATATGAAATAAAGAAAAATGTATAACAACTGTTTACGAAAGAAATAAACGTTCGGAAAATATTTGCATAAAAATGTGGGCTATTAAGATGGGGGAAATAAAACATTCATTTTATGTGAATATTTGTCAAATGGGGATACAGAAGCTGTGTACTCTTATGACGTGTTAAAAGAAAAATTAATGCATAAAGAGAATAGAAAATTAGCTTCCATCTGAATATAAATAGACTGTAAATTTATAAATTGTAGAAAAAAAAGTAATGGTTTGTTTTAGATGAAAGTAAAGTTCTATATTACTTACAATAATTTTTTCCAATTTAAAAGATTTAAAAAATGCTAATAACAGCAATAAAGAGAATTTTACTTTGAATCCGAAAGTCATTTTCTTATTGGAATGAAAAAGAATTAACCTATATGTATTTTAATATGTAATATAATAATTTAGATTTTCTTTTTTCTTTAACCAGTGTGTTATTGTTCTGTTCAAAGACCCGAAAAGTTAAATTTTAAATTAGACTGATCAACAAAAATCGGGTTTATATTTTTTTTTCTTAAATATAAAGCTAATATTTTAAATAGATACACTCATGTGTACATAAAAATGATAATAAAACTTTTTAGTTGGTTCTTATTTTTTAATAAATCAAGGATATGTACTATATCAATTAGTACTATAGTACTATATCATATATTACTATATGATATATAGTACTATTAGCATTAGTACTATATCAATTTTGTAGACAAATATATATATATATATATAATAAAACCTTTTAATTGGTTCTTTTTCTTTCTTTCTTTCTTCTTTTCTTTTTCTTATATATATATATATATATATATATATATATATATATATATATATATATATATATATATATATATAATGAAAGATATGCATTTATGAATTATTTCAAAATCAATTTTGTAGATTGTACAATGAAATTTTAAATTTACTTGCAGTGTACTTGTACACATTTTACACATGAGCGTACACTTTAACTGTATCAATATCAGTACATTGTTGTTGTTGTTGTTGTTGTCGTGTGACAAGTGCTGAAAAAAAAAAGTGTATAGGCAAGTCAAATGGGACCAAAGGCATGGAGCACAGCCCTGGCCACATCTCCGACTTTTTCGGTGTAAAGGGTGTCATGGCAGCAGTTGAGGTCGATGTTGAAGAGGGTCGAGGTAACAGAGATGCAATTGAAGAGATGCCTCGGATCCAGCTGAGTTCCTGGGCAGTGCCTACATTAGTACCTATTTTTGCGTTTATATTTTTGCTCAGGAAGTTTTCTCTTGCTGAAGCAACAGTAGTCGGCAAGCATTGCTGAATTCCACCGAGATCGATAACGGGAATCCATAGTAGATATCTGTTGGTGAAAGCGTTCACTACGCTCATCGCTAACTGCTCCCATATTCTCTGGAAAGAAGTCCAGGTAAGAGCGTAAGAATTGAAGCTTAACTGACATGTAACATCCTAAGTTTTTAAAATTTTCCACCATGTTTTGAACTATACTCTTGTAGTTTGTGGCTTTTTCATTCCCTAGAAAATTTTTCACAACGTCCTTGAATGAAAGCCAAGCATGCTTTTCTGTCTTCGTAAGAACATTTTCAAACTGGTCATTTTGCATAAATTTCTCAATGTCTGGACCTATAAATGCACCTTCTTTTATTTTAGCATCTGATATTGATGGGGAAAAATCTCAGATAAAGGCAAATGCTTTACCATCCCGATCAATTGCTTTTAAGAAAATTTTTATTAATCCCAGTTTGATGTGGAGAGGTGGGAGTAATACACTGAGAAAAAATTCTGTAACTGACATCTAGAATCTAAATTGTGGCTCTAAAAAAAAATAGTTCCATGTCATCCTTATAAATTCGAGTCCCCTTGGAAAGCGAGTTCTAGAAGACCCTATTAGAATTCTAGAGCGTTTGCCTATATTATCAAGGGCAAAGTTATTTAAAAATCTCTGCAAATAAATGAGACTACAAGAGGCAGGTTATAATAACTATAATCTTGGTTTATTACCAATTCTAGAAAACCAAACGAGAATTTCTCGTCATACAAAAGATTCAGAATATTGTTTCACCATCTAGAAATGTGTAAACTAGAAATTCTCGATCATTTCGTCAATTCAGTTTATTGGCGTGCCTTGTGCACATTGCTCGGGAATCTATATTTCTAGTTAAGGGATTTAGAAAATGGCCACTTATTTATTCTAGAGGGAGGCGGTATATTTTTTTTCTCAGTGTATGTCGGCTGACGCTACAAGAGGTTTGTTAACTACATTTTGATCACTGGGTTCCAGAGATTTCTGAGAAGGCCACTTTTGTACATGGTAATGTTTAAATATTGCACGGCTGTCCCAATCGCACAAAAAACACGAATATTTAGTATAACCTAGTTGCATTCCCTGAAGAATAGAAATTACTTTCAAATCAGCACATATTTTGCATTTAAAATCGTCATATTTCAACACAAGTAATAGTTTCTTCAAAGTATCATAAGTTTCTTTTCCTCCTGAAGCATGCCCTACGGTAATGGAGCTATATATATTTCCAATATGAATGAGTACTGCTTTTAAGCTCACCTTAGAAGCATCAATGAAAAGTCGCCATTCTTCTGCTTTATGACATAGATCTAAAGATTCCAAGAGGTTTGGATTGTTGTTGCAAAAGCAGATTTCACCATCTTTTTCATAAAAATTAATAAAGTCTGTCACGATATATGGTAATACGTACATTTTGAGATAACACATTCCACTCCTGAAGCCTTGATCTAAGCAGTTCTGCTTTATTTTTACTTAGCTGCAAATCACGCACAAGATTATTCAATTCTGCTTGTATAATCATATGAGGCTCTGAATGTTTCTCTGATGTAATGTAATGCATATCAGTCTCACATTCCAGACTACAAGATGGCATGCATTCTTCATAATTTATTAAAGGATAGTTAACAGGTGGCTGTGGCACTGGCAGCGCGTCACTATGAGGTACTGGCCTTAATGCGGAACTGATGTTGGGATAGTGAATATTAAAATTAATTCCTTATGCAGTTGTAGTCATACAAAAATAGCAATACTGTAAACGATCTTTAGGTTCCCTCCAGATCATTGGTACTGCGA
Organism: Salticus scenicus; assembly: GCA_963930645.1. Classification (NCBI taxonomy): domain Eukaryota; kingdom Metazoa; phylum Arthropoda; class Arachnida; order Araneae; family Salticidae; genus Salticus; species Salticus scenicus. The sequence continues at coordinate 57,906,903 of OZ005648.1, forward strand.
ATGGCACTGATGTCTCCTTTCTTTTCATCCATTCGCGAAGTCGTGTAGAACAGTTTAAACAACAAATATGTGGTGCCCATTTCCTGTTCGCCATTTTCACATCCAAAATAATGTTTATGAACAGTTTTAATTAACGAAGTCATGTTTTTTCTCAGAGAAATGCTCACAAATTCGCCACAAAAAAAAAAAAAAAAAAAAAAAAAAAAAAAAAATACAGTAACTGCCGCTTAATAAAATCACTGGTTAATAAAATCAGCCGCTTAATCTGATCAAATCGCCAGGTCCGAAATCAAATCAATACAAACCACTTTTAAAGCCGTCGCTCAATAAAATCAGCATCGCCGGTTAATAAAATCAAAAATATCCTCAGCAGCGAAAAATATCATTTATACACACTAAAAAACTTTTTTATTTACATTGTGATTTTTTTCTTTTTAAGAAATTAAAGCACAACAAACCCTCTGTAATCGCTCAGTGTTCAAAATTTTATACTTGCTGCACAGTTACAAATTAAATACGTCCCTCAACTTATCTCCGTAACAATTTCAAGGAACGTATTTTTCAAAGCGAAGTAATAAATATAAAATACAAATTTGGTTTGATTTTTTTTTCTTTTTGTCTAATTATATAGAAGGCAATTTCTAGTTCTTATTTTGAAATTACTATAATTCATGAGGTTTAAATGGAAATATTTTAAATTTATAAGAACAGCGTGAACTTTTGGTAAAGTAATGATGATTTTCCTCTAACGAAAGTGCACGGGAACTTACAATGCGTTTAATGTACTTATATCGAAGAATCAATAAGTTAATTATCTACCAAAAATTAATTAATATTGTTTACTAATTATATTATTCGTTACCTTTTGAAGTTTCTTTCGAAATTCAGGGAAGTAATACCTTTTTCTTAAGGACAGGAACGTTCGCCGGATATAAAAATCAGCCGCTTAATAAAATCACTTTGGCTCAGAACGAATGTGATTTTAATAAGCGGCGGGAACTGTATATCACTGGAATTAACACACTTACGAGACATTTTAAAAGCGTCCTTTCATTAGCTTAAAAATGCAATACTGATAAGACATTTATTCCAAATAAACGTTTTAAATTCTCTTTGCGCCATAATGTCTGACGAAACAAATCTATTATTTCGGCGCCACTTTATTTTTTACGGTCATTTCTCTGGTGAAACAAAGTACTGTAAAAGGCAAATAAAATTATGTTTTTTGAAATATTTAAACGAAGATTTCTCTGAAATACGAACCAACTTCACTTTTTTATGAATATTTTCTCAATTCTTACGGGCAGGGTTACATAAATTTGTTAAAAGTTCCCAAGAAAAAAATTCTCGTCCACCAGTGTTATTCACCAGTGGTCAATAACCTCAGGGGTGAGTCCCAGACACTCGCCTATTGCCCATAGCACAGAATTAGTGCTACGTCAAACCAAACCTACCTATCTACCTACCAGTGGTCAGTAATTCCTGAAAATTTACTCGTTAAATAATTGTAAATTTTGTAAAATCTAAAAAAATAATTGTACAGTGCTTAAAAAAAAAAAAAAAAAACACTATATTTAAAGGGGACTAATGTGCAAGTTGTACCTGACGGGACTAAAGTGAAAGGTGTACCTCAAGGGACTAATGTGAAAGTTGTACCTCACGGGACTAATGTGCAAGTTGCACCGAACGAACAAACTATTTCTTTCAACGAAAATGCCTACTAACCCTGGACGATCTAATATACCGTATCATATTATATATCGTATTTATCGTAATATAACTCAATACTTATTTCGCTTCCTTCTTCGACTCGTTTTAATACGCATTTTTTATATGCATGAGCAGCCCCCGAAAAACAAAAACATTAAATCATTAAATTCATTTTTTTACTTATTTTTATTTCATATTATTTCACGCGCACGTTTTATTTCCTAATTCAAAATTATTTAAAAAAAACTTTTTAGATGTCGCTTGTAACGATACTGATTATTATTAATTTTCTTTTCTTTTTCTTTCAATAATAATAATAAAAAAAAAAAAGATTTTGATGAAATTCTGGCAAAAGCAGAATTTAGTTTAGGACGGAGGACTATTAGTTTTTTTTTTTCTTTTTTCAAATTATAACATCGCTTTCAAATTATTCATTTATATTTTCGATAAATTTTAGATTTCGACAAATGTCCAACTATCAAAATCGACAACGCAAAAATCCCAGATTGAGACCTAATAGGCCCTCAGTCTTAAAAAAAAAAAAAAAAAATGGAAATGTGTAAATTTATATTTGGTCCGACTTTCAACCAAAGGAAAGTTAAATATTGCCTACAAAATATAAAAAAGAAATTACATAAAATTAGGCACTTATATATTTATTGAATTCAAAATTCTTCTCCATATGAATCTGCAAGTAGTATCAAAATATCCACCGAGGCCGTAAACTATTATTTGTTTTTAATTATTTATAATTTACATATCTATCATTTCAGTTTTTTTAAATCTATTTATTTAAATATTTCTTTTATCATTTGTAATTTAACTTAATACTTATTATTATGTCCAGTTTTTCCTTATGCTTATTTCTTATTAATTCTGCTTAAGCCTGTTTATAATTTTTTCTTATGTTTTACTAGTGTTGTTATATTTTATTTTATGTTTGTTTAGTAAGAGAGCCAAGGTGGGAGGATGTCTGGTTGTCGTTAAACGATTCTGCACCGTCCAGTGCTTGATGCGGTCATGAAAATCATAGACCTTATATATAAGGTCTATGATGAAGATAGGGGGGGGAGGATTTACTCTAGCTTCACGGATGCGGTCTTCAGTAATTCATCGGACTACTAAAGCGGTGAACAGGTTCTCCCCGCATCCTTTGTGCTGGATCTAAATTGTGCTGGATCCACTTTTTCTAACTCTCTTTTAGACCTTCTATTCCTGTACATGATTTCTAATCTGTTGGTTGCGATCATTTTTGGTATTTAAAATTCATTTCAAAATTAAGTTATGTACCTTAGGTGATTTTTTATGTAACGGGGCACTATGTGGTGATCTACCGATTATTCACATCTGTGCACATTAAATAATACATCAGCATGGTTTTGCCAGGTAGATATAGGCCATCCGAAAGTCTCAAAGTTTTCTACGTTTAACCTATACCCTCCCACCCCCACCTAAAAGCTTACAGATTTGTGGAAAAAATCAGTTATACAGGATGATTATAATTGAAGTTATGATTCCAAAACACTAAAATTTTAAAACTACTGTTTAGAATGACTTGCTATTTTGTCAGAACAATTGTTAGTCAATGGAATTTTGTTTGGCAAAGGAAAAAAAAAGTTCCAAAATGTACCGTTAATCATTCGTAAGATGTTTGTTTCCTGAAGCTCCACTTTTTCTCTTGCCACTTCACTGTTTCCGCGGTAAATACGTATTATTGTCTTTTTCCTAAAAATGTCGTCTTAAACCCTTAAAGTGTATTGTTTCCTGCTATTATTTTCTATTACTAACAACATTCCAGTGTATAATGAATATATTTAGTCTTTCCTTTTGAGATTACCTTCACAGCGCCATCTATAGGCACATTTCATGTGTCCTTCTTTTTCCTTTGCTAAACAAAATTTCATTGCCTCACGATTGTTCTGGTAAAATAGCAAGTCCTTTTGACCGTTAGTTTTAAAACTATAGCCTTTTGAAATCGTAACTTTGATTATAATAACCCTGTACTTCATTTTTTATCACTCAAAATTGTGTACTAAAGTTTGAACGTTTTCTGAAATTTTTTTCTGGTTTCAGACTTGATATACAAAATAAAAGTAGAGATTGCCCTTGATTAGAATGTATAATTAAAAAACAAATAAAGGTAATAATAGATTATATTTAAAATAGACAGCTTACAAAGATTTTTTTTTTTTCTTTTTCCACAATGAAAACTATTTTTATGCAATCATAAAAAACTTACGACATAATGATCTTCTTAGAGACAATTTCAATAAAGTTTTAGAAATAAAATTTATTTTGTTATTTATTTTATTTTATTTCATCCCTACCAATACAAAAAAAAAAAAAAAAAAAAAAAAAAAATGTAGCGAATGAATGTTGCCTTTAAATCAAAAATTAATTCTTTGTAAAATGGAGGTAACAAAAGCAGTGCAGCACTCAAGAAATTTAATCAAACTAATCTTTTTTTTACTCATAAAACAAATTGAGTTTTATAATGACAGAAAAAAATATTTTCATGTGTATTGGAATGCATACAGATATAAAAGAGATGAATATATTAAATTCCTAAATCTCATTCCTTAAAATGAACCGAACAATAAAACTTTGCATTGAAAAATAATATGAACTGCTCAATGATAAAATATTGTGAAATATTCATATTCTACATTTTAGAAAATATTTTCTGTTGTATGTGTATACAAAGTTGCAAAATGTATAAAAAAATAAATAAATAAATAAATAAATAGTTACGAAATTTCTTTCTATGAATATGAAATATATGAATCGTCAATATTTAATATAGTTTTCATTTAGTAGTTGAACATATTTTGAGGATGTTTATATTAGAAATTTTCACATAAAATATTTTCATTATACGTTTTCAACATTTATTTTAAATATAAATAAATATTTGCATTTTTATTTTTTAATAAGAGATAAAAATGAAAAATAATAAAATGCTTGAAGAGAAGTTTTTAAGCTACATATATATGTATTGTTATTATAAGGATAATTTTTAATTTTTAACTTTGTCAACAAGCATTGTTTGTTCGTGTTTCTTTAAAACGCATGTACATTTTAATTCTAAACTTAAAAGTAAATAAAAAATGCACACATATAAAAATTTATTATTATATTAATAAACAAGTTGTTGATAAATTATACAAATAAAAATTTGTTAAATATGAAACACGTCTTTTTGTGCATATAGATATAAAACACGTAGTCTTTAATCTATATGTTACAAAAAAAAGTAATTGTCGCTGGTGTCAAATTCTATTGTCTGCGATCGCATCTCCTCACGAATGGCAGCGTCCTTCAAGTCATGAGAGGTATCAATGTGCGCCGAATTTTCCAAGGAAGGCATTTCAGTTACTTAGAAATTTCTATCATCAAAGGAAGTTATTAGTTAAAAATGTCAGGTGTATAAAGGTACTCTATTTGCCCCCTTGAAAAAAGTCTGTTTTATGACTTTTTTTTTCTGTCATTACGCCATTTTCCATGGGAAAATTAAAATGAGATACATGATGTAAAAATTAAATAAATAAATGTCAATGTTGCTATAAATTTTTCGACTTCAAATAAATAAAAAGCGTTATCTTAGATATTTTCATCGCCAAATTGTGTCAAAAATTTAAAAATTGTAAAAGGGGTTATGTATTACAGCTGTAAAGCAAACTGGTCTAGATATTATAGATTTCTTTCTATTCAAAAGAAGAAAAAAATGGTGTTAAGTATTATGTATTTTAATTTGACATTGAATATGGAGATTTTTTATAAAAAAAAATTCTGCTTGTGTCTGCTTGTGTTATCCACTAGTAGTATTCTTATTCAATGAAAGACAAAGCGAGAGAATAGCCTTGCAGAGCCTCATAGGGGTTAATAAATGAAGTGAGTCGGAGGTTGGTGAGTGGAACGTGCATTGGCCAAAGCCCTCTAGTTATACATAAAATTATTATGAAGTGATATAATCTTTATATACAAATCTACAAAAAATCAGTAGAAGGTTAAACTCGCAAGCTTTCATAAATTTTACTAATAAAGTTCCAAATAAACTGTACTTTCGAATCGCACAATTGGTTAAAATTCTTTATAATGTTAGAATTATTCAAATATTTTTCTAATAATAAATATTTTAATTGATTAATATGTATTATCAAATAAATAACACTGTAAAAATTTGAAACCTCTCTGCCAACCTTTAACGATAAATTTTATGATGAGCCTTAAATTTTACGGCAAGTAAATGGTAAATTGCGACAAGTATGGCAAATAATGTATAAAAAGTACCTCTCAGTCGTAAAATTTACGGTAAAGTTGTGAGGTCCAGCAAAGTGCTACGATTAAAATTCGCAATTTGCGAGTAAAACATGAATGCGAAGAATTTAGGATTCAGTAGAGTAATAGAGTTAGTTCTCATCCTAAAATGAAATTGTAATCTGCGATATGTTAATTTTATAAAGTATTTTGGAAACTGTATAAAAGGAGAAGGAATATTGCTTTTGGGGTTAGTTGGAAGGAGAGTAAGGGTGTTAGTTAGTTGGAGAGAGAGAGGATGGTAGTGAGTTAGTTAGAGGAATGGTAGCCGATTAGAAGGTAGATTGTTGAGCTAGCCGATTAGAGTAGTGTATTAGATGATGGTTGTCGAGTAGTACCGTGGTATAGGGAATCCTCCCGAGTACGAAAGACTAGTAGCAGCAGTGAGAGCTAATGAATTTAAATAAAGTAGTTGAGAGTAATTGTAGTTATCTATTGGTAGTTAAAGTATTTGTGAAGGCTGCCCATTTAAACTTATAAAGATATTAATTATAATTGAAGTCCAACGCCCACCTTTTTCTATTAAGCTCAAATAAAAGCTCATTTATTTTATTAAATCTGACTTTGTCTTCTCTTCATAGTTTACTTAAGTATTTCAGTTTCAGCTTCAACTTAAAGTTAAATAAGCAACATTCAAGTTTCATGCTCATAAATTAATTAAGTTAACCTAAGTTCATATTTAAGATCTAGTGAGATCTAGGATCTAGGAGTTAAGATCTAAAATTGAGAATATGGCATCCGCTTATTCTCTACAAAGTTTGGCAGCGAAGTTTTAATTTTTTTTCATTGTAGGTCTAATTTTTATATGTCTCGAACATATGGTAAAATGTTTTTGAAAAATGAAATTGATCTAAGTAATTTTACTTTATAAAAGTACAGTCATAACCTAAAACTATTTATCCAATTTTACCCACAATATGAATAAAAGTATTTTAGAGCAGTTTTTAATAATAATTTTTTGAGAAAATTACAGAACAGTAAAAATAAAATTACCGATATAAAAAATTGTAATTCTCTCTAGTATTTTGTTAAATTAAATATAGCTCAGATAATAACAATTTTTCATGATTATTAGCTAAGAATTTATCCATTGACAAGATTAGCTAATATTTATGCATGGACAAGAAAGAGGGAAATTACTACGGAGGTTAATTTTATGGGGATTAACTGAAAGGTCTGTTTTTTCAAAAATCGTTAAGAAATATTTAATTATGAAAACTTATTGTAGTTTCTTAATTTTACAATGGTGTGATTGAGGGAGACGTCTACGTGAGGGATCTAGGCCAGAGGTACTGGAAATTGTGAGATTTATTATTAGGGATCCAAGTCTATTTCAAGCAAGTTCGATAAATCAGTGTTACATTTTGTAAGACATGGACAACGATCATGATCTGGGGTTGAATACGGCACCATGTTTTAGCAGATATCTGTGCAAAACCTCCCACTACTGTCTAATTTTTTTAAAATTTGGATTTAAAAACAAACGATATAATGCAATACAAGTTACTTCCCCAGCTAAAAAAAAAAAAAAAAAAAAAAAGAAGAAGAAGAAGAAAAACTGTAGAAAACTGAAGACATTCTGAAAGTATTTGGAAACAACAGTACGTTTAAGGGAGAAAAAATTATCTGCAATTTTTTTGCTTCCAAACAGCAGTTATTCTGCAGATTTTATGATTCTTGTCCCAAATACCTTTAGATTGTCGAAAATTTTTTTAAATTGTTTTTCTGCAGATTTTTTTTAGTTGGGTCATTTAGAATTACATTTTAATTTTGTCGTAAAGCATCAGACTCTGCCTTTAATTGTAATTTATAAGAAATATGTATGATATTTTAATATTTAATTGACTGAATAGTGATGCAATTTAGATTACTTAATTAGGTTTTATATTGAGAATATGCCTTTCTCATGAAATTCTCTATTATTATTGTTACTTGGATCTTAAAAAATATCTTCACAGTGTCAGAATTTGTTTCGATAGAAATTCTTCCACTGTTGCTTTGCAGATCATGCAAATTATAGTAAAAAACAATGCAGTCTAGCATACATGATTGTATAGATAAACAGGACTGGTACAGACATAGCATTTGTCTGTTTTTCCTTTTAAATGAAAATTTATCTCCCACTCTACTATCATGCAGGGAAAAATAATATCTAATATAAGGTCAGTGAATATTGTGGCCACAAAGTACTGTACTACTTGGCTGAGACACCTTAGCGGCAGTTTTGTTCAATTCTTCGATGGTCTTACCACTACTATTAACGTAGAGTAAATTCTTTCTTCCTTTTACTTCATGTATGAAAAACCATATACATGCATTTCATGCGGCATGAAAGGACTTTATATTTATATATGTATTTATAGTTTCTGATTAACGATTGTCGTATAATCCCTCGTTTGATATCTGCTAACATTTTCCTATTGTTTATTTTTAAGAATGCCTAATACCAAGCTTGGTGTGGCCAAAAAAAATTTTTAAATCGAATTTTTAACGAATACGACATCTTGTTTATACTAATATCATACTTTTCATAATTTCATGGATACTCTTTCTTCAATAGATGCTACAACTTTAACTTCGGATACGGTTGAAACTTACATAATTACCAGAATTTGAAATTAGTCCGTATGGAATCACTATTAAAATTAAAATCTCTCTCGCGTATTATTATTGAACCTATATTCTCATGAACAACGCTCAAACTGATTTGAAACCCTCGCTCTCTATGAGGGAAAGCTTGATATATGGTATATGCCATACGGAAAATAATAATAAATATATGAAATAATAAAAAATAATAATAATAATGAAATAATGAAAAATGAAATGATGAAAAATAATAATATATGAAAAATGATATATACCACAGCTTCATCATTCATAATAATACATATTATCGCCAGCGGTATGTTTAACGGGATAAAAGTTGTCAGTTTATCCGTGTAATTTACCTGACTCTGTTTGGATTTTCTACCCAATGGTACTTTTATGACGTCGGCTGACGGTCTTCCAACCACTATTACTGAAGTTATTGATTATTTTTTACACGTTATTCGATGTTTGAAGAATTATACATGTGAACGTAGTGCGGTATAAATGAAATTTTAATTTAATTTCCAATTTCTGTTTAGTTACTGACAAGAAATCTACAATTTGTAAAGCGGCTGACTGTTATTTTCTTATTGATCATAACATAAACAGTCCCTATATCAAGTACGGAGTGGTAAGAAATAACTTTTTTTTTTTTTTTTTTTTTTAAGAATCCGAAACACTTTTACTCTCACCCTCCACTGCTACTGGCGCAGCTGACGGTCAGATCTTTAATAAGGTGGGCGGGAACAGATATTTAGTGTAATGATACACCTGTATGGAATAACTGATCAGTTTGCATTGATACTTTCCATACTACAGTTGAGCCTCGAAAATCCGGAATCGGCAGGACCATAGCAATTCTGGAATTTGGAAATTTTCAGATTTTAGAGATTTATTAAAAATTAATTTTTTATGATATTATAATTATATACAAAATGCAACTTTTATGCGAGTGAAAATAAACGACGATCGAATTAGCGAATTAAGTTATAAAATAGAAATACAATGGATTTAATTTAGAATTAAAATAATTAATAATTTAGATTTAAAATATAAACAGTTAAACTAAAATGTTATAGACAATTGATATTGCGTGCTAAATAAGTGCTAATAAACTATTTAATTATTTAAAAAATACTCAAATAAAACTACGAAAAACAAAGTAATTTTTGTGTTGATTTTTTTTTTCTTTTTAACATTTCAGCAATTTACAATTATTTTACTGTGATGATTTTTTTTTTTTTTTTTAATCAGGTTTTTAACTTACCTGTTCTTAAAATAAAGTAAAATAAAATAAAATAAAATTCTTGAATTAACAATCAAGCAGTATAAAAATATGTAAAATTATGACTATATTTATGTATTCAGTGTTCAATAAAAAGGATTTTAAATTGCATTCAGAAGAAATGTGTAAATAAGGTACAACAAAGCTAAAATTGGAAATATATCCGGATTTTAGAGATTTCCACATATTGGATGTCCGGAATTTCGAAGTTCAACTGTACAAGGATCTTGAATATGTTCTCACTGTTTTGTTGTACGGCAGCCTATGTCCTTGCTTCGGGATTATTTCTAATGCTTTCAAATGCTATTATGTCATCTACTCGTAAGGATTTTGTAAGTTCAGCTAGCGTCTGACATGGGCTTCATTAAGTAATTCCTCCAATTCTTCGTCTTCAAACGTTTTCGGTGCGCCAATGCGTGCTTTATCCCCAAGATTAAAATTATTATTTATGAAGCGTCGAAAGCAGTATCCGCATGCCGTTTTTGACAGAGAACGTTCGCCGTAAATCTCAATAAGCTTTCTGAGAGCTTTAGCTGCAGATTTCTTTTGTTTAAAATGGATCAATAAAGTACCTCAAAGATAATCTTTACTTGCACAAAATTCGACATTTTTAAAGCTAAGGGGGGGGGGGAGTTATTTAAACTGTAGCAAACTAACATATACTGAATTTGAAACTTACCGACAGTACTTCCGTATAAATGCGTTACCCTGTGAAATTACATGCACTTAGACTGGTAATACCATTTGTTAGGAAACTGCGTCGACTTATTCAAGTTCCTAATATAATTACAAGGGGTGAATATAATCTGAAATTCTAGTTATAAGATGACAAATTTTAAAAAGCATCTCAATCTCTAGAAAAAATAAAAAATCAAAATTGCAAAAATCAAAACAAAAATGCCACAGTGTAACAATTAAAAGTAAAAAAATACGGTTTTCTATATTCCTGAAACGAATATTGTATTATTATTCCTGAAGCAATTTTAAATTATAAAATTAATCAAGCTTACGATAAATTTAGCAAAATCTTTCGAATTTAAAAAATATCTGCGGATAAAAATATATCCCCAAGATTAAAATTATTATTTATGAAGCGTCGAAAGCAGTATATGCATGTCGTTTTTGACAGAGAACGTTCACCGTAAATCTCAATAAGCTTTCTGAGTGCTTTAGCTGCAGATTTCTTTTGTTTAAAATAGATCAATAAAGTACCTCAAAAATAATCTTTACTTACACTAAATTCGACATTTTTAAAGCTAAGGGGGGAAAAGAAAGTTGTTTAAACTGTAGCAAACTATCATATACTGAAGCACAAGTTTATTTACAGTCCTTCCTTGTAGATGCGTTACTCTGTGAAATTACATGCACGGTAATGGTATTACATTAATACCATTTGTTAGGAAACTGCGGGGAATTATTCAATATCCTAATATAATTGCAAGGGGTGAAAATAATCTGAAATTCTACTTATATGATGACAAATTAAAAAAAAGCATCTCAATCAAAAAATAAATAAAATTGCAAAAATCATAACAAAAAACGTCATAATGTAACAATTAAAAGTAAAAAAATACGGCTTTCTGTATTCCTGAAATGAATATTGTATTATTATTCCTGAAACAATTTTAAATAGTAAAATAAATCAAGCTTACGATAAATCTAGCCAAATGTTTCTATTTAAAAAAATATCTGCAGAAAATAAAAGCAATTTCTAATTACTTTCAATATAAAACAACATCTTTTTCATTGATATATATTTTGAAATAAAAGAGAATAAATCCATACCGTAATAAAGCATATTCATTTTTTAAACTATATTACACGATTTTATTCAACTTGAAAAGAAAACAAAAATTTAATACCTCAAAAACCATGATTCTAGATAGAAACTTTTAAAAATATATTATCGGTTTAAAGAAAATTTTTAACAAAAAACAATTATTTTTGTCAGTCATTACGAAAAAAAGAAGATTTATTTTCAATTGCAGGGACGTTTTAACTATTAATATATTCGTTTGCCAATATGAAAATAAGTTGAAAAATTACTAGATTTTTTTTTGTAATGAAAAATATCATAAAATATTTACGTGGAAAATGCGTATTGAAAATTACAAAGATATAATATCACTTCTTCTTTATGAAATTTGATTATTATTTGTATTATATATGTATATATATATATATATATATTTGCCTACTATAATACATCTGCTTGAATTTAATTAAATTTTGTGGATTTGAAGATTAGAAAACACAAATAATTATATATTGTACAAATAATATTTTTTTATCAACTGTTATTTTCTTACATGAAAATTTTATTTAATCCCTCCTTTTTTATAAAATTCTAGCATTAATAATAATAATAATAATAATAGTAAAATCATGTACATATATATATATATGTTATATCCAAATTAAGCGTTACATAATTTAATTTAATTTTAATAACCTTTATAAAGATAAACATTTCTTCTTTTAACATAAGTTGCTTCACCAGAGACATTTTATATCAAGTTATTAAAAAGAACGTTATTAATAGGGGAAAGTTGTCCAAAACGGGGACGTTAACATATCTCTGTCCGTAAAAAAAAATCTATAAATAAGAAAAATTTGGCAAAGCATTTCCTGAATAGAACATGTCTTGGACTATCGGATGGCAAAGTTATTTTTAAAAAATTATCATTAGTATAGGCAGAAAAAACATTTTTCTGAAAAATGTGCAAAGTCCCCGTTTTGGACAACCGGTTGGGTAAAATGGGGTACTCATAAGAAGTAACGTAAATTCAAGTCCTAATGCGAAATTTTATTAGAAAAACTTGGATTACAAAGAAAAGGTGAAGTTGATGCAAAATCAAGATGCAGATAAAGTATTTTGTTATCTTTTTCAACAGTTACTTGAATGACACAAAATATAATCAAACACAGACCTCACATATGAAATTGGCATCGCTTTTTTCAACACTTGAACAGACTTCATGTGCCCAACTTCGACAGCTGCTACATTGAATCTACCGCTCTTTGTCTTTCGAGTCAATGTAAAGTTCATTACAAAAAATACAAGTGTCCTCATCAGATGATAATATTGGGTCTTGAATTTTTTTATTTTCTTCTCTTTTGGATACCTAGGATTAGTTTCGGTGGGTTTCTTGACCAATTTTCTTTTCTGTTTATTCTGCTTTGCATTTTTCTCCTGTTCTACAGCTTTCAATTCTGCTTTGTAAGGTGATGAAGTGAGTATGACAGTTTTACCTTTCCTCATGTCATTCACTTTTTTTTGCTAACGTTCCGTTCCTTGTGGTAGAGGCATTATTAGGCGAAGTGTTAAAAACTGCACATTTCAGGGGTTCTATATCTGGAGATATTCCAAATGGTGAAGTGGTAGGTTGGGGTATGACGTTTTCACACCTTGATGCTAAGTGAGGCTCTAAAGAGTTGTAAGCAGGTTTTTCAGTTGTTTCTGAAGGCGCAAATAAATGTTCAAGGAACACTACTCTGTTAAAGAGATATATGCTTGTTTTTTTTTTTAATCCATTCATAGCATTTTACACAGTAGCTGCTCTTGAAAATTCAGTTCCGAAAAGTTTTCCTACCTAGTAAATTGTCACGTAGCGTCCAGGGTGATGCATAAGCCATTTTCTTGTCTCCTATTCATCCTCTCCACACATGTATTACACACATAAATAAGCACTTGTACTCTTTTAAAACACTTTAAAAACGAAATAACAATTATAAATTTATCCTACTTCCATGGCGTCCAAAATGGGGACGACCCCGTTTTGGACTACCGTCAATGTCCCCATTTGAGCCGACCATGACGTATGCTAAAAACGTGGCGTCCCTACGCATAGGTGTCAGACAAAACTATAAAACAATATGTGAAAATGTAAATTAAATCTAGACGAATTCATAACATACTTACCAAATTCGAACGATCAACTGTCCCTTGATAAGATCCAATAGAGTGTACGGCCACAATCGAAATGAAAATCGAAAAAAATTGAAAACTTTGTAGAAAATAACAAAACCGGCTAAATATGTTAACAACTAGATTCAAACTTGCATATAGCCAAATTAGAATTATCGTAGACTATTGGATTCAAATAAAACAGCACTAATCAATGAGAAACTGGACGTCCCCATTTGACCCGCCGTCCCCGTTTTAGACAACTTTCCCCTAAAACCATCATAACAAGAGTCTTTAACTGTATTAATAATTAATATTTAAAACCGTTGTCAGCAGTATGTTATGACTTTCAATAATTTTGCATTATATTGAAAAAGTATTTTTGTAAAATATAAGTTATTAGTTTTACCTCAAAAGAAGTAGAACTTTTACAATGGGGTTTAAGACCACATTCTACTCCAAGTGTGTCAAATAAGAATGTATTCGAAACACGATAAGGATTCACAATTTTTTTATTCAAATACGTATTTATTTATTTATTTATGTATTTAACGATTAAGATACTTCTCTTGTGTACATACATCATTGCCAAAATTTAGTATATTCAATATTAAATTGGGGAGAAGCACTTTAGACACTTGCATCTGTTTAGCTTATGAAGTTCAAAGTAATAGTGATTTTACGAAATGTCAGATCTTTCACATTGGAATATTATCGTAATAATATAGTCTAGAATGATTTTATACAGTTTATAGGTTATTTGAATTATGTATGAGAAACGTGTGAGATATTAAACTAATTTAAAGTGAAGCAAATGACAACAGTCAAAAGCCCTAATCTACAGTTTGGTCTTGTGTCTGAGACATACTCGCTATTATATCTAAACCTATTTGACTTTTCTTGTGGTAGTTTATTTTGCAATTGTGGTACGGGTATCTATGGATAACGCAGAAGGCAGAAGATCTTATAATGAGGATCGTTGAAATAGAAAGGATCTAAAAAAAAAAAGAAAAATAAAATAAAATAAATATTGAACGGGTGCGACAGTCTTTCCTTCGTGAGTGTGAACCATTGAGTTCTGATAGAAAACAGAGTATGCATTCCCTATACTAGCTGCGGAGTAAAATTCTGAGAATATCATTACAGTTTCCGGATGAATGGGCGCCTTCTTTTGGAAATAATCGCTTTGGTGGAAATGGAAACGTGCTTTGGTAGAAGTAGAATTACAGCGTCTAGAATAAACAGTGTGGAAAGCGGCGAATAAAATTGTACTAAAAAAATTAAGCCTGTCACCAGATGTCATTGTAATCGAAGCTAGTGTCACGACAACAAAACCGAGACTCCCTATTGGTTAATTATATGCTTAGATCACGAGATTAAACTGACGAAACTGGGAAAAGCCAATCAGGTATTCGATTTGAGCAATAGCTTCGATCACAGCGTCATCTGGGTAAGCTTAATTTTTGTAGCATCATTTAAACATCACGGTTATAGGCGATTGCCACACTGTTTAGACGCTGTAGTAGACGCTGTAGTAGAATGTTGATTTGGCGGTAGAAAATCCAGTTTGGCGAATGAATTGGTACATTGGCGGGGAAATGATGTTCGGGAACAATAAAGTTTCTAATCCAGGGTCTACTCTAATTTGTAGTGAATGGTGTGAACTCTTACTGTGTGTATGTGTTTAACTATACACTTGGTCCTTCAATCAGAAAATTCTGTTTTGTATTTGTTTAACGTCAAAAATATGTTTGTGCATTTTTAGATTTCATACTCATTTGATCATTATTACGGTTTTTGGATGAATAGGTGCCTTCTTTTGGCGATAATCGCTTTGGTGGAAGTGGAAACGTGCTTTGGTAGAAGTGGAATGCTGGTTTGGCGGTAGAAGATCTGATATGGCGAATGAATTGGTACATTGGTGGGGATATGTTGTTCGGGAGCAATAAGTTTACTAATCTAGGGTCTACTCTAATATGTAGTGAATGGTGTGAACTCATACTGTAGGTGTGTGTTTAATGGTACACTTGGTCCTCCAATCTGAAAATGTTTTGCATTTGTTGAATGTCAAAAATATGTTTGTGCGTTTTTTTATTTCATTATTCTATTGTTGCAGTGTTCTCAAATCAAGTTGAGCAGCAAAATTTACGTGGTTGTATTTCCAAGCTCCCATTAAAAATAAAAATGAAATAAAATAAAAATAAATAAATAAACCATCGCATTTCAAAGATATATGCTGAATATAGAAATCAAGTATTGTTTGGAAATATTCTGTAAAATTCAATGCATGCTTAACAAATTTTGCAACAAAAGATAAAATTTCTATTAAATATTTTTTTTTTATTATTACTAATATTTGTTCAGTTCAAAGTTTTTATTTCAATTATAAATATTTTTTCCTTACTTATTTGAATTTATCCATAAGCCATTCATAATAAGGTCTTATCATATCATTAAAAATTTTAATATAAAAATGATTTTTTTTTTTTTTTTTTTTTTTTTTTTTTTTACAAAAGGAGAATTTGCACCCATATAATTAATCACGTTTCTGTTATTAATAGTCTTATGAACTTATCATTGAAAAAAACTGAAATAACATTACATTTCAAAGAAATATAACGCCTCGTTTTTGTATTACTACAGTGGATGCGAGAACAATAAAAAGAAACAGATTGCATTCATTCGCATTAAAATATGCCATTCATTTCTATTTTCGAAGGAAGCAATAAATTACGAAAATGAAAAACTGTGCCCTTCCATATGTTTCATAGAAATATTTTTGTGCTTACAGTGATTTATATACTGTAGGGTTCAGGATTACAAAGCAAAGACTGCAGGAGCAAAAATATAAATCTATTAATTTTACTATTATTATTATTATTAGATTTATCATGTGATTAATACACACACATACACATATAGTATATATATTTGTGTGTGTGGAGAGAGATAGAGAGAAATAGATGCTTGAAGATAATAAAGTTTCTTGTATGAAAACAGAAAATATTTATTTTATTTTTTAATTGGATACTTATTATCGATTAAGAAATAATTAAAAACAAAACTTTTTTGAAAGACTTATAATGTTGTAATATATACAAATATATTTACCCTCGCAAACAACTTCTGTTACATTTATATTCATAAATTAACGTTGATAGCATTAATACGAAGTTAATAAAAAATGTCTCATATTAATTATGGGATCTTTAATAAGCGTTTAAATAATGATTAAATGTGAGCGATGATTTGAGTGATTTATTATATTATAACTATTCAATTTCCCTGTAAATTAATTTTTTATATGATATTCCTTTTATGTTAGAGAATATATACAATCATGTGTTTACATTCCTAAGTTTTGAAGTTTGTTTTTTGTTAGAAATGTCAGCGTAAGTTTTTGTCTATAAATAAACAGCAAAATCATAATTTTTATCACAGAGATATTTTTGCTTTACTCTATCACGTACATGAAAATAGTAGTTAAGTTTTATGAAGGAAGAAATAATTTATATAAATCTTTAAAAAAATAGTTGAATTTGCGTGTGTAAAATTTAATAAATAATGAGAAGAAAACATCTGAACCTTTAACTACCCCTCACCCCCCACCCCCCACCTCTGAATTACAGTCGGCTGCAAAATTATTCGAGCGATAGCAATAATTCCTGCATTAAAAAGTACACTTAATACTGCTTTGTTAAGGGGACATACGACCCTTAGAACTTCAAAAAACTTCGATTTAATTATAGTCTTTTTTAAAGAAAATTATTGTCAACTAAGCTTCATTGAGCATGTCTAATTTTTACCTATAAGTTTATTATGTATTTTAGAATATAGTTTAAATTCTGTGGGGAATTATTTAATAATTTATGTGTTAATAATAAATGTGTTTTTCTTACCTTGCGCGCAGGGTATCTCAGAAACTATTTAATATTTTTTCCTTGAAATTTTCACAAATTATGTAACATATCAGATCCTTTAAACTGAACTTAAATTTGTATCCCCCCCCCCGCCCTATTTTTCATACAGGTTATACTTCAGATTTTATTAAAAAATAAATTATCTTTAAACTTATACATATATATATATATATATATATATTTTAATTACTTATTAATAAAAGTGTATTTGTATAAAAAAGGCGCCAAAGGCAGCACTAAAAATTATACAAAAATATATAATTTAGAAAATATGATGAAACTTGAAGACAAGTGGGCGTGTATAACAAGAGAAAACGTTTAAAAAAGTAACGAGTTATAGTAACGATGAACAATTGTAAAAAACAACACTACATGCGAAAAACACCCTTCCGCTTCCTCTTCAGTGGGTGGGAGCAGCAGAACAGACAATAAATTAAATTAAAAGAGGCCTAACAGGTTTCGGAAACATGGCGAAACTAGCATACTCCCAACAAAATCAAGAATAAATTACTGGCAAATTAGATATAACAAAATTGGTGCTTCATAAAAGTAACATAACTAAATTAATATAATAATCCAAAAACTACAAAGTCGATATTTGTGACAAAAATAATTTAACAAAAGGACATGCTAGATCGTCATGTTCCCACCCAGACCTGAAAGGCAAAAAGATATTGTAATGAACTGAACTTACTGCAATGTAGAAATAGGTCTTTAGAGCAAAAGCAGATGATTCACATGTAGTGGCTCAATACTGGCGCTGTCTTGTCCGATGTTCCAAAATCATAGTCCAAACTCTCCGAGTCGCTCAGCACCAAGTAGCTGCAGTCCGACATAAGGCGTTCCACAAGCTGGACTTTGGCCATGAGTCTTCATCAGCAAGCACTACTCGACACCAAGAACCATAAGTGAAGAAACCTTACCGCAGCTATCACCCCAATCGCAAACATTTATTAAAATTATTGGTGTAAAACTTTATGAAATTTAATGGATAGTTATTATTGTAATAAAGATTAGCAATGAATTTAAAGACTTGTTTATTGTAATTTGAATATTTATTGCATATCTTATAGAATCTATTTAGTTGACCAATCAAAATATTAATATAGATTTTTTTTTGCAAATTACTATACCAGTGAGGCATGCTGTAACTATTAAATGAAAAATCTTTCTTTTTGTCATATAGATCCAGATTTAATGTATTATGTTGAACATCCAGAAAAATATCTAAGAAATTAACACAGTCATCTTCATTATTAGTTTTATTTAAATTTAAACAGGAAGGATATATGTCTTTAAAAATATCTGTAAAATTAAAATTTAAGACTAGAATATCATCTATATATCGATAAATTTTCAATTTTTTGTTGTAATTGATAACATAAGTATATTCATAAAAGAATAAAAATAAATTAGCGGCTGTACTGGAGTAATTGGTGCCCATTCCGATACCATGTACCTGTTTATAAATTTTATTATGAAATGTTAAGAAATTATTGTTAAAACAAAAATGGCAAAGACTTAAAAATAAATCTCTATCAATTCTTAATTCATTTACAATATCAAAAAAGTCGAATAATTTAATTAAAGTGCTATATAATAAATCAATAGGGATATTGCAAAACAAATTTTCGAAATCAAACGTTTGTACAGAAGTAGGCGTGTCCATATTATTTAACTTTTCAATAATTTCATAACTATTGTCAATACACCAAAAATAACTAGAATTTTTATATTTATTTTTTAGAAAGTCATAAATAACCTTTAAATAAAATTGAAGTTTAATATTGAAACATTTATTAACGCTGCCAACAGTACAACAAATATAACGGAATTTTATTGGATTTTTATGGAATTTAGGTGTTAAAAATAAAAAAGGTAATTTTTTATGATTTGGTAAAGTAAAATGTTTATTGAAAAGGCTTTTGCATTTCTTGATATAAGCAGAACTTTTATTATATATGGAATTGCTGTCCAGGTTATATTTTTCATAATATTTTAAATTATTAAATTCTGAAAATATTTTTTCAGCATAAAATTTTTTACAAATGATGGCGTAATTATTGGCAGCCTTATCAATATGTACAAAAATAAAATTTGTTTGCATATTTTTAATAAAACTTAAGTCATCTTTACTTAGTTTTTGATATACATAATTACTTTGATTTAGATTTAATTGAATAAATTCCTTAAAATATTTAATTAGATGGTATTTCCATTCTACAAAAGCTTCAAACGGTACATTAAATTTATAAGCTATTTTCAGTATAAAATCATTAGTATCTTTACAAAAAGTATCAAGAGCTTTTTTGGGATTTATATAATAGTTAGGTCTAAATTTTGTACCGAGACTCAAAAACTGCCTTACATTCTCATTTTCAACAATATTCAAGTCACCAGTTATTACATGTCCATGATCTTTATTGATAAAATTTTTGAAATTCACGTTATGTCAACAACACTTATTTTCATCATCAATATCCTCAAAAGCAAACTTCCTGTAATTAAAAACTCTACAACTAAAAGGTTGTGTGTATTTATAGGTAATTCTGATAGGATAATTCTTTAATGGAAAATAAATTGCTATATCTTTAATTATTGTATTTATATTTAGATTATTAAAAGATTTTTGTTGAAAAAGAAGAATGAAGTACAGTACATCGTTATAAAGTTTGCATGATTTCAATTTAAAATTCAATAAGTCATTAATTAAGTCTTTTAATTGTTTATTTTTAAAATTATACTTCAAAGCAAAAGTTTTAATTTTTTTAAGTTTACTAATTTTTAATTCAAAAATATGATTTTTAACAGTTTTGACGTTATAATTTTTTAAGAAATCGTTTTCAATATTTTTTAACCAAATACAAGCATCCAGAAAATTATTGTTTTTACTGTTAATACGAGAACCTCTTTTACCTCTCTGTATTTTGATAAGATTATTGATTTCAAACAAAAAACCATAAATATTGTCAATTTGATTAACATTAAGATTGTTCAATTTAGTATTAAGGCCATAAGGATATAAAGTTCGGTGTTTAAATATAAAATCATTTTCAACTGAGAGTCTTTCTTTTTCATCATCAACATGAGCTAAAATTTCTATTAAGATATTATCAAAAGAGTGTTCCCTGAAATGTAAAATCTCAAAAGACGGATAATCAGCTTTTTTAACTTGTGCTCTATGTAAATTAATTCTGATGTGTAATTCTCCTGAAGTTTGGCCAATGTAACACTGTAAGCAAATACGTCAAGTAATTTTATATATAATATTATTGAATTTTCAGAATGTTATAAGATTTGTATACGACTGAGCAGTAATAGCGGGACTCTTCACACAAGTTTTACAAAGTTTACTTTTACATTTATAGTATCTCATAATATATTTTTTTGTGAAGCTTATTTATTAAATGATTTTTGTAGGTACATAGACCTAATTGCATTAACTAGAAAAATGAACAATAAACAAGAGAAGTAAAACAACAAAGCACACCCACAAGAAATGAAACTTATACTATTACTGACATGCAATGTTAGCGCAAATGCAGCTTAAGACCATTACATATATATATATTTTAATTACTTATTAATAAAAGTGTATTTGTATAAAAAAGGCGCCAAAGGCAGCACTAAAAATTATACAAAAATATATAATTTAGAAAATATGATGAAACTTGAAGACAAGTGGGCGTGTATAACAAGAGAAAACGTTTAAAAAAGTAACGAGTTATAGTAACGATGAACAATTGTAAAAAACAACACTACATGCGAAAAACACCCTTCCGCTTCCTCTTTAGTGGGTGGGAGCAGCAGAACAGACAATAAATTAAATTAAAAGAGGCCTAACAGGTTTCGGAAACATGGCGAAACTAGCATACTCCCAACAAAATCAAGAATAAATTACTGGCAAATTAGATATAACAAAATTGGTGCTTCATAAAAGTAACATAACTAAATTAATATAATAATCCAAAAACTACAAAGTCGATATTTGTGACAAAAATAATTTAACAAAAGGACATGCTAGATCGTCATGTTCCCACCCAGACCTGAAAGGCAAAAAGATATTGTAATGAACTGAACTTACTGCAATGTAGAAATAGGTCTTTAGAGCAAAAGCAGATGATTCACATGTAGTGGCTCAATACTGGCGCTGTCTTGTCCGATGTTCCAAAATCATAGTCCAAACTCTCCGAGTCGCTCAGCACCAAGTAGCTGCAGTCCGACATAAGGCGTTCCACAAGCTGGACTTTGGCCATGAGTCTTCATCAGCAAGCACTACTCGACACCAAGAACCATAAGTGAAGAAACCTTACCGCAGCTATCACCCCAATCGCAAACATTTATTAAAATTATTGGTGTAAAACTTTATGAAATTTAATGGATAGTTATTATTGTAATAAAGATTAGCAATGAATTTAAAGACTTGTTTATTGTAATTTGAATATTTATTGCATATCTTATAGAATCTATTTAGTTGACCAATCAAAATATTAATATAGATTTTTTTATGCAAATTACTATACCAGTGAGGCATGCTGTAACTATTAAATGAAAAATCTTTCTTTTTGTCATATAGATCCAGATTTAATGTATTATGTTGAACATCCAGAAAAATATCTAAGAAATTAACACAGTCATCTTCATTATTAGTTTTATTTAAATTTAAACAGGAAGGATATATGTCTTTAAAAATATCTGTAAAATTAAAATTTAAGACTAGAATATCATCTATATATCGATAAATTTTCAATTTTTTGTTGTAATTGATAACATAAGTATATTCATAAAAGAATAAAAATAAATTAGCGGCTGTACTGGAGTAATTGGTGCCCATTCCGATACCATGTACCTGTTTATAAATTTTATTATGAAATGTTAAGAAATTATTGTTAAAACAAAAATGGCAAAGACTTAAAAATAAATCTCTATCAATTCTTAATTCATTTACAATATCAAAAAAGTCGAATAATTTAATTAAAGTGCTATATAATAAATCAATAGGGATATTGCAAAACAAATTTTCGAAATCAAACGTTTGTACAGAAGTAGGCGTGTCCATATTATTTAACTTTTCAATAATTTCATAACTATTGTCAATACACCAAAAATAACTAGAATTTTTATATTTATTTTTTAGAAAGTCATAAATAACCTTTAAATAAAATTGAAGTTTAATATTGAAACATTTATTAACGCTGCCAACAGTACAACAAATATAACGGAATTTTATTGGATTTTTATGGAATTTAGGTGTTAAAAATAAAAAAGGTAATTTTTTATGATTTGGTAAAGTAAAATGTTTATTGAAAAGGCTTTTGCATTTCTTGATATAAGCAGAACTTTTATTATATATGGAATTGCTGTCCAGGTTATATTTTTCATAATATTTTAAATTATTAAATTCTGAAAATATTTTTTCAGCATAAAATTTTTTACAAATGATGGCGTAATTATTGGCAGCCTTATCAATATGTACAAAAATAAAATTTGTTTGCATATTTTTAATAAAACTTAAGTCATCTTTACTTAGTTTTTGATATACATAATTACTTTGATTTAGATTTAATTGAATAAATTCCTTAAAATATTTAATTAGATGGTATTTCCATTCTACAAAAGCTTCAAACGGTACATTAAATTTATAAGCTATTTTCAGTATAAAATCATTAGTATCTTTACAAAAAGTATCAAGAGCTTTTTTGGGATTTATATAATAGTTAGGTCTAAATTTTGTACCGAGACTCAAAAACTGCCTTACATTCTCATTTTCAACAATATTCAAGTCACCAGTTATTACATGTCCATGATCTTTATTGATAAAATTTTTGAAATTCACGTTATGTCAACAACACTTATTTTCATCATCAATATCCTCAAAAGCAAACTTCCTGTAATTAAAAACTCTACAACTAAAAGGTTTTGTGTATTTATAGGTAATTCTGATAGGATAATTCTTTAATGGAAAATAAATTGCTATATCTTTAATTATTGTATTTATATTTAGATTATTAAAAGATTTTTGTTGAAAAAGAAGAATGAAGTACAGTACATCGTTATAAAGTTTGCATGATTTCAATTTAAAATTCAATAAGTCATTAATTAAGTCTTTTAATTGTTTATTTTTAAAATTATACTTCAAAGCAAAAGTTTTAATTTTTTTAAGTTTACTAATTTTTAATTCAAAAATATGATTTTTAACAGTTTTGACGTTATAATTTTTTAAGAAATCGTTTTCAATATTTTTTAACCAAATACAAGCATCCAGAAAATTATTGTTTTTACTGTTAATACGAGAACCTCTTTTACCTCTCTGTATTTTGATAAGATTATTGATTTCAAACAAAAAACCATAAATATTGTCAATTTGATTAACATTAAGATTGTTCAATTTAGTATTAAGGCCATATATAAAATCATTTTCAACTGAGAGACTTTCTTTTTCATCATCAACATGAGCTAAAATTTCTATTAAGATATTATCAAAAGAGTGTTCCCTGAAATGTAAAATCTCAAAAGACGGATAATCAGCTTTTTTAACTTGTGCTCTATGTAAATTAATTCTGATGTGTAATTCTCCTGAAGTTTGGCCAATGTAACACTGTAAGCAAATACGTCAAGTAATTTTATATATAATATTATTGAATTTTCAGAATGTTATAAGATTTGTATACGACTGAGCAGTAATAGCGGGACTCTTCACACAAGTTTTACAAAGTTTACTTTTACATTTATAGTATCTCATAATATATTTTTTTGTGAAGCTTATTTATTAAATGATTTTTGTAGGTACATAGACCTAATTGCATTAACTAGAAAAATGAACAATAAACAAGAGAAGTAAAACAACAAAGCACACCCACAAGAAATGAAACTTATACTATTACTGACATGCAATGTTAGCGCAAATGCAGCTTAAGACCATTACATATATATATATTTTAATTACTTATTAATAAAAGTGTATTTGTATAAAAAAGGCGCCAAAGGCAGCACTAAAAATTATACAAAAATATATAATTTAGAAAATATGATGAAACTTGAAGACAAGTGGGCGTGTATAACAAGAGAAAACGTTTAAAAAAGTAACGAGTTATAGTAACGATGAACAATTGTAAAAAACAACACTACATGCGAAAAACACCCTTCCGCTTCCTCTTCAGTGGGTGGGAGCAGCAGAACAGACAATAAATTAAATTAAAAGAGGCCTAACAGGTTTCGGAAACATGGCGAAACTAGCATACTCCCAACAAAATCAAGAATAAATTACTGGCAAATTAGATATAACAAAATTGGTGCTTCATAAAAGTAACATAACTAAATTAATATAATAATCCAAAAACTACAAAGTCGATATTTGTGACAAAAATAATTTAACAAAAGGACATGCTAGATCGTCATGTTCCCACCCAGACCTGAAAGGCAAAAAGATATTGTAATGAACTGAACTTACTGCAATGTAGAAATAGGTCTTTAGAGCAAAAGCAGATGATTCACATGTAGTGGCTCAATACTGGCGCTGTCTTGTCCGATGTTCCAAAATCATAGTCCAAACTCTCCGAGTCGCTCAGCACCAAGTAGCTGCAGTCCGACATAAGGCGTTCCACAAGCTGGACTTTGGCCATGAGTCTTCATCAGCAAGCACTACTCGACACCAAGAACCATAAGTGAAGAAACCTTACCGCAGCTATCACCCCAATCGCAAACATTTATTAAAATTATTGGTGTAAAACTTTATGAAATTTAATGGATAGTTATTATTGTAATAAAGATTAGCAATGAATTTAAAGACTTGTTTATTGTAATTTGAATATTTATTGCATATCTTATAGAATCTATTTAGTTGACCAATCAAAATATTAATATAGATTTTTTTATGCAAATTACTATACCAGTGAGGCATGCTGTAACTATTAAATGAAAAATCTTTCTTTTTGTCATATAGATCCAGATTTAATGTATTATGTTGAACATCCAGAAAAATATCTAAGAAATTAACACAGTCATCTTCATTATTAGTTTTATTTAAATTTAAACAGGAAGGATATATGTCTTTAAAAATATCTGTAAAATTAAAATTTAAGACTAGAATATCATCTATATATCGATAAATTTTCAATTTTTTGTTGTAATTGATAACATAAGTATATTCATAAAAGAATAAAAATAAATTAGCGGCTGTACTGGAGTAATTGGTGCCCATTCCGATACCATGTACCTGTTTATAAATTTTATTATGAAATGTTAAGAAATTATTGTTAAAACAAAAATGGCAAAGACTTAAAAATAAATCTCTATCAATTCTTAATTCATTTACAATATCAAAAAAGTCGAATAATTTAATTAAAGTGCTATATAATAAATCAATAGGGATATTGCAAAACAAATTTTCGAAATCAAACGTTTGTACAGAAGTAGGCGTGTCCATATTATTTAACTTTTCAATAATTTCATAACTATTGTCAATACACCAAAAATAACTAGAATTTTTATATTTATTTTTTAGAAAGTCATAAATAACCTTTAAATAAAATTGAAGTTTAATATTGAAACATTTATTAACGCTGCCAACAGTACAACAAATATAACGGAATTTTATTGGATTTTTATGGAATTTAGGTGTTAAAAATAAAAAAGGTAATTTTTTATGATTTGGTAAAGTAAAATGTTTATTGAAAAGGCTTTTGCATTTCTTGATATAAGCAGAACTTTTATTATATATGGAATTGCTGTCCAGGTTATATTTTTCATAATATTTTAAATTATTAAATTCTGAAAATATTTTTTCAGCATAAAATTTTTTACAAATGATGGCGTAATTATTGGCAGCCTTATCAATATGTACAAAAATAAAATTTGTTTGCATATTTTTAATAAAACTTAAGTCATCTTTACTTAGTTTTTGATATACATAATTACTTTGATTTAGATTTAATTGAATAAATTCCTTAAAATATTTAATTAGATGGTATTTCCATTCTACAAAAGCTTCAAACGGTACATTAAATTTATAAGCTATTTTCAGTATAAAATCATTAGTATCTTTACAAAAAGTATCAAGAGCTTTTTTGGGATTTATATAATAGTTAGGTCTAAATTTTGTACCGAGACTCAAAAACTGCCTTACATTCTCATTTTCAACAATATTCAAGTCACCAGTTATTACATGTCCATGATCTTTATTGATAAAATTTTTGAAATTCACGTTATGTCAACAACACTTATTTTCATCATCAATATCCTCAAAAGCAAACTTCCTGTAATTAAAAACTCTACAACTAAAAGGTTGTGTGTATTTATAGGTAATTCTGATAGGATAATTCTTTAATGGAAAATAAATTGCTATATCTTTAATTATTGTATTTATATTTAGATTATTAAAAGATTTTTGTTGAAAAAGAAGAATGAAGTACAGTACATCGTTATAAAGTTTGCATGATTTCAATTTAAAATTCAATAAGTCATTAATTAAGTCTTTTAATTGTTTATTTTTAAAATTATACTTCAAAGCAAAAGTTTTAATTTTTTTAAGTTTACTAATTTTTAATTCAAAAATATGATTTTTAACAGTTTTGACGTTATAATTTTTTAAGAAATCGTTTTCAATATTTTTTAACCAAATACAAGCATCCAGAAAATTATTGTTTTTACTGTTAATACGAGAACCTCTTTTACCTCTCTGTATTTTGATAAGATTATTGATTTCAAACAAAAAACCATAAATATTGTCAATTTGATTAACATTAAGATTGTTCAATTTAGTATTAAGGCCATAAGGATATAAAGTTCGGTGTTTAAATATAAAATCATTTTCAACTGAGAGTCTTTCTTTTTCATCATCAACATGAGCTAAAATTTCTATTAAGATATTATCAAAAGAGTGTTCCCTGAAATGTAAAATCTCAAAAGACGGATAATCAGCTTTTTTAACTTGTGCTCTATGTAAATTAATTCTGATGTGTAATTCTCCTGAAGTTTGGCCAATGTAACACTGTAAGCAAATACGTCAAGTAATTTTATATATAATATTATTGAATTTTCAGAATGTTATAAGATTTGTATACGACTGAGCAGTAATAGCGGGACTCTTCACACAAGTTTTACAAAGTTTACTTTTACATTTATAGTATCTCATAATATATTTTTTTGTGAAGCTTATTTATTAAATGATTTTTGTAGGTACATAGACCTAATTGCATTAACTAGAAAAATGAACAATAAACAAGAGAAGTAAAACAACAAAGCACACCCACAAGAAATGAAACTTATACTATTACTGACATGCAATGTTAGCGCAAATGCAGCTTAAGACCATTACATATATATATATTTTAATTACTTATTAATAAAAGTGTATTTGTATAAAAAAGGCGCCAAAGGCAGCACTAAAAATTATACAAAAATATATAATTTAGAAAATATGATGAAACTTGAAGACAAGTGGGCGTGTATAACAAGAGAAAACGTTTAAAAAAGTAACGAGTTATAGTAACGATGAACAATTGTAAAAAACAACACTACATGCGAAAAACACCCTTCCGCTTCCTCTTCAGTGGGTGGGAGCAGCAGAACAGACAATAAATTAAATTAAAAGAGGCCTAACAGGTTTCGGAAACATGGCGAAACTAGCATACTCCCAACAAAATCAAGAATAAATTACTGGCAAATTAGATATAACAAAATTGGTGCTTCATAAAAGTAACATAACTAAATTAATATAATAATCCAAAAACTACAAAGTCGATATTTGTGACAAAAATAATTTAACAAAAGGACATGCTAGATCGTCATGTTCCCACCCAGACCTGAAAGGCAAAAAGATATTGTAATGAACTGAACTTACTGCAATGTAGAAATAGGTCTTTAGAGCAAAAGCAGATGATTCACATGTAGTGGCTCAATACTGGCGCTGTCTTGTCCGATGTTCCAAAATCATAGCCCAAACTCTCCGAGTCGCTCAGCACCAAGTAGCTGCAGTCCGACATAAGGCGTTCCACAAGCTGGACTTTGGCCATGAGTCTTCATCAGCAAGCACTACTCGACACCAAGAACCATAAGTGAAGAAACCTTACCGCAGCTATCACCCCAATCGCAAACATTTATTAAAATTATTGGTGTAAAACTTTATGAAATTTAATGGATAGTTATTATTGTAATAAAGATTAGCAATGAATTTAAAGACTTGTTTATTGTAATTTGAATATTTATTGCATATCTTATAGAATCTATTTAGTTGACCAATCAAAATATTAATATAGATTTTTTTATGCAAATTACTATACCAGTGAGGCATGCTGTAACTATTAAATGAAAAATCTTTCTTTTTGTCATATAGATCCAGATTTAATGTATTATGTTGAACATCCAGAAAAATATCTAAGAAATTAACACAGTCATCTTCATTATTAGTTTTATTTAAATTTAAACAGGAAGGATATATGTCTTTAAAAATATCTGTAAAATTAAAATTTAAGACTAGAATATCATCTATATATCGATAAATTTTCAATTTTTTGTTGTAATTGATAACATAAGTATATTCATAAAAGAATAAAAATAAATTAGCGGCTGTACTGGAGTAATTGGTGCCCATTCCGATACCATGTACCTGTTTATAAATTTTATTATGAAATGTTAAGAAATTATTGTTAAAACAAAAATGGCAAAGACTTAAAAATAAATCTCTATCAATTCTTAATTCATTTACAATATCAAAAAAGTCGAATAATTTAATTAAAGTGCTATATAATAAATCAATAGGGATATTGCAAAACAAATTTTCGAAATCAAACGTTTGTACAGAAGTAGGCGTGTCCATATTATTTAACTTTTCAATAAATAAATATATATATTTAATAATAAAAAAATATAATTAAATATATATATATATATTTAACCTAAATTTGAACAAATTTAGGTTTAGAGATTGAAGGATCTGATATTTTACATAAAATTTCAAGAAAGAATATTACATAGGTTCAGAGATATCTTGCGCGCAAGGCGAAAAAAATCACATTTATTATTAACACATAAATTATTAAATAATTCATCACAGAATTTAAATTATATTCCAAAATACATAACAAACTTATAGGTAAAAATTAGACATGCCCAATGAAGCTTAGTTAACAATAATTTACTTAAAAAAAGATATAATTAAATAAATGTTTTTTGAAGTTCTAAGGATCGTATGTACCCTTAAATAAATCCTTGTCGAGTCATGTTCTTAATCAGTCTAAAAACATGATTCAGCAAGGATTTATTTACCAAAACTGTATTAAATATACTTTTATATATATAGAAATTATTGCTAACACTCGAATAATTTTGCAGCCGACTCTACATGCGATAGAGTTGGTTGTTTTAGCGTCAGATTTTTGAAATAAAGTTCTTGCCTTATCTGTGCGCTTTGAGACCTCATGAAAAATAAAGTTTTTATTTGACATGATCAAGTGTTTATGTAAACAGTTTGGATAAAATTTTTTAGAATGTTAAATTAATGAAATGAATGACCTCGCAACTTCCTACAGGAAACAAACTCTAATATTAATCTGTTTTGTTGTATCAGTTTTAAGAATGTAAAGAAAAAAGAATCATTCTATTTCTTAATTTATTTTAAATACCTTAATCTGAAAAGGCAATCAAGCTCAATCTCGAAAAGTAATGAGAAGAATCGAAAAATAAATAAATAAATAAATTTGGAGATCCAGACAACCTAGATGAGGTGAATACGTTGCATGGTACAGGTATATTCTTCTTGAAACAGGTAAACGTTTGACCTAGACGTATAAACTATATCTTTGTCAGGTTTAGTAGCTCTTCAATCAGTGGTCTGAAAACTAGAGCGCACACAGATATATAGACACAAATACATACTAATTAACAAGTAAACAGGATGAAATTATCATTTCTTAAAAACACACTTTTTATATATTTAAAATTGCAAAACTCATATTTTTTCTTCACTTTTAAATTTATACTCTTGAATAGCTAATAAAGTTTTTAACCAGATTTTCGATTCTAAATTCTCTCTGTTACATTTTCTGTATCTTTATTAGTCAAAAAGAAATATTCTGGATAATAAATATTACTCTAAATATTAACTTTTGTTTAATATTTGCGCGTAATAATCTGATACAAATTTTAAAAACATGAAAAATTAAATGAAACGTGAAAAATTAAATACAACACGTGTTTTGCCAAATAGAAAAGTAATTACATCCTAGTTTTGAAAAAAAAATAATAAGGTTCCATTTTCAAAAATAAATGTAACTAAAGCATTTATTTTCATCAAAATACATTTTCTGCAAGAAATTTCCATTCCTTATTTAAACAAAAAACATTCTTCTGTTTTCACATTTGGTAATTGCAATTACTTTTTTTTTAAGTCGATATTCATGTTTTATTTATTTATTTGGTAGTACTTAAAAAGTTTCTAATAAAATGATAATAATGAAGTTGATGTTTTATAACAAAAAACGCATTTTTTCAACATTTTCTTTCTTTCCTTTTTTTTTTTTTTTTTTTTTACTGTAAAGAATCAAAGAGTTCTCCGGCGAAATAAAAGTCGTTTCATAAGGATACTATTTAATAAAAAAGGAGATAAACAACTTTTCTGTTATTAAAATGTAAACGATGGCAATTTACAATCTTAGCGTTTTAGAATTTTGTAACTGAAGCAATTGCTTATGATTGAAAAAAGGTGCCGATTTGATTAAATACAATTTATCTATTGTTTATTAAACTTTTAGTTTAAAATTTAAATGATTTACAATGAGAAAAGAATACAAGATATGTTCTTTTTACTATTCCTATTACTGAAACTATTTTCAATAAATATATTTAAATAAAACGTTTTATTTTATTGGTGTATGGTAAACATAAATAAAATGATTTGATACTGAATTAGGTTAAAAACTGAATTGTAAAATAAGCCAGGGAGATTCTTTTGTATGAGAGCTGCGTTAAAAAAAATAGTTTATCAGTTATTTATCGAGTTTTTTCTGTTAGTAGAATTTAAATTTAGATTTTAGAAATAAACCAAGATAGTTCTCATGTGATAATTCTCATGTGATAGTTCTCATTTGCGACGCTTAAATGATATTTTATTAGATTTCACGTAAACTTCTTAATATTAATTATATTTAAAAGGTTGCGTGCTACTTCCGAGCGTGTTATTTGCGAACCGTGCTATTTGCGAACTGATCTTACACCTGGCAGCTTATTCCTTCCCCATTTCAAGATAAGGGGGTATCGTGTCAGAGAGCACTGTCATAATTCCCTAATGGATAAAGGGGATTAGCTACTTTTGTTAAAAGCTGCCAGTAGAAAAAGAACGATTAAGTGGGACTGTGAAAGTTCATCATTCTCATTTTTATTTGAGTATGCTCCCTCTTTCGTTCAAGATATATTGGTGGTAGCGAAAGCGAACGAACAGCTTTTAGGCAATACATCTTTTAAATTTCTGCTAAGGTACATGATTATGTTGTGTGGATAAATGTATATGGATGCTTTTAATTTGTATAAAAATACATTGTATTCGTGTATATATATATATATATATATATATATATATATTGTGAGTGCATGTGAAATTTTTTACACCATAATAGTGAAGTTAGATATTTCAATTATAAAACTATTGTTAAAAAAAAAAAAAAAGAAAAAAAAAAAAATTGTATGACTGACATACATTGATTCATAAGGGGGGAAGGCATATGTTTTCTTAATCCCTTTACAGTTGACTACATACATGCAAGAAAAAAAAATTGTATCATATTTATTGCTTTTATAAATTATCTCTCGGAAGAAAATAGTGTTATTTGCATATGCATATTGTATAACAGGTCCTCATATATTACGTGATTTTTTTTTTTTTTTTTTTTTATGCATGTGTGTATTTGCACGTTAATTTTTATTTATTTATACATTATTTTTATTTATTTACATCAAGTTAATTTTTATTTATATCAAGTACTGACTTATCATTACAATAATAATACATTATCAAGGAAGACTTGAATTAATAAATATTTGCATTTAGAAATAAAGCCTTTTGCAAGGCAAAATATAATGAAAGATTTATTATGAGTTGTATATTGGGTTAACCTGTATATTGTTGTTGTTTATATACAATAAACGTAAACAAAATATGACAGAAAACAATAATCACTAGAAGAAGAATGAACAAAGGCTACAACGGCTTATAAAAAAATAAACAAGCGAGAAATAAAATTTAATGGGAAATCTTTGAAAGATTTGATTTATTAACATGTTAATTAAATGATCATAATGTAAATCAGATTTTAGACCATCTGCAAGTTCAGAAATATTAAGGATATTAAAAATTGTGTTAGGCAACATGTCATTACGCTGATTCAGTTTGGATGCATATCAGCCTATAAGTGGCGCTGCTACACTGCAATTTTCGGAATGTGGAGAACGGAATGTGGCTACATCTCAACATCTAAGGCATATAACTGTACGAAACCCAATGTATGAGGTAACCATTCATTATGAAGACGCATTTTTTAAGACTTTATTTATAGAGAATTAAACTGTCTTTCTTTTCTTATATTTAGTGTTAGTTTTTTATAAAATGAAAATCATTCATTATGGTAGTTAATTTAAATAAATAATATTTTTAAAAAAATATTTTTTCTGATCGAATTCCTATGGGGAAATATAGAAGAAATTTTGAGGTGGTCACAGCATACTAGCTTTAAATGAAATCACAACAAGTATTTCTTCTATATTTGCTGTATATATACAAGTATAAATGGAGGAAAATTCAAAATTCCGTTCACATAAAAGCGAGGATTGAATTTCATTAAAAGTAGAGGTATATCTATCTATCTATATATATATAAGCTAGCATAATGTGCCCACCAGAAGACTTTCTTCTATATTTTCTAATACAGATTCGCTCAGTACAGATAATTTATTAAAGCTATTATTTATTAAAATTCTCAGTGCATGTCAATCATAGAAATGAGCACTGGAGGGGGGGGGGGGGGTCAATTCACAGATATATTTATTAGCAATAACTTTATAAATATCTAATTTTGCAAATATGATATAAAAATTATTTTTCATATATGTGTGTGTGTGTGTGTGTGTGTTTTCGAGCAGCACTCGGGTACTTAAATAAACTCCAAACAACAGTATTAAGCAAATGTACCTAATTTAATTGTTAAAAATAATATATAATATAATATATATATATATATATATATATATATATATATATATATATATATATATATATATATATATATATATATATATTAGAATATTTTATTAAATACCTTTTTAACAAATTTTTCTAATTATAATAATACTTATATCTATCTACCCCTATATATTTATCTATATATAAACCTTTAATATTAAAATTATTTTAAAATAGATTCTTTTTCTCCCCCATTGAAAACATTACCATTAAGTAATCTCAACCAATTCATTAGAAATATATATATTTTTTATTAGTTAAATTGTTTATCTAAAACTATTTTTATTTATTTAATTTCATTTTTAATCATTCATAGAATTTTTCTTTTTAATTAAAAATATTTAAAAATTGGATTTTCAATTAAAAGCTCAAATTGTTCTGTTAAACAAATTAAGTATTAAAATTTTTCACATTTGATAAATAAAGTAGTTTTTAATCTATTTTTTTAAATACTTAGAATATATATATATATACATATACACAGGAAGTATTTTGAATACAGATTAAAAGCATCCATACACATTTATCAGCGCATATAGCGATCAATAATCATGTTTAAAACACAGGCAAAATTTAAACGATCTTATCAGCTTATCTATGACCAGAGAGGGGACATAACCAAATAAAAATGAGAAGGGTTGACTTTCAAAGTCCGAATTTATCATTTTTCTTCCAGACGACTTCTAAGAAAAACAGTTAATCCCTTCATAGATTAGGAGAGGGGAAATGGGATCTATGGGAGGGGAAAGACGCGGAGGGCAAGCTAACAGGTGTTCCATTCGGAAAACACACGATAATCCCCTATTTCGGAAATCACACGGTCGCAAGTAGCACGACACCATTTAAAATTGGGATTGGGAAATAAACGAAGATAGTTCTGTTGTAAAGGTGTTAAAGACGTAGTTTATTGTTTATTGTTTTTTTTTTTTTTTTTTTTTTTTTTTTTTTTTGTCAGGTTCCTTGTATTAGTTAAATTTGAAATTAGAACTGTGATTATCATATTTTGCATTAAATTCTTTGAATTACTTAAATTTAAAACTGGAATTATGAAGTAATTCAAGATATTTCTGATTTAATGATGCTTAGAAAGTATTTCATTATTGTTTTCATCGATTATTTTTTCTATTTTTGATGAAAAAGAAAAAATAATAGTGAAATTTATGAATAAAAAAAATCTCTTATAATTTGAGTTTATTTAATCAAATCTGAAAACTAATTGTCTACCCAGGTTTATACAGTCCTTATTTTTCGACACCAATAAAATTTTACAACATTTTTTGTCGTAACTAATATAATAATAATAATAATAATAATAAAATATACAAATATTATGGTGAAAGAATCCATACAAAAAGGCGAGTCCGTACGAAGACTACTAACGTAATCTTACCATTTCACAAAAAATTAAAGAAAAATTTAACTTTA
This sequence comes from Salticus scenicus, assembly GCA_963930645.1. Classification (NCBI taxonomy): domain Eukaryota; kingdom Metazoa; phylum Arthropoda; class Arachnida; order Araneae; family Salticidae; genus Salticus; species Salticus scenicus. Next base: position 57,942,287 of record OZ005648.1, read on the forward strand.
TATAACGTAATGGTATTTAATTTGCCTTTCATAAAAGAATTATGAAAGAGCTTTTCTTCTAGGTTTTAAAACTGAAATTCTTTAAGACATGTCTTTAATAAGTAAATCATAAAAATGTAGAAAACTTTTGTTAATGCATTCATGGAATTTTACTATCATTAAAAGAGGTTATAAAACTGACATATTTCCCTCTGTTTAGTGATTTTTGTTTTACATTTCAGTAAGCGATAAAATGTAATGTCTCTAAAATAATGTCAGTAAACCTAAAATAAAGAGCTGTATTTTGTTTGAAAGTCTAACCTTTTTAGTCTAAAACGTATGCGAAAGAAAAGAAAATGTTTCATATTAAATGAAACTTTTCCTAATGGAAAAATACTTAAAGAGGTCGTAAACTCAGCATTGTAATTTTTCTCGTGATTTTATAACGTTATTGTTGTTTAAGTTACGTTATTTTATTTATTACGTGTTTAAACTTTTAATTAGATTAAATATTTTAATTATAAAAAATAATGTTTAAGGCTAAACATTATTTTTTATAATAAAAATCTTGTATTATGAGAACGTTTATATATATAACTTATTTATTTATTACGATTTAGTTAAATAAATTAATATTGAAAATAGTTTTATTTTACTTTGGGATTTATCATCATAATTCTTCTTACACCGAAAGTAACAAAAAACAAGAGACCGATTAAATGTCTCAAAAATTGCTTTTTGGATCAAAAGGTGAAAACAAAAATACAAAAATATGTTTCTTTTTTCTTTCTAAAAAATTACTGAAGCCAAAATTGACAACCTCCCGTCTTTCAGAGTGAGTAGGGGTGTGTGTGTGTGTGTGTGGGGGGGGGGTTACAAGGTGGGGAAATTTAAACTTTCAAATTGTATTTGTTATTCATTAAACCCCGTATAACATACTACCCTGACTTGGCACATATTTTTTATTCTTCCTGTCTATGTAGATGGTGCTACAATAATAATAATAATAATAATGGAACAGAAACACCAGCGTGCGAAAATACATATATTTGAAAGTTCGGAAAAAAAGTACGTGTGCAATATTTTTAAAAAGGGATAGTCTAATGTTTGCAAAATTGACAGCATTCTTTGTTTCCTAGGGGCGAATTAGAAGGATAATATAAAATAACAAATAAATGTTCTCAGTTATGAATGCAGTTTTAGATGCTACCAGTAAGAGATGTTATTTGTATAAAAACTAAATTTTATAGCTAATATTCAAACTGCGTACATTGTTTAAGCGATTTTTTTTTTTTTTTTTAACAGAGTATTAAATGAGACAAAATAAATCGCCAGTTTTTTAATTTGGTTCAGTGTTACTAATCTATATGTTTGGTGATAAACTGAAAAACAGTGTCACTACAATCAATGTAATAGAACGATATCAAATATAAAATATAAGTTTCACCTAAAAATTTTCCATGAAATCCAAATCATTTCACACATTATTGTTAGAAATGGATTTATTTTATCATAGAATAGAATAATTACACATCGAATGGTCTACGAATTTTAAGTATTTACTATAAAACTAAGTTGTATGCACATGAAATCTAAGATTTCAATAGGAGATAAGAAATTGTAGTTAAGAATTTTATCTCCCCCCCCCCCCTTTTTCTGTCCTCGGAAGGCGAAAGGGAAGGTCATGCTTATCATCACTGAATAGCTTTTTATAACGTATTACACACTATTTTTTCTTTTTGAAATAGAAGAGTATTTTAGAAAATATTTTAAGCATTTAATATAAAACTAATTTGTATGCAAATGAAATCTAATTTTTCAATAGAAGATAAGAATTTGTAGTTAAGAATTTTCTCTCACCCCCTCTTTTTTCCTGTCCTCGGAAGACGAAAAGGAAGGTCATGCTTAACACCACTGAATAGCTTTTTATAACGTATTACACACTATTTTTCTTTTTGAAATAGAAGAGTACTTTAGAAAGTATTTCCTTCGTACATCTGCTTCTTAAAAAATAGAATGATATATACAAGTCATATAAGTATTAATTTTTATGAAGAATCAAAATTAATATTAAAATACAGATTTCCCTATTTTATTTTCAAAATTGTCCCCTCCCTACCTTTTCTTGGGAGGATAAGAAATCGTCATTTTTCTTTTTTTTCCTTTGTTAAATAAATAAATGCATATTATTGCGCTATATAGTCTGCTTAGTTCGGTAGAATTACAAATACAACAAAATATTTTCTTTTGTTTTTTGTAGAGCTTAAGTTAGAAACGAAACAAATAACAAACGACTTCAAGAAGTTTTAACACATGAAAACATTTAATTATAAAAGATATGTCAATATATATACAGTATTTACATAACATCAGAATTCATCATATTTAATATTATCATAGACGAGCGTTTCCTTAGTAAAGCCTTTATAATATTGTTCAAACAAATACGAAGACCGTGCTCATGCTACATCACTGGAACAACTTATTACTAACTGAAAAGATTTAGATACAAGTGCCATAGGGTGTGAGAGTTACCTGGTACTTGGTAACAAACGCTTCTACGTAAGTGTTTTGTCATTATCTCGTGGGAAAACGATCTAGTAGGCTGATTTGAACCTGGCATGACAGCGTGCGTTATAATGTACTATATTTTCTTTTTCATCCGAAGTTTTTTTCCTATGATGTTTAAATGTCTCCCATCTTTTTAATATACAACAAATCTCTACATTATGTTCAATCTGCATTTATACATACATATATATATAAATATAAGATACATCTTAAAAATTAGAAGAAGAAATAAAACTTGATTTTTTTATTTTTTTTTACTTGAAACAGAGTATTTATAAACCCATGCGCAAATGAAGCAAAAGGAAATATAAAACCAAAATGAATAAATTAACTAATGATAAATGAAAACTAATCCCAAAACACATGAGGGCCTTCAAGAGAGGAGCCCCCCCCCCCCCCCCTGTAGCGAATGGAGAAGTTTCTGAAGAAACGTGGGCTTTTATGCCAAAAAATACGTTTTTCGCGCTCCAGACTTCTCATATATGAAAGCAAGACCATATAGCAAACGAATTGAATTAATACAGAGCATTTAAAGTAAATTAAATTTATAAATAAAGCACAGTAGTAAATATATCAATATAAAAAAAAAAAAATAAGTATATATAAGGACAAATTTATATAGCAATTAGATTGAAAAACAATGAATACGCCCTGACCAAAAAGAGCGAACCCTCTTCGTCTGGTAGAGCGACTTACTAATTCTTAAATGTCATTCGAGATGGAGAAAAAAAAATCTTAAGTTAGATTGAATTCAGAGACATTGAAATGTTTATCGAGTGGGAAAAGAGGATAGGGTTGATAGTTAAAATGTTTTTTGAGATTTTCAAGAGCTAAATTTAGGTCTAAATCGTGATTGCAAATCATTTTAATTCTGTTAATTTGGGCAAACATAATATTTTTTAAAACTATATGACCAATACATGAAAACCAATTCGTCAGATTACAAACTTTAAAGCTAAAATCCTGCCATTTATCATAAATGCCAATTTTGTGTAACAACTGTAAGTAAAATAGAACAACAATGTGCGATATAAAGAATTACCGAACAAGAAATAGCCAGTATAAATTCAAAATCTTCATAATTCAAATAAACATTTTATCTGTTTACTTGTTTAAATTTTTATTTATGCAGATTGAGTTCATACATCGCAATAAATGATAAGAATAATATATATCAGAGCATGTCCCCGCCTTTTTTTTTTTTTTTTTTTTTTTTTTTTTTCTAGGATACGTTCAGGGTTGAGAAATTTCCGCCATTTTTGCTACAATCATTTTTAAACCGAAATGGTTACCGTATTTTAACAGTAATGTGTCGTGATTAATAAAAATATAGATAAAAAAAAAACCCTTTTTATTCCTGAAATTGTACTGAAAAAGGGGCAGAGACTTAGAACTTTGATATATATATATATAATTAGGAAAGCAAAAACTACCTTGAGTAACGGAAAATTGCAGAAAAAGTCTTGTAAATAAAAATTCCAACATAAGAAATTTGCAAAAAATAAATATTTTCACCAGAAATATGAAAGCGTATTCATTTAAGAAAGTAATTTCGACTAAAAAGTTTAAACGGACATTACGTTTAATGAGCGCACTCTACAGTCGTCTTGAGCGAATAAAAGAGGTTGTCATTTCAATAACCGCGAACAAAAAAGCTTTATAGCTTCACCTCCCAGCACGTAGGGATATTTAGTTTATAAAGTATAAGCAGAAAGTAGGATTTTGTGAGATATTATATTAAAAAAGACGACTCGAAAAAGAAACAGTTTTATTCGAAATTAAATTTAAAACTCACCTTAAATTTCTTTTTCATATCAGAAATATATGTAATATTGTCGTACGATAAAATTATCATGTAAGAAATTTGAATATTTTTCCTATTTACACAACTTGATAATATATCGAGATAGGAAACGGAAAATTCTTATCAGGAATAAATTTTTTAATATTTGAAATTTTACTTTGTATTATTATTATTATTTGAAGGAAATACATTTCAACATTAAAAAATTTATAAGCCTATATTTATTTCATTGATAAGGTAAATATATAATTAAATAAATTAATAACAGCTTTTTTGTCATTTTTTAAATGTGTGTATGAATAATTACCTTTAAATTTGAAATTTACCTTACCTTTGGTTAAACCCTTACCTGTCGAGTAAAATACCAGATTACCTTCACAGTACCACCATTTTTCACACAAGTACGTGTAGTTATGCGTTCACTGTTCCAGAAACTTTCCCTTACTGATTCCTCCCACTCCCCATCTTCTGTGAAATAAGTAAATCCTTCAAAAACGCTGTCATGATCATTTAATTGTATTCCAAAGCCGTGAGACTCTTGTCACTTGTAGCAGCGTAACTCAAAGGAACGTACATCGGCAAGACGTGTATATACGCCTGGGGTAGTTAACGCATCGGCATAGCGAGACGAATATATACACCCGGGACAGTTAAGACTTTAATCCATTATCAAGGAACCATCATCAGAATTTCACGCTTTTATCTTGTAAGTCAAGCTATTAACGATTTTCATTTATTATTCAAAATTAAAAACGAAATTATATATCTATATATATTACCGAGAAAAATTAATAAGAAAGGTTATAAACCAAAAATTAATAAAATAAGCAAAATTAAAACAAAATTTACATACTCAATGTGCGAGAAAAGAAAATGCAGCAAAATAGAAGATAAGTAAACTTAAATATAATGTACAATATTTTGCAAAATAAATGCAGTTTGAAAACAGATTATATTAATTAACCCCTAAAAAATCGAGGCCATCATCAGGGAAGCCTTGCAATGCAGGATAGGAAATCAGTAAGATGTTTCAAAAGCTACTAGCAAAAGTAAAACGTATTTGGCTCCCTACATCTTAGGGGAAAAAAACTTGCAACAGTTTTTAATCAGTATGTAAAATTACAAAACCATACAAGATTATATACAAATATAAAAACTTATAAAAATATTGAAAAGCAAAATTACAAAAACGGCAAAATTACACGAATTATATATATATATATATTAATATAAAACACTAAGAAACTTGAAAGGGAAACATTTACAGTATTCGAGATTGGCTTGAGGAACACCAAATGTGTTAAACCTAATCCCATGAATAGCTTAGTTTACCGATCTCAGTTTTATTGAGTAGTTATAAGGTGAAGTCTTAGATTTCTTTATGACGTGGTTACGTTATCCTTCAATTTGAATATAGAACTGTCATTATGAGTCAGCATGAGCCAGCATTCCCCAGTAACGATATAAATAGATTAATGTGTCCATTTCACGAGGAATATCCGTTGTGATCACAGTTAAAGATTGGTCAACTCGTTATTAGAAGGTGTCTCTAGTCATTCGGTTGCTCGGTTTATAAACTATATGTGACCATATCAAAGTACTTTTATATTAAAAAATCCTTAAAATATATTACAATAACACAATTACGAAGCTATTTTTTATTTTACGTATACCAGGACCAAAATGTGAAGAATTATGATAAATAAGTTTCTTTCAAAAATTTTTCAAATCGTAGAAAAATGTTTTTAAAATATGGATAGTCGATGAACTTCGAAAACATAAGGTCACCATACGATATACCTGTATTATACATTATTATCTAAACCAACTAATTGCGACCTTTTTGTGGAAACAAACAAATAAGAATGCATTGCATGTGGAACTTGTTCATTTCATTAAAAGAATAAATGCCATACTCCAAAATAACAACCAATGTAATTTATTGATATTTTCTTCCATATGCATTGAATAAATATTTTCTAACGATTTAATAAAATTTCTTAAGGGTTCATATCTAATAGATGATTCTTTGTTGTTATAGAAGTGGCAACTTATATCTTTCACACACATTTTAAATATATTTCAAGTATTTACGAAATCCTATATTTTCTGCATTCTATTTCTTTTAAAATGAATAGCTTTAGGAACATAATCCTAGGTATATATTTATCTTTGAAAACAATATACTTTTATTTACAAATTAAATTTAAATTTCAGAGGGTAAGTCTGGACAAAGAAAATATTAATTTTAATTTTATAAAATAGGTATAATTCTAATAATTCATGTAGATTACATTGTTAAAAATATTTTTTCTTTAATATTTTATAAAATCTTAAAAATTTTATGTAATAGGTATTGCAAGGCAAATTATTCATTTTTGTTTATAGTGAACTTACATATCGCAATATCTTAAAAACTATCTGTTAACGACACGATTTAAAATCAGCAAATAATTAAAGGATTATGGTATAATGTTTCATGCATCTGGCAAAAGTAATAAGTTATAAAATAAACATTTGTGAAAAACTTATTTTTAATAATAATAATAATAAGTAATTTTTTACTAACCCTGGAGAAGTTTATTCTTTGTATATTCAACATTATATGTATTATCTAGAGGAGACAATAAATATATTTACTAATTTCATCTCAGCATAAGTAAAATAAGAAAAATAAATTGTAAATAATTTCTTGTTAAATATATATTATTTTTAAATTTCATACGGAGTTTAAATTGAATTTGCTTAATATGAAATTTTACATAATTAACTCTTTTAAACATTCAGTGTACTTAATTATTATTATTATTATTATTATTATTATTAATTTATTTTAAGATTAGTTGAAGGCAGAGCCTGATTAAGTCCAGGATATTCTCGCACCTGAAATTTTCTTACAATTATTTTTTACGTTATATCATAGAAATTACGCACTTTGACTAGGAAATTATTTTTATAAAAAATGAACTGTATAAAACAATCGAATTTACTCATTTCTAGTTAGAGAGAGACACCAGTATATATATATATTTAAATAATTATCTCCTTATTTTAACGAGAAATTTCTGTTTATTATAAGGTGAAAGTATTTGTAAAATATAATGGTGTGAATGTAAATAATGTATGCCCCGGTCTTAATCAGGTCCTGGTTGAAGTGTTTTAAATTTTGCATTAAAGAAGCTCAGTTCAAATGGAAAACTGGTACTTCATAAGAAGGATTTTTATTTCATAAAAGAAAGAGTTGTATGGAAGAGTCCTAGAGTGATATTCTAGTGGATATTAAAAGACAAAATATAAACTATTTTTTTGTGAAATAATAAAATTTTGTATATATATATATATGTATATATATATACAATGTATTTATAAATTGTTTGTAATGTTTTGTTAAAACTTTCGCGACCGCTGACGTAGATTAACGTCATTTGAAAATCTGCAACTCCACCAGTGGACGTTTCTTTTGCAATTTTTATGTAATTTGTTTCTTAAAAATATACACAATATTCATATCTGTGCCATCAATATACTATGGATACAAATGCTTTGATTAGAGAGAGTATGATTATAATGCATATTCATTTGTAATATAAATGTGAATGTAGAACATTTTGCTCTGAAAATTTTTAACTTGGGAGAATAACGACCGCAGTCGGGCTTTACTGTGAAAAAGACAAAAACATGTGGTCGCGAAAATGTTAAGTTAAAATTTTGAAGATTTTAGCGTATAATTATCCAATTTCTTATTATGTAATATGAATTATGATATTCTTTTGAAACACAAAATTGTATTTAATACAAGAGTACATATTTTGTATTTAATTTCTTGAGTATAATTAAAAAAATTATCTGAAAGCCATATAAAGAAGTTTATTAAAACAGTCCCTTGATATAAAAGAATTAATAGTTAATAATTTGAATTTTATTTACAAACTATCTCGAAAAAATAAATTGATATTCTTCGTGAATATAAAGTTTAAACGTTTTTTTTTAGTGGTGTGTCATTTCTTTACTTCTTTTTTATCTATTGGTAAGTTTTCATGTAATGTTCAATCATAAATTTCAAGTTTGTTGATGAATTTTTTCAGTTTTCAGATATAAATGAAAGTAAATTTATTCTCAAACATTAGAGAAATTTAAAACACTTAAACTTTCTCTTTAACATTAAAATAATATCACATGTAATAAATCTAATCATGTGACAAATATAAAATATTTTTAGACTCTATTTATTTAACTTTTTTTTTTTTTTTCATTATATTAAATGGTAAGAATCCGCTATATATATTAGTGTTTCTGCATAGCAAAAATTTGTTTATTTTATATATTTATAATTTTTATTATAGGTTCAAAAAAATTTAAGATTCCAAATTTGAACACAAGTTTCATAAAATTATTTGTTTGCATCTTTAAAAAAAAAAAAAAAAAAAAAAAAATACATTTCATACAACTAATTATCTCTTGTTATATTGTAAAAATGATAATTTGGCATGAAAACTTTGATGAAAAGCAAAGAAGATGCAAAATGATCAGAAATATGCTCGAGGTAAAAAAAAAAAAAAGGTAAAAAAGAAAAAAGAAGACCCTTGGTAAAAAGAGTAGAATAAAACCAGTACGAAAACAACATAAAAAAATGTCTGTGAAACAGAAGATAGTGACAGTACTATTTCTCTGTATGAATCATTAGAAGGTAAAAAAAAACTCTATTTGGAAATAAGATAATATTACGTCCTGTAAAAGAGAACAGTATATTACGTTTCGTTTTGTATAATGATAGCAAAAAATGTGCACTAAATTAAAGAAAAATTAAAAGAAACACCATAAAATGTGAGAATCCACAACAAATGTTTTGGGTCGAAAGAAGCATGACCATTTGTCAGGCGAACAAATTACGAACGAGTGCTGCAAATTAAGCGGCTAATTGCTCCTTGCTTGCAGCACTCATGCCTACTTTGTTCGCCTGACGAATGATCGTGTTTCTTATGACCCGAAACAATGATTGCGATTTCTTGAATTTTATGGTATTTTTTTTACTTTTCACTTTCAAACGCCAGTTCTGAAATGTTTTTTTATAATTAAACTTTTTTAAAAAATTTATGTGCCCCAATAAACCACATTGCTATTCTCATTATATCCTACACACTTGTTATTATATGACAAAATTTTATGTTACAAATTTGAATTTCGTCTTAGTAATAATTAAGTTATTACAAATATTTTGTATTAATTTGTGGAAAAATAATTAAATATGTTGTATAAATAATTAAATATGTTGTATTAAATATGTTGTTAGTAAAAATTCTAGGAAGTTGTGCGTTTAGAAATATCTGTAATATTCTCATTATTTTAAATAAAAAGCATAAAGAAGATAGTAATTCTCATTTATTTTTATTAAAGTTAGGCGTCTTTAACAGGGAAACATATGCAGGTAAAAAAATAAAGAAAGAAAGGAAACAAAGAAGAATACAAATTTTACGTGTATGCATAGTTAGCTTTTTAGGTTTTTAATTTATATTAAATGTAATTTTTCATGTTTATTGGTGTTTTCCTATTAGTTTGGATATATACTTTTAAATAAAATGATTTTATAACTTTGTCGCGATAACATCGGTGAAAATTTCAAACTAAACTCACATTGAAGATGAAGCATATTTTTTTTGTAACACCGAAAAATAGACTTAATAAAAACGTTACTAATGTACTCTATTTACAAAATTTCTTTAGATGAATCGTTAATTCCTTAGAGAAGGTGTCCTTTTGTCGTCTTCACTTCCACTTTTCATATATGTTACTGTCTAAAAACCTCAAAAAAAAAAAAAAAAAAAAAAAAAAAAAATCTTGTTTTCAGTTTTTGTTTTTTGAGGCAGCGTTTTTTAGTGACCAACAAACTTAATGTTTGAATAGGATATATTTGTATAGTGGTAAAAAATTAATATTTAAATATATAATCCTATTAAAAAAAGAAAAGTATTTTATATATTTAATATGTTAAATTTAGTGTAATTATCGAAGAAAGAAAAAAAGAAGAAATAAACTTTATTATTATTATTATTATTATTTTAAATATGAAGGCAAGTTAAAAAAAAGCTTACTGCTGTTGTTTAACGATGTTCAACTATGTTGCATAATAATTATGCAATATAGTTCAAGGTGCGAAGGTACTCAAATTTTAATGATTATAATAATAGAATCGTTACTTAAAGTAAAAGAAAAATTTGTTTTTTTAATCAATATTTTGATATCTCGTAAACAACAAGTACATTTTTTTTCTAAAAACTTATAACAATAATAACCAGTTTTTTTTTCTCCGGCAACGTATTTTAATTATAACTGAAGATTAATCACTGATGCCAACCAGAAATTTTAATTTCTTTATTTTATTTTATTTTATGTCAGACAGTTTCTTTTTTTCAGATTGTAAAAATACTTATATGCCTTAAAGAATAAAAAAATTATAAATCAAAATGGCATAATACATGTACGAAGTCAATACAAAGCCAAAAAAATATAGTTAAATTTTACAAAATTGATTTCTATTAAAATAGGAGAATTTAAGCTGCTAGTAAAGTTTTATTTAAAATTTACTAACAACTAAAGTTAAATTTACGTAAGTTTGTTTATAACGTTTGTTTGTTTATACGTACGTTTTGTTTATAAAGTTAAATTTTTATTAAAAATTTAACTTAATATTAATTTTTTAAAAAGCACATTTTCATTGGTTGATTATACAATTCATTGATTTAACGGAACTGAAAGATTATGAATATCATGCCAGAAATTATACCTAAATCCTATTATAAATTAAATAATATATTTTGGTTCTTAAAAAATCAAAATACTAATAATATTTTCGTGAATTACAAAAAACAAAATATCAATAAATATATGCACATATTGCAGAGATTGAAACATAAGTTAAGATATAAACATGTATATTAATCCTCTTTATTTAACTTCTTGCACATGTAATCCAATTAAAATGGTATATGCATCTTGGATCTGTTTTTGATTACATTAGACTTATCCTATCATTTTTCTTTTAGTAATTAATATTTTCGTACCAGGTGTATCTCTCTAAAGGAAATTCAGGTAGGCTTTTTTTTATTTTAATCTTTAAAATTTTAACATAGTTTGATATTTAATTAAAAGTGCTGTAAATACCTTTTTTCAACGCAATTAGTAAAAATGTAAAGACGGTGTTTTCTTTCAGAAAAGGCTAGATTCATTTGTTAAACTTATTAACTGTAATCTATTTACTTAATACCTATCTTGTTATACGTAACAAAATAAACGATTTAATTATGGTGAATTTTAGAAATGGCTTATAGTTAACTCCAGTTAATATTTTACCGTTTAAAAAAAAGGATTAAAGAATTTTTTTTTTTTTTTTTTTTTTTGTATTTTATATTACTGTTTTGTTATTAAGGCAAGATTATTTTTTAAACATATCTCAAAAAAGATCAGAATGTTGATAGGCAGAAAATCAAATTACATTATTTCTTATTTGTTTATTCTTATTTTAAGGAATAGTGTAGTTTTGTTTGTAAAAGATATTTAAATATTATCATATTAAACAAAATAACAATATGTCAATTTAAATACTATTAGGATTGCTATTAAATTTTAGAAAACATAAAATAGATCCAAAAAAGGTATTTAATTAAGTCTGACAAATAAAAGTTTGGTATCAAAGGGAAGAAGTATTAGACAATCATATCAGACAGTGAAACACTATTATTTTACACATTTATCTATATTCACATTGTTTTGCCTCTAAAGGTAATGTACTTTATTTGATATATATTCTTAACAAGTTAAAAATTATATAATCTTTGTAATGAGTATTGTTTCTAAAAATTATTATATCCTGGAAAAAAAAAAAAAAACACGTTACGAAAAGTGTTCTGAATCATGAGAAATGTGCTACAATAAATATATATATATAAATTTTTTCAAGATATATTTTTTTGTAAATAGTTTAGAAAGATTAAAATGTTTTAAAAAACACACATTCTGATCGAGTAAAATATGTTTAAAACTTTGTTTTCATCCTATAAAATGACTATACGTAATGTGAAATTTATTACGAAAAAAAAAGTGTTGTTGTTGTTGTGTGTGTGTATTTTATAATAACACAGTTAAATTTAATATAAATAATTACGTTCAGTGAACTGCTATTGTCTGTTGAATTGTCTGCTTTTGTCTCATGCTTAGATATATACAAATGTACAACTCCAACGCATTTTTTTTTTTTTAAGTAAAGTTGAATATGATAATGCAGATGCAAATGTATACTTTCATCCCGTAGCATAAGGTTTTAATACTATTATAATTTAGTTTTTATTTTTCCTACAAATAAAAAAATGTAGTGAAAAAAATTGCATTTTTGTTTTCTTTTAAAACGTATAGAAGAAGCTAAAATATGAAAAGTGAAAGATAAATAGATACGTCTACAAAAAAGCATAGAGATATTCCAAAAATCATAAACACGCTTTAACTTTGAAAAAAGTACCCACACAGCCACTTACATCTATAAAACATCTATAAACACGTATAAAATTTTAAAAATGATTCATTAAACGTCTATAAATGTACTACAGATACCTATTAGCACGACAATTTTCACTCTTTTTTACATTCATTAAATGTCTGTTACATATCCAATAAACCTGTAAATATCCAATAATTGGGCTAATTGTTATATTTAATAGATAATGAAAATATCTAAATCTTGTTTTGATCTAACATGTTACATCTATTAGACATCCAAAAAGGCACATCTAAATTTCGTCTATTTTTAAACGTCTAATAGATATCTATAATTAGTATAAGATATCCAGGACTATTAATGGGCATTCTTTAGATATTTTGTACCTTTCATGGATAATTAGATGTAATTTAGATGTATAATGGATATCAGTGTCTGTATGGGTATAGAATAACAAATATTTTCTAGATCTTTATATATCAGTGTACTACATATGCTATCAATTTTCTTATGAAAAAAATTATATTTATGTAAAATTTCACAACACCATTAAAATTTTTCTTGTTTGATTATTAAATAGAAAAATAGTCTTCGCAAAAATCTTTAAATAACAAAAAAATTAACTTATCGCAAAAAATAATATTGTTTTAAACAAATTCGACGCAAATATTTTCATTTGAACACCCATAAGAAATACATTGGATGCTACATCCGTATTACATTTATTATAAAAAAAAAAAAATTGTGAAAACTTATACACATTTTCCCTTCGTGTTATTCGAGATGTGAAGCAACGAAAATTATCTATAATTATATCCAAAGACTATATTACCAATGGAAAAAAATAAATGAATATATATATATATATATATATATATATATATATATCATAACGACAAGAATGTTGTTATAAGCAACAACAATAAACAAATTTGTGCATAATCGTACAATGCTTTAGGATGTACAGTTTTTGTATTTTATATTATTCGCATTAAAGACCAAAATATCTCCGCCGCAAACTTTAAAGCATCTTCAAGAAGAAAGAAATAACGTGTTGTTCTCATCGATTATATGTACTTGTGTATATTATTAAAAATTTTCAAAATTGTTTTCTATCTGCAGTATATTGTTAATATCCATTTTATTTAATGTCCGTAATTGAATCCTTGAAATATATATTGTTTTAAATTACGGATGAACAATTCTCTCGAGAGCTATGTTTATAGCTTCACTTCCAAAGAGAAATCAGTAAAAACAGAAAAAGGTTCCTTACTGTAGCCTTTTATATTATGAAAAATATATTTTGCGTTTAATAATCCAGAAAGAAATCAGTCAAAAAATATCTTTATAAATTTATTTTTGTCGTGAATAAATAAACAAATTGCTTTTACGTAGTCTGTATATTTTCTAAAACCCTCAAGACTAAACAAAATTGCATTTTCTTTTTAATTACGGAAAAATGAAACTTGTAAAAGTTATAGGTGTAACAATCCATCTATAAAAAGCATCTTAAATACGTTGTTTTTGAATATACCTATATATCGTTTATAATGTACGAATGCATCATAGCGTGTAATAAAAAGGAATCTTCATAAAACTGAAAATTTACATTTTATAACTTAAATTTTTACCCTATGAAGTAACAAAAGCTTTGTGCGGCCCTATAAAATAACTATTGGTTTTAACCATACAGTTATCTGTGAAAAATATTGATTTTATGCATTTGAATAATGCATGTTCATTTCGTTTCGTAGAGCGAGACATTTCACTATTATATTCCCTCTGTATGTATGTCCGCCCATCTCTCCACGAACAGAAAAACGCCAAATTTTCTAAAAATGGGAAACGATTCAAGAAATAAAATTTGACCAGTTAAAAAAAAAAAAAAAATCTGGAGTGACTCCACTCGACTTTCCGAACATTGAGTAACTAACAGTTTTGTAGATAAAATAAAGAAAGAGGAATTGCTAAACAAACAAAAGAGAGAAAACCATAATAGAGTGTTTTTTTCTCCATATATCACACGAGGTTTTATTTAACGCTACTGAACTTTGAGCCCTTAGATCATAATGATAAAGAATTTTTCGTTTTGTCCCTGTAAAAGTCTATAGATGCTAGATTCACCAAAATGCTTATAGTTAGTGCAACAGTGATTTATAATATTCATACAAATTTTCAGCTCAATTGAATAAGGTTTAGATGCGTTTAGATGCTATCGCACTTTTAAAAATTTGGTCTCATAGGCCATAATGATAAAGAATTTTTCTTTGTGTCCCTGTAAAAAAACTGTAGTGCTAGATTCACCAAAATCTATACAGTTGGTGCAAATGCGACCTATAACATGTGTACAATTTTTTTGCTCAGATTAATAAGGCGTTTAGACGCTATCACACTTTTAAAAATTTGGCCCCATTGGCCTTAATGATAAAGAATTTTTCTTTGTGTCCCTGTAAAAAAACTATAAGTGCTAGATTCTCCAAAATCTATACAGATTGAGTATCTGTGACCTATAATATGGGTATAAAATTTTTGCTCAATTGAATAAGGCGTTTAGATGCTATCGCACTTTTAAGATTTTGGTCCCATAGGCCATAATGATAAAGAATTTTTCTTTGTGTCCCTGTAAAAAAAACTATAAGTGCTAGATTCTCCAAAATCTATACAGATTGAGTATCTGTGACCTATAATATGGGTATAAAATTTTTGCTCAATTGAATAAGGCGTTTAGATGCTATCGCACTTTTAAGATTTTGGTTCCATAGGCCATAATGATAAAGAATTTTTCTTTGTGTCCCTGTAAAAAAACTATAAGTGCTAGATTCACCAAAATCTATAGGGTTCGTACTATGGTGACTTACAATATACGTACCAACTTTCAGGTTAATCGAACAAAGCCTTTAGACGCTAGCGTGTTCACAAACATACACACATACACACATACACACATACACACACACATACATACATCATCGTAAAAATAGTGAAAACGGACTCAGGGGACCTCAAAACGTATAGAAACATCAAAATCTCGAATTCGGATTTTTGACATGATTACAATACTTTCCTCACTATAGTGTTCGGAAAGTAAAAATTTTATTTTATGTAAAATATATTAATTAAACACTTTGTAATAACATTCAAATATTATTTAATTAAATATTTAATATTATTCTGATGCAAATAAAATCCAAATGTTTACAAGTTCATTTTTGTTTTCTATAAAAATAAATATATTTAGCTTCACGTGAATAATAAAATTGAAATTAAACTTCAAAAATTAGGCTTAGGTGTGCATATGATAATATTTTCGTCGTTTTAGCATTATATTTATTTTATATACCTTCCTGATATCAATAAGTACAATATGTTTACATATTAATTTTTTTAACATAAAAATATCCAATAATTATTGTATTTGCTAAGCTTGCTAGAGGCCTGCAAGGTTAATTAATCAAAATTGGGTTGGAGAAATCAAACATTTTGGTAAATTACCAATTTAAACATAACATATATTTATTTATATATTACAAGTTAATTGTAAGCGGGGAAAACATTCCTGAGATTCGCCGCCTAGAGCAGTTCGGACCCGATGCATAATTTAATTTATTTTTTTTTTCTTTCTGGAGAAGTACTTTATAGATTTCAATGAAATTTTTATTGAGATTTAAAAAAATCCATTATATTGGTCAGTGTAGCAGGTGCAAGGAAGAATTTAATGTTTTGAAATATACAGTAAAAAAAAAAAAAAAAAAAAAAAAAAAAAAAAAATCCTGTTATAGAATGTAATACATCAGAATACTTTTGTGCGGTTTTGTACATTAACGAATGGTGATATCTATAGAATTTGCAAATGAAACAATCAAACCCTCATATTGAGAAACAGACAAAAGGAATCTATAAACACTTTTGAACTCTGTTGCTTGAGTTTCATATCGTACGCTATGCAATTCAATTCTAAAGGTAAACGATCATAAAAGAAGGGGGGGGGGGAAGTTTTTTTTTTTTTTTTTTTTTTTTTTTTTTAAGTTTAAACGGAGGCTATAGATTAAACATAATACGAGGGTTGTAAATTAAATAGTGGCAACTTAACCTTGAAACTCGCAGAAGGGCGAGCATGCGAAAATAGGATATGGGAGCGGTGAGGTGGCGCTGTTGTCGATGTGTAGAGTGCAAAAAACAATCGATCTGCTAAGAAGGGTAGTTGATGTGTGGCGTTAAAGCGAGGAGTTTCGTTTCCATCGCTCTAAAGCATATTTTCAAAAGGTGATCAGCGGTCGTGGCTTAAAATCCAAGTTGCCCAAGGCAAAAATGCAACACAATGCTATCAAGGATTAGTGGAAGCTTGTGGCACAAATACTTTACCGTATAGGAGAGTAGCACGATGGGTTCAAGTAATTCGTTCCGGTCGGAATGAGACTGCGGATTTGCAACAACAAACATGCTTTAGAGCGATGGAAACAAAACTCCTCACTTTAACGCCACACAACAACTACCCTTCTTAGCAGATCGACTGTTTTTTGCACTCTACACATGGACAACAGCGCCACCTCACCGCTCCCATATCCTATTTGCCCATGCCAGCCCTTCTGCGAGTTTCAAGGTTAAGTTGCCACTATTTAATTTACAACCCTCGTATAAAAAACCAAAGCCAACAAAAATATTTTTTTTTTTATCTAACTTATTTTACTTCATTTTATTAATATTTTAGCACAGTGAGATAGAGAAACCAGAAATATATATATAACAAAACTATGAAATACTACAAAAATGTTTTATTTAGATAGAAATTATTTCAGTATATGTTACTTTAAACTTTTCTATGTTTTTCTTTTTCCAATTGTAAATTTATTGAACAGCCATCTTTAACTTTTTCAAGCATCTCTTACAGCAGTTTTTTTTATCAACTACAAGACAAATATGTTCAACGAAAAGACATAATAACGACTATGATTTTATATATATACATACATGTAACATTATATACTCATTAAAAGTTAAAAGCTGAAAAACTAATGCAAAACTATCATAGATTGATTAAGAGGTATTTTTTTAAACACTATTCTGTACTTAAATACAGTTGTATAAAATATTAAATTCATGTAAACAAATTTACTTATAATTCATCGTTCAGACTAAATAAAAATATAATATTTTCCTATATAAAAAGAATTATAAGTACAGAAATATTTATTCCACTTTTTTATATATATGTTGTTTTAATAATTATGAAAAAGTAATATACAAAATAACTTACAGCATATCAATCTTAAAAACTTTAATAAATTTTATTTAATTTCCAACGTTTCGGTTAAATTCCTTCATTAACCTTCTTCAGGGAAGAAACGATGTTTAAAAAACTTAAACATAGATAATTTAGGTTATTCCTTGATATCACAAATACAACTTCTAGGAAAATTAACAGATGATTACACAACTTATAAAAATATACTATATACATTTTAAAAATATGCTAAAACATTTAAATGAACTTGAAACATGACACTACAAGAAAAGGAACTACTAAAGCAAATGGAATCAAAAGTATCAATATTGCGGGGTTGCCAGAACTAAGCTAAAAGCAGGGCAACCATAAATTAATTTAAGCCCAAGAAATGAAGCTAAATTGATGGGGGGTTTATGGATAAGGAATCGTTACAAATTTCTGTTTTTCTTTTAATAATTTCGAATGATTCATAAAGAAGAGCTTGGTTTCTATTGTCAGTATTGTAAATTATCCTGGCATTTTCAAAATCGGGGTCAATGGGATTAGTATTACAATTTCGTGAAAAAGCTGTGTTGGGTCTGTTATATTTTAAATCTGCAATATGTTCTTTCATTCTATCACAAAAAGGTCTATTAGTCATTCCTATATAGTAGTTAGTTTTATTATCCACTTTATATGGGACTTCATAAACACCAGATTTTAATTTGTAGGTAGGAGGATCAAATTTTTTAGAAATTAAAAATTTAATTTTAGAGGAGCTTTAGCAACCAAATGAACTTTTTTATGTTTAAATAATTTAGAAACTCCTTCATGAATACCAGGCCAATATTGAATTTTCTTAAATTTATTAATAGTGGAGATATTATCATTAGAAGATGAAGAAGGGGGAGGAGGGGACATAATTTTATAAATTAATTTATTAATAGTCTTGATTTTATAACCATAATTTAAAGCCAAATTATAAATAAAATCGATTTCTTGGTCTAAGGCCTCAAGGGTAGAACAATGACTAAAAGCACGTTTAATCAAAAATCTAAAATTAGCTATTTTATAGGACCAGGGTAAAGGATAATTGCTATGAAAAGTATATGGAATAATATTGGGCTTTCTATAAACAGAAGTTTCAACATATTGATTAAAACGTTTAATTTTAATATCCAAAAAGGTTAAAACATTTTCATTATTTTCAGTTTCTAAAGTATATTGAAGGTTGGGTTTTACGTTATTGATTATATCTAAAAAATCCTTAGGAGAACTAGATGGATTTTGCCATATTATAAAAATATCATCTACAAATCTTTTCCACAATTTAATACAATGCTTATGTTTTTTAATAAAATTATTCTAAAAATCCCTTAACTCAAACTCAGACAATAGACCAGATATAGCTGAGCCCATAGGTGCTCCGTTAAGTTGTTTATAGATTTTACCGTTAAATTTAAAATAATTATTATATAATATCAGTTTTAATGCTTCTTTAATAGCAGTTTTTTCAGATTGAGAATAGTCAGTAGATAAATTGAGTCTATTACTTATTATATGAAAAACACAGTCCAAATCTATTGATGGAAATAAGTTCACAATATCTAAACTAGCAATGGAATCTTGCGGCTGTATATTCTGTTCAATTAGATCATCTAAAAATTTAGCCGGATCTGAAATTGAATAAGTAGATTCGGGAAGTAAACTCTTTAATACAGGAACCAAAGATTTCTCAAAGCTTTGGTTCAAAAGCTTAAAAGCTTAAGCAAAAATCAAAGCTTTTTTTCAGAATTATAAGTATTGTTTGAAAATTTATATTTTAACTGAATTTAAAAATAAATAATTGTTTTATTGAAAACTACTGCCATGGTTAAAAACTTGATATGATAAACCAATAACTTATATCCACCAGAGAAAAAATATAACACACCAAAAAAACAAATGTACCGCCTTCATCTAGAATGAATAAGTGACCATTTTTTAAATCCCTTACTAGAAATATAGATTTTCGAGATATGCGCATAAGGCATGCTATTAAACTGAATAGACGAAATCATCGAGAATTTCTAGTCTCACACATTTCTAGATGGTGAAACAATATTCTGAATATTCTGAATATCTTGTATGGTGAGATATACTCGCAGTCTAAAATTGGGTCATAAACTAAGGTTATAGTTGCTGAAACCAACCTTTTGTGTTCGGATTTATTTGGAGATATTTTCAAATAGGTTTGACCTCGAAAATATAGACAGACTCTCTAGAATTCTAATAAGGGTTTCTAGAAATCACTTTTAAAGGGGACTAAAGGTTATAAGGATGACATGGAACTATTTTTCTGTAGAACCACAATTTAGATTCTAGATGCCAATTACAGAATTTTTTCTCAGTGCAATGTTTAACTGCAATATATTGAATGTTTTAAAAACGCATCTTAAATATACAAATATATTGTATAATACAACGTTTAGGATTCTATTAATTGGTTAAAATATCTATTAAAATAAAAATAGCTAATTATATGTATGTATATATCAATACAAAAAACCCTTAACGGGTTAAAAGTTTGTGACGCAGCACTGTACTTTATGGCTATAAGAATTAGAAATACGGGTCTGAAAAATAATGATATCAAATTTTCAGTGACGCTTTGATATTAATTAAATTATACATAGATTTTCTTATTTGAATTTGCTTTTTCCTTTTATTTATATTTACAGTGTAAACGTTATTTTCAACATAAAATAATATATAGCATTTACTCATTGATACCTTTCCATTCACATCTCTTATACTATGAAAGCATGTGTTTTAAAAGAAATTATATATTTATTTCAATGAATTATTCTATCTTTTGCGTCACGCCATCCTAAACTGAAAAAAATTTCACAGTTTTTTTCTTTGCATCACGATATCTATTTGCATGCATTTTCAATTTATTTGGATGAAATGACACAAAGTAAACACTTCCATATATTTTACTTACAGTTTTGGATGGCGTGACGCAAAAGATAGAATAATTCATTGAAATAAATATATTTCAGTACATAATATAAGCTTAATGAAAGTGATATATTTGACAGCGTATTTGAAAATTAAAAGCAATATTTCAATGTGCACATATACTTTAATATGCAAAACAAAATAATTGCAGAGAAATTTAAAAACAAATCACTTAATGTAACACCACTGCGTTACTGGAATTTCATATAATTTCTTTTAAAACACATGCTTTCATAGTATAAGAGATGTGAATGGAAAGGTATCAATGAGTAAATGCTATATATTATTTTATGTTGAAAATAACGTTTACACTGTAAATATAAATAAAAGGAAAAAGCAAATTCAAATAAGAAAATCTATGTATGATTTAATTAATATCAAAGCGTCACTTAAAATTTGATATCATTATTTTTAAGACCCGTATTTCTAATTCTTATAGCCATAAAGTACAGTGCTGCGTCACAAACTTTTAACCCGTTAAGGGTTTTTTGTATTGATATCATTACTTTTTAGGGGTTAATGATCAAAACGCAAAATTAAAGGAGCATGGTAATGAGTTATAACACTGTATTAAAAGTGTTGTTTTATAGGTCATACTCGAACAAAATAACAAACTAAATAAAATTTCAAAATTTTATAAAAAGTGATAAAAAAGATGGACACATGCAACATTACAAAGGCATAATATAGTACATTTTAAAAATGACAAAAATTTCTTATTTATATTTATTTCTTATTATAATTTTTTAGGTATAGATTTGATTTAAAAGAGAAAAATAAATAATAATAGAAAAATCTTTAAAAAGTGAAAATTTTATACTGGTAAATATTTAAGTAGTATAGTTTGTTATGAATTTAATTTAAAAAAAAATCTTAATCTATTCAAAATTTTATTATAGCTTAACATTTTGTAATTTATATATTATATATACTAGAAACTTAATGAGCAAATTAATTATTTTCAAATTCTGTTTTAAGAATTTTTTCAATCCGTAGTTTAAGTGATTTATTACCTAATTTTGAAAAAATTACAAATATTTGCATATGATTATCATATTATTTGTCATTTTTATGAAAATAAAGGAAAAATTTTTTGTTGTTGCAATCACCTTTTAAAATAGAACCAATTTTGAAAGTTAACAACGTATCAGCATGAAAACGATGCAAATACAAAGAATATTTTTGATAAACAAATGTCATATAAAATACAAGTACCTAAATAAATAACTCATTTAATATATATATTAAAAAAAGAAATATATATATATATATATATTTTTTTTTTGTGTTTATTTTTGACGCTTTCCGATAGATGGAGCCAAAACGATTATTTGATATTCAGTATTTCAGATGGAAGAGAAGAAATTCGTCCGCGAAACTGCCGCATCACGGTATTTTCGGAGTAAAAAATAGTTCGATTTTTAAACTGAGTTATAAAAAAAAACAAGAGTTTTCCTAGGTAAAAGGGAGGTGTCAGGCACATCAGATAAAAGCGATTAATATCATATATAAATTAAACTAAATTCGCTCGAGCCATATTCGAGAAAAAATTCTTACACATTAGGCCGCCAATTTATAGCTTAAATGAGCCAATTCATATCTCGAAATATATTGCACGCAGAAATGTAGCGATTTCAGGGTAGGATCAGACAGAAGGTGAAAGTCTATTTAGAAAATATCAGAACATAACCTCCTATATTTCCTGACATATTAAGTGTCGGCTTTCAGCGGTTTCTTTGAACTTAAAATTCCTGTATATATAAGTGTCGCAGTTTTCGTTCGTTTTTCCGTTTCCGCTGAGTGTCGTGGCGTTCGTTTGTTTTTGCGCTTGCGTCACTAGAAAAACTGCCGTTTTTCATGATATACATAACAAGGTATCAGTTTTATGTAGCTAAAAAAAGTAACAATTACATACGTAAAATTTTACTATGTTTGAAATTCCGTACAAATTACTAAAAAACATATATGTTATTATTATTATTACTTTTTTTTTTTTACTTGTTAAAACATTATTTACTTAGTTTTCTAGCTTTCAAATTTTTTAATTAGCTTTTGTCATTTGGCCAGTTCTAAAAATATCAAACTTATATTTTTCTATACATTCGGATTTTTTTTTTTTTTTTTTTTTTTTAATTATGTTTCTAAAGAAGAGTTAACGAGTTGAAAATTAAGTAAGCGATGTTTAAACAAGAAAAATATGTAGCATATATGTTTTTTAACAATTGGTATTAATTTTTAAATTTGTATTTTTTTTTTTTTTTTTTTGTTAATATTTGTTATATTTGTTTTGCAACATAAAAAGGATAGACTCATAAGTATAAATAATATATATATAATGATTTGCAGGGTAAACGTACAATAATTTAAATAAAAATAGTTGTTATGTTCTAAAATTATTATTAAAATGTCTAATTATGTTAAAAATCGTAGGCGTCTCTCTTTTAGTTAATAAAATTCATTTTACAAAATCAGTGCACTGATTACCCTATCAGATTAAATCACATTCAATTATTTTATTGAATAATTATTATCAATTCTGTTATCTTCATAATAAATATTGAATGATTTTATAAAAGTCTTTTTGAAATTGTAATAAACTAATTTATAATTACAAGCAATACATTATAACGATAATTTATTATTCTTCAAAACCGATTCATTTTGTTATAAAAATTAAATAATTTAAACACAACACTATTAAACGTTTTATTCAAATCTTAACTTTGTTTATTACATGTATTAATATTAATATTAATTAATTAATTATAATAATTAAAAAACTAAAATACAATTATTTAAAATAAATCCCATCATTTAAGAGCAATTTTAAACTTTAAATTTTTTAAGACGGCTTCATAACACTCCCCAGTAGCACATAACGTTGTTTTAGCATTATTACAACTAATTTCTGACTGTTCAGACTTATTTGTAACGTTATAACAACGTTATGTGCTGCCTGGGACTACACAATAATCATCTTCAATGACAGCCAAATCCAGTGTTATTTTATGGGGAGAATTGCTCATGTAATCATTTATTACCTAATTTAATTTATGAATTCCGTTTTAACGTTAAGAAAAGACAAAGCCGTTAAAGTTTTTCTTAATTTTTTAAAGTTGAATTTGTTTTTTCATATTTTAATTTTTCAGTTAAAGAATGAGGAAATTTAACTAAGTGCATTTTTTCATTTTTATCTACAAAATGAAATAAAAAAAATAATAAAACAATTAATTATTATTTATCAGGAATATCATTATTTGGTTAATAATTGCAGAATGAAGTCCATAGAGATATTTTTATGTGTATGATGTGCATTTAAATATTGTTTACATGTGTTTATGCCTGTAAATAATATTCATATTATACGAAGATTTACACAAAGAAGAAGTTTTTTAAATATATATATATTATCTGGTGTTTAAAAGCAAGTTGTAATATAATTAAGTTAACAGCGTATGTCAAATTAAAAAATATTAATTATGTCACTTAATCTTAGATTTTACATGAAAAAAAAAAAAATCTACATAATTTGTCAATGGATTGTGACCGAACCAGCAAAGTTATTAGTTAATCTAGCCTGAGGAATAATTAAAATATAAGGGGACTAAAAAAATAAGAGTGATTTAATTACTGCATATTGCATATATTGCATATATCTAAGTCTTAATTTCATTAATATTTTAGTAACAGAAAATGCTTAAAGGAATGTCAGGTTTTTGCATGATAAGTTAATAATTTGCGATTATTTTTATTATGTATCATCATTTTTAAAACTTGAGACTGTCACTATTTTATAAAATTGTTTTTTTAAAGTGGCATTTTTAGAGATTATTATAAAAACAACATCTGATAGCTAAAACAGTTAAAATGTTTGCAGTTATAAATACTTTTAAAACAAAATTTGCATATCTATGATAAAACGTCTCGCATGTCAAGTAAAAATATTCAGTAGGTATTTAAATTTTGTCATTAGTGCTTGTCGATATCCAAGTTCTGTCTAAAAAGTTTTGTTAATGACACTAAATAAATAAATAAGTAAATGTGCAGCAGAGTATGCGCAAAAAAAGTCATACTGAGAAAAAAATATACCGGTTTCATTTAGAACGAATAAGTGGTCAGTTTCTAAATCTTTAAACTATAAATATAGATTTCCGAGCTATGCGTATGACGCACGCCAATAAGCTGAATAGACGAAATGATTGAGAATTTCTAATCTATACATTTCTAGATGGTGAAATAATATTTTGAATAGAATGAATAGAATGAACCTTTTGTATTGCGAGAAATTCTCGCTTGATTTTCTATAATTAGGTCATAAACCAAGATTATAGTTGGTAAAACTCGCCTCTTGAATTCACATTTATTTGCAGAGATTTTTAAATAATTTTGACCTCGATAATATTGGCAATCGCTCCAGAATTCTAATAGGGGTTTCTAGAACTCTCTTGCAAAGGGGGCTAGAAAGGATGACATGAAACTATTTTTACTACAACCACAATCTAGATTCTAGATGTCAGTTACAGAATTTTTTCTCAGTGCAGCAAGCACTGCTTTAAATTTGAATCATATCTTTAAAGATGAGTTTCTTTCTGTGATCATTCGAACGGAAAAAGTGTAAAATCTCGTATTATATTGGAGGTACTATTAGAAAGGATAAACTATTTAAAAAGTAGGAAAGAAGAAACTATTAGAAAAGAGAGGACAGGAGAAACTATTAGAAAAGAATGGCTATAACCATTTTTTTTTTTTTTTTTTTTTTTTTTTTTTTTTTATAATAACTCAAAAATAATTACTTTTAAAACTTGTAAATTTTAGAAGATATTAAGTATGATTTCTACACACTATTACAGCCATTAAAATAATTCGATACATTTTATATTTAATCTTTTTAAATAAAAATCTCAGAGCGAATTTTTTTGTCGATGTATAATCTTTAGTGCCCGTTATCCCCGTGATGGTACGCTAGAATTTCATAAAAAATTAGCGTCTTTTACATGACATACATGACATATGAAATAATGAACCATTAGCTTTTGACCATTAAAATGTGCATAAATACGCCAAAAATAATGATAATTCTTCGATAATAATTATATATATATATATATATATATATATATATATATATATATATATATATATATATCTTTTTTTTAAGGTTCATGTGACGTATCATTTGCACGTTATCCTACGCGCATCGAAGGGAAATTGGCTTTCACATTTTTAGTAAAAAGAAATTAAAAATAATAATAGATAATTTTCCTAACAGCTGTGAGTGATAGATATGTTCTTTCTTAACATCTCTTAAAAAACAAGTGTTTAAAGTAAATATTTTTCAAATTCTACTCAAAAGAAAGAAAAAAAAAAGTATGACCATTTTTTGTTCATATTTCCACCGTTTAAAGGTTCCTGACTCATTAATAGTAGAAAAGCCATAAAATATATAGTAAAAATTTCATTTGTATATACCCTATACCGTACCTGCCGATATCTTAATCAATATCCCGAAGTGTTCCTCCCTTTTTTTTCACACCAGTATATTTAAAGAGTAATAATATTCTTCAATTTCAATTACGAACGATACTCTTAAAAAAAAAAAAAAAAAAAAAAAAAAAACTGATGTGGAAAATGACAGTTCTAACAATAGTATGGAATATTAATTAGTATGTTGGTAGGTATGCTGTATACATATACAGAGATATTTAAATAGGCTTTATATACACGTGATCGAATAAACATTATAACAGAACTGGTAATTACTTTATGAATGGTTATCTGAATGTAAAGCAAAAAATTATTAGGCAACGCAATTTTTTCAAATGTCAAAATATTACGATAGACTTCCAATAAAATACCAGTTTTTTTTTTTTTTTTTTTTTTTTTTGTAAACGACATTATATTCATTAGTCTTATTTATATATGTTGTTTAGTTTGGTCATATATTTTAATTTTCAGTTATCTTTAATTTTATTTTTCCTTAAATATTTTTCCTCCCTTTATTTCCTCTAGCTGTCCATATTTTACGAATATAATTCCAAATTCATAAACTAATATAATTGCGAATTATTAAAAATGGTCAAAAGCCATAATTTTAAATTATCATATTACTATCAGGCCACGCCTGTTTCGCTGGTCATTATATTTAAATAAATTTTCAAAAGAATTGAATCATTATTTATTTTTTATATTACTTTATAAGTAAAATTTAAAAAAAGAATTACATTGAAATTGCTCTAAACCTCGCTTCGGGTTACGGTGCCTACGGCAGCCGCTTTTCCGCCCGCACTGCATTGTGTTCAGGTTCCTACTGTCTACAAAATGGTCGTTCCCTGGCACTGTAATGTAGATATTTATCGACGGCAGGTAGATCTGCTATTATTTAAGAACTACGATTGTAATAATGACTATATCTCAGCATCTATTAAAAATTTAGTTTTTGAAACATGTATTTTATAGACGTCGCTCTTTGCACTCATATCGGAATCATATTATCATATGATTCCGATCAATAAAAGAAGAAGCAGATTTTCTTTTAAAAGGAATTAAATAAATCAAAAACAATTAAATTTAATAAGTTTAATCCCTTCTAATATGCTATCATTTTTTTTCCGATAAATACTATAAATAGATAAATTAATAATTAAAAAAAACTTTTTTATTTTAAAGGAATTAAAAAAAAAAATGTTATACTATAAGAATTATACATTATACAAAAACATAACTGTTATAAATAAGTTTTTAAATTAAAAATTTAATATAGTATTTAATTTTTTTCTACTGTTTCGCTTTTAAATGAATGAATTAGATAAATAAAATATAAGCATAGTAATAGACAAGCAGACGATTGAAATGAAAGAATAAATTTTAGAAAAATGAAACACAGAAGCCAATGTTTAAAATTGAAATAAAATAAAATAATAGTTTAAAAAATTTAAATTCGAACTTCGAAAAAATCTTGATGAAGTGCACACTTGAGGGCCTCAGCTATCTATCTGCTAAGTTTTGTAACTCTGTGATCATTAGTATGAACACCAGAGCGCAGACACACACACACACATAGATACTTCTCTTTATTTATACAGATTGTCAAAATTTTGCATTCAGTCGTATTCATTAACATTTATATTAATTTTCGGATTTTTTTTTTTTTTTTTTTTTTTTTTTTTTGATTCATTAAAGCTAATAAAGAAAAAAAAAAACTGTTAATCATAAAAAAGCCTAAACCATAATTTAAAATGTAGCAAGAAAAAAAAAAAAAAGAAGAAGAAGAAGAAGAAGAAAAGCATTTTCCGTAATTATCATAATTTTAATTTTGCATTTACAACCAGATTATAATTTCTAATGTCGTGGTGTCTATAATGTGTTTCTCGCTTCAAATGTATTTTTCCCTAGTGATCACAGTTGCTTTGATATACAAATTAAAATAAACCCCTCTTTATATATTATTTTATTTCACAACATTTATTTCCCGCTTACCTAAAAAAAATAATATATAATAATAATAATAATAATAATAATAATAATAATAATAATAATACGGCTTTGGAAAATTTGAAACAGTGTCATTATTCTGGAATAAATATTTAAATAAAATAGTTGTGTAGAATCTCATTTCTTTCTAAAAGATAATTTATAAAGTGTTTCTTTTATAAGCCTCTTGAACTTTTTAATTTCTCTGAAATGAATTCTGTATCATGCAATATACGATAACATTACTGAATTTCCATTGATTTATTGCTTAAAAGATTAAAATTAATGGGATTTGGGAACTGATAAAATTTATCTTTTGGTGCAGATTTAAAAGTAACCATATCAAATAATTGGATATTAAATAGTTTCACAAAGTATCTTTAAGCGAAAATTAAACGGACTCTAATAAAAAGGCTTTGTAAAAAGAGAATTTACTTTTAAATATAAGATATTATATAATATGAAGTTTGTTAGTTTATTACTCTCCAAAAAATTAAAAAGTATTTATGACTTCAGTTTATGACTTCTGTCCACTTGATTGTCTGTCCGCATGTCAGCCTGTTTGCACTGTAACATCCGTAAATGTTCATGAAATTCCTGGAAAGTGACATATGATGTTCAAGTTCACTAATGAAAATGGAGTTAAAGCCTCCACTGTTTGTGTACAGGGAAAACCAAAAAAATCCAAAGCATTGAGTTTTATTAGAGCTATTTTATAAACCATATTGTAATATATTTATTTTGCTCAAATAATGAGGAAAATGGCAACATTATTCATATTCACAAAAATAGTTTTCTATAGAATATAATATGATTAGCATCCAGTAAATGCATATGTGTCTTCATCGTTAGTTTAAATTAACATTTAATATATATATATTAATTTTTAAAATGACGATTCTTGAAGATTTATTCATTACATATTCAACACATTATTACTTAAAAAGGTTTTACGTTCAAGAATAACGGACATATAAATTTATTGAGGTAATATTCTACACTTTTGTACTGATAAAATAATTAGACAAATATATGTAGATTAGATGGTCTGTTTTCCTTATATTTCCGACTGTCCTAAACCATTGTCCTATTTTTTAGGACAGACTGTACCGATTAAGCTAATGAGAGGTTGGTAAGTTTTTTGATTTTGTGTGTGTACATAGGCTTAAAGAAACATATATTTATGATTTATAAAGAAAAAAAAAATATTTTTTCAATGCTTGGTACGATATGGGTTAAGGGCTAAAATTGGAAAGTGCTTCAATAACTTGTTTGTTTTTATTAAGCGTTTTTAACATTTATTGACAATATTAAAGAGTGATTATTATTTTAATTAGTCTATTTGTATGCTTCTCTGTTTTCTGATTGTATAGGTCTATCATCTGCAAGCATTATCCGAATTCCTACAAAATATTATATGTTATTCTAATTTATTATGGTATATTCCCTATTTAAAACGGTATAAATAGCTTAACTGGTGTTGTACCGGATCATCCAAAAGAATGCTAATGCATTGCGTTCTAGAAATCATACTTAAATAAATTTACCCTGCAAAAACCATAGTAAAACAGATAAGATTTACGGAGCTACACTAAATTATTCAGATACATAATGAGCTACAAATTGATATTATTAGAATTTCATTTCCGTTTCCATTAAGAGTTTTTAACACTTTCCAATAACGTTTAACTGTGATTAAAAAATTCAGTTAAACTATTTGTTCAATTAAATTATTTATTCAGTTGAACTCTTTGTTCAGTTGAACTTTCTACTAAACAATACATCTGTCTTTCTTTCATTCTGTCTGTTCGATGTGTGATCACGTACATTGTAAAAAATGTGTCCTATTTGCTGCCAGAAATTCACCGTAATTTGAGAAAATATGTTCTGACAACGTTTTTTTTTTTTTTTTTTTTTTTTTTTTTTTTTTTTGAAATTACGCGTAATTTCTCAAATTACAGAGAATTTCTGGCAGCAAATAGTACATATTTTTTACAGTGTATTTAACGATTAATTTAACTGTTAAATATCTTCTGAGGTGCTACAGAGTTAAAAAATTCTAAAACATCAACATTTGCGGCGAGAGAAAAATTTAGAGGGGGGGGGGATTTACCACTGAAATTATTTATTACATTTTTTATGTTTTTTTAATCTATTAATAATGCTATTTATTAAACTTTATATATATTTTTTGTTTTTAAATGTTAAATAATTTTTTTTTCATTCTCCAAATCAAGTTCATGGCCATAAAATTACAGAACAGTGATAAAAATTGGGGGAGGAGTTGGTGTCCCGAGAAAACGGTGGGCGACTGGGCAAAATGGTGGTCATATTCAGATTCAGGAGGTCATTTTACATAAGAATCAGCAAAAATAATATCGGGGTCGATTTTTTTTTTCTTTTTTTCGTGCAGCGCAATGTAATATTTGCAAACCGTATGAGTTTTAGTTGTAGTTTAATTATATTTATATTTATTTTTTTATTTTATATATTTATTTATTTTTTTAAGTATGAAGAAGTTTTATATCAATAAAAAATATTTTATTGAATAGCACCTTTAGAATTATGTTAGAAATTGACCTTTTTTTTTTTCTTTATAGCTTTCAGTATTTCTAGAGTCGTTGTTTATTGTTATATTATGTGGATGAATCAAATAAGATTAGGAATTTTTCTATTTAATATATTGGTACAAGATACGAACATGAAATCCACATACAGTTTCTTTTGACTAATCTCCTGATTTTATTAAGCGTTTTTCTCAATGGATGCAAACATGTAAAAGTCATACGAGAACATGGATATTCTAAATTATTTTCATAACTCTAATTGCTTTATAATACGTTTGTCCTGTGTAGTGCAATATATCGGGGCACTTAGTTTTGTATATATGTCTTATAACATCACTATAACATCACAATAGACTAATAATAAATATTTTATATAAATTTGCAAATAATGATAATATAAATGTGCAACTGTGCTAAAATAAATAAGCAATTTTTGTATTTATTTATTTTTGTATTTATTTATTTTTATTTTTATTTTTATTTTTTTATTTTTTTTTTTTTTTGTATTAAAATTTATAATAATTTTTTGATTTTCAGAATAAATGTTCATTTTTTTTAACTTATAGTTTAATTTACATTTATATAAAAATAAATTAACGGTGTTTGATTAAAAATAATGAGCAATGATCATTATGAATAATCCTTTATTTGCTAAATTTTAAATACTAGAAAAACATAGCTTGAAACATATTAAAATCCTATGAAACATATTTCTGAAATGCTAAAAGATTCTTAGTTTATAAGTTCTTTATTGCTTAACGAATTTTATAAAAGCTCAATTGTATATTTCTAAATGCAATGCTGCTAATTATTACCTCATTCTTGATAATTCTAAAGCCTTAAAATATGGTATTTTTAATAATTTGTCTACAGTTTTAGTCGAAGTACGTGGTAATACATTGTGGGATACAAATGAAATAACTGATATATATATATATATATATATTGCACTTATTATTACACAATTATTTTTACCTTACAACAAAGCTGCAGAATTGAAAATTAAATAATGTAATGTGTAAACGCATTTCCAAAGTGTGTCAAAATATCTTCTACACTGTAAAAAGTAGCTCACGGTTTCTCAATGCATAATTATAGCGTAAATTACAGTATAGCTATAAATTTTGAGCTTTTCCGTTAAACATCAGTCATTGGCAATAGTAATCTGTTATTGACATAACCGATCATTTTCTTTTCAGTTTTATCTTCGTTCCAACTGTCATATGCGATTATAGATAGTATGTAATGGAAGTTTTTCAGTATGTAATATCGGCTATTTGGATCACGGCTATTTGGACAAACTGAAAGTTTGGGACCTTAAAGCGTGATGGAATAGTAAAACACAATATCTGAGTGAATTGACAGCAGCCTCATACTGTCATTTACCTAATAAAGTCTGTTGCATGTTTATTCTTTTTTTGTATTCAGATGAAATGGCAGTGTTCTATTAAAAATAAGAATATTCAGATACTTTATCTTAATTTGAAATATTAATCAAAGTAAGTTTACAACTAGTTCTGTAAAAAGAAAAAATGAAGACTCGTTACTGCACATTGGGCTATAATATCGCAACGATTTTTTTTTTTTTTAATGCGTATCGCAAGATTTTTTAACGAATCAGCCTCCGTCTTAAGCTTATCTGTATTTGTAACGCAAAGAACCTGTTAGTTTGTGACCGCACTGGCACAGCTGGCAGAGTACTGACTTAAAGACCAAAGGTTGTGAGTTCGATTCTCAGGTAAAACCTGACATTTGCTTCTCAAATGTTTAAATAAATAATTGCGTATTGTTATGTATTAAAAGCTGCACACTTGTTTAGCATTCGTAATTTATATGTGATCTTTACATGCGTAGAATTCGTAACTACAGGAAGCATTTTTGAAGCATTCTGGGAAAACTGTAGCACACGAGAATAAAAATTACAGCAATATTATTTTACACGCACTGTAAAATTACTGCCCAGAGCATAGGAAATTGCTTGCACCAGTGTACTGTATTGTAATATTAAACGAAAAAAAAAAAAATAATAACTCGTAATAACTAAACTATTACGGAGAATTTGTTGATTGCATTTATTTTGTCTGTCTATTTACCTTTGAGACCGACTACATCGGTTTTTTTTCTTCAGTTACGTTCAAATTTATGCAAAATTATGCGCATTTTTAAACACTTATAATAGGACTCAAACATAGTTATTTCTACCAGTGTTATAAAGCACTTACGGATGTTACTATTTACGTTGCATAATGATTTTTTCCAGAGTTCGTGCAATCCAAATATTGTTTTTACATTTTCTTTGCAATTTCCAGTTTTGGCCATTTTATGAAAAGAGAAAACTTTAAACTTAACATTTTTGATATAATTAAACACACTTTGAGCATAGGCACATTGAATGAATTTAAGAACATGCAATTTTTTATAATATTAAAATATTTGTTACGATAGTATCATGTGTTTCTAGTGAACATCAGGAGTTGTTTTCATTAATTTAATTTGTATTTTCTGAAGTTTCTAAAATAATGGATATCTCACATGGTATTGTTTGTACATTGTTAATGGGAAATTCCAACTTATATCCGGCTTATATTACAACTTATAGTGAGATATTTGGCATTTCTGTCTAAGTAAATGCGTTGAGACACAAGTTTCTTACAAAAAGCAAACAAAAGAAAAAAAGAGAGAGAGAGAGAGAGAGAGAGAGAGAGAAAAGAAGAAAAGAAAAAATATCTTCTGATACCATTCTTGCTGATTCTTATGTAAAATGACCTGCAGAATCCGAATATGACTCCCATTTTGCCCAGTCACCCATCGTTTTCCCAAGACACAACACCCCCCCCCCCCCAATTTTTATCACTATTCGGTAATTTTATGGCCATGAATTTGATCTGGAGAATGAAAAATAATTAATTTAACACTTAAAAACAAAACAAAAAATATAGTGTTTAATACATAACATTAATAATAGATTAAAAAAATATAAGAAATGTAATACATAATTTCAGTGGCAAATTTCACTCCCCCCTAAATTTTCCCCTTGCCGCAAATGTTCATGTTTTAGTATTTTCTAACTGTGTAGCCCCTCAGAAGATATTTAGCAGTTCAAATATTTCTTCCGCACCCCCTAAAAATCAAAGTTATAACCATAAAATTACCGAAAAGTGATAAAAATAGGGGGCCATCCCTAAATAACGGTGGATGATAGGGCAAAATGGGCGTCATATTCGGATTCAGGTGGTCATTTTACATAAAAATTCGCAAAAATGTTGTTGGGGGCAATTTTCATGCAGAGCAGTGTTATTTTATGACAAATTTTGTTGTCGATATTTTTTTTTTTTTTTTGTGAAATTTTGCTAGAAAAATTAAAATACAAGCTACGTAAAATTTGATAAATACCTAGCAAACAGATCACTACATTTTATCATCCCAATGGCACGTTGTTTACACTGATAAACTAAAATATTTCTAAAAAATCGCGTAAATCTTTCTTTTAGAATAAAGCAAAATTTAAATTACATTTAAATAAAAAATAGGTTTTTTTTCCATAATTCTCCACAACTTATAGTAATTAATAATAATTAAAAAAAAAAAAAAAAAAAAAAAAAGTGGAAGCTCTGCAAAAATTATAAAAAGCATAATAAAAAATATTCTTATAACGACAGTTTTATTGATTCCTATCATATTTTGACTGAACAACTTTTTAGAGGAAGTACACTTTAATCACTATATTAAACACATCGTTTTCACCATTATCGCATACTGTCAATATAAAAACAAGTCCCCCGTCACTTATAAATTCAGGATACTTAATTTATGGAGAATTTTCGAATAACAATTAAGTTGTTGCATTAGTGAAAAAAGAAGTTTTATTATCCTGGAACAAAATGTCTTTATAGTTCATATTTTTGACGCCAAATATAATTAACTCCTGTGAGAATAATTTCAGGTTTACGTTGACACATGAAAATACAGTTTCTTTCAATATCAAAATTAATGGATGCTTTTACTCGAACTCCAAATGTTACTTTTCTTCTTAAGAAAGAGTCTTCGTAAATATTTAAGTAAAATGAATTATTAAGTAAAGTTTTGAGGCTATGTTCTTTTTTTTTTTTGGAGAACACAGAAATAATAAGTTGTTCCGTGCAAATAAGCGAATAAACTGTAGTTTTGTTATGTTTTAGTTATTAGGTTATATTAAACTATATTGTAATAAAAATTATAAAAGCTTTTTGATACTGGATATAAAATAGGTTATTACAATATATATATATATATATATATTTATTTATTTATTGGTAGGATTATATTAATAGTTTGTCTTAGTGAAGATGAAAATGTATAAAGAATAATATTACATTATAGCAATATGGTAAAATAAAAAAAAAAATCTTTAAAATGATGTTGAATGTAAGATTTTGTCATTGTACAGTTATTTTATTTTCTTACAGTACTATTATTACAATATTTTTAAGCAGATGAAATAAATTTTTGTTCAAATTTTAGTACTAATTTCCAATTACAATAAAAACCTTATACCGAATCAATATTTAACAATATTTATACACAAAATAAACTAACATTTTGTCAATATATTGTGCTTACTAACTGTTGCCAGAATTAATCGAAATAATCATTTATCAAGTTTAAATTTCAGGTTCTATATCTTCTTAAACTAATTGGCATACAGTTTTAACTGCTTATTATTATTATTAAATACTGAGTAATTTATTTTAATTATTCTATATAATACCCCTTCGAATCCTATTCAAGTTAGAAATTCCAAAACTTGGAAATCTTAAACTACCAAATTATGTCACATTGCCTAATTTGACTCTAAGTCAATCCTTCGCGGAAGAAAAAAAAAAAAAAAATCACCTGTTTCCACTTTTACTGTAATATTATGTAGAAAATAGCACGTAAAGAAATAGACAAGTTCTAGTCTACAATCGTTAATAATGAGTGTTGTTTTTGTATAGTCTTGTTAGTCATTTATACAAATTTCGAAGTAGTTAGTTTTGCGCTAGAAACCAATGTATCTTCCAGGAAAATTCCCGAAAACTGTGCTTATTGAAGTTAGAGCTTCCAAACTTTGGCTACCTTAAGCAACAAATTTTTGCCAAATTGCCAAAATCGATGCCAAGATGAAAATCTGAGTTGGCGAAACACATGGTGACCTAGAGAGATTAGCGACGAAATTTTATAAAAAAAAATTTCAGCGTATCCTGAATTAGTGAGCTCTTTCAGAATTTTAACGGAGTTAATTGTTTTGATATTATGTATCGTTTCTCGCCATCAACATTCGCCAAAGAGAACAAAAGTAGACTTTCTACACTTGAGTGAATTCTTTTACACTCTATGCTAAGCATTTGGCAATTTCTGTAATAGTTGTTCATTGCAAAAGTGAATTATCTCTTTGGAAATCGATTTTGAAATAAAGAGCTTTTTTAAATTCATGCGTCGAAAAAAAAAAAAAGTCAAGATTCAGTAAGTGTTATCGATTTTTTGTGTTTAATACAAATCATAGTTATAAGAATTTATAAATTATACTAAAAATAATTTGAAGTAACTTAAAAACTTCATTTTTATAATGAATAATTATAAGTTTTAGTTTTCTGAGAAAAACATGTAAAGCCATTTATGGAAATTTAATGCAATTATTGGATTTTTTTCTTTTTTAACACGCTTTTATTAGCTTCACCTGTATGTATGTATAATGTATGTTTGTAAATGCTCTGGGAGCAAACAAAAAATCTATATTGTAAAAAAAAGACTTTTTCGTACGGGAACGCCGTGGCTGCCAGGTAAAGAGCCGTGCCACGAACCTAAAGGTCCAGTGTTCGAGCCCAGTCAGGGGAGATTTTTCAAAAATGGTTTTTGTTTAATTCTAAATTATTACTTTCTTCTATATGTAATATAGAGAAAGTATTGAATTCGTACAAATTTTCGACCTCGGGTTTTTGATGAATTTACACGTTTTGAGTGCTGTAGAACACGATTTGACCATTTTTAGAAAATGTCTGTCTGTCTGTCTGTCTGTCTGTGTGTGTGTGTGTGCGAGAGAGAGAGAGAGAGAGACAAAATTTTGTGGCAACTGTATCTCAAGAACTACTGCACAGAATTTCATACAAATTGGTATGTGGTTTCACCTTGACACAAATTAGTGCCTATCAACTTTTGGTAAAAATTGTCTTACAGGTTGCGTTGCTATCCCGCTTTTTCTAAATTTTTAACATGGTGATATAGGACAAAATTTTGTATAAATGTGCATAATGAGGATTATTTTTTAGTAATCATTATGAAATTTACAAGAATTATTTATAATAGAGATAGTCAACTGGGAAAAAAGTTTTGTATGCGTAGGAGCCTCGCCACCCCACCTGGGGGAGGGGGGGGAGGTCCCCCCTCGAGGGGAGTAAATTTTCAAGATGGGTATCTTTCGAAAGGTCTCGTCAATACTTTTAAAACGAATGGTTGAACTATAAATCTGTGATAATTTAAAACAAAGTTATCGATTTTTTTTACTTTTAACGAAAAAAAATACTTAGAAATAAATCGTTTTTTTTTAACGAAATTTAACCACACTTGGTATTTAGTTGGCCCCTGACATAAATTGAGGCTGATTAGATTTGGGGATCAATCGCTCAACAGGTGGCGCTGTGATCGTATTTTTTCTAAATTTTTAACATGGCAGTATAGGAAAAAATTTCGTATAAATGTACATAATGAGAGTTATTCTTAACCCGTGATTGTGAAATTAATATGAATTATTGATAATAGTAGTAGTTAACTAGGAAAAAAATGGAGCATCGCTTCCCCCCCTAGGGGGAAGTACCCCCCCCCCCCCCGAGGTGTGTGTAAATTTTCAAGATAGGTATATTTCGAAAGGTCTCGTCAATACCTTTAAAACGAATGGTTGAACTATAAATATGTGGTAATTTAAAACAAAGTTATCGATTTTTTTTTACTTTTAACGAAAAAAAAAAAAAAAAAAAAAAAATGAAAAAAAAAAAAAAAAAAAAGTCGTTTTTTTTTTTTTTTTTTTTTTTTTAAATTGTTACTGCGTGAATT
This sequence comes from Salticus scenicus, assembly GCA_963930645.1. Taxonomy (NCBI): domain Eukaryota; kingdom Metazoa; phylum Arthropoda; class Arachnida; order Araneae; family Salticidae; genus Salticus; species Salticus scenicus. The sequence goes on from OZ005648.1 coordinate 57,980,434, forward strand.
TGTATAGGAAAATATAGAAGAAAGCCTTGTGGTGGCCACAACATACTAGTTTTAATTAAAGATTTAAATGTATGTAAATATTATGGTGTGTCACTCACACGATTTTCTCTTACCCTGCATTTTAATACTAAGATAGATATTTTGTGCTTTTTAGTTCACATTTCCATAAAAGCGTGTTATTTAATTTTTTAAAACTATAATATTATTATAATGAAAGATGTAACAAAATGTGATACAATTAAGCAAAAATATGTATATTTAAAAAATATGGAGTTACACCACTTTTACAATAAACCGTCCATATAATTTTCTGGAACAAGCGGTATTTGTTCCCTGAGGTGTATGCAATCCTATTATCGTGACTTTTGTGTTTGGAATAATAGTTTTCATAGCTTATTTTCAGGAATGTTTATTAAGTGTAACTTGTATGTTTATTTACGAGCCTAACTATAATCTCACTTAAATATGTGAGTGTTTCCGTAACAATAAGCATATTTCAGAAGGTGTATAAAGAAGTCATGTGATGTCTACATCAGGTTTTTATTTATGAATATCTAGAGTAAGGGCACGAATTCCCCTTATAGTTCGGCTACTGGGACAAGTTGTGGCCAAAATTTGTTATATAAACATGATGGACAACTCTAAAAATAGTTTTGTTATTAGAAGTAAAATTTAGAAACTCGAATTCTATTGCATGATTAAATAAATAAATAAAAAATAAACAATAAGTCGAATCAGTGTTTTTTGTTTCCGTTAAATACGTTCTACAGTAACTTTTCATTTAGAAAAATATAGAAAGTGTAGAGGTGGGATAGAAATAGTTGCCACATGTTTAAAAATTCAAGAAAAAATATTTAATACTTAATTAATAAACATAAATAATAAAATATCTTTAAGTCCATTCTCTTTGAAAGATCTTTTCAGTAAATTTTATATAGACATTAAAATTTCATATTTATCTTAAATAATCTTATACCCAATGCATGTAATTTCTATCGTATTGCAATAAATTTTAAATTATTGTGTGGATTCGATCAAAGCGAAATATTCGTGATTATGATTAAATTCAACTTTTAATAAAATCTAAACTTACGTCTATCGTTCATCTAATTTCGTAAAAATTCTACTTACACTTCATATTCATAAAATAATATAAGAATATTTGGGGGTAAATATTAATTTAATCTACGAAGTTTCCATCACTTGGACCCTCGGGAAAATAATTTCTGCCTTTGTTCAGAAAGGTGATTAAAATTTTGAAAATTTATTGCAAATTTCGATTCTTGTGACTTTATTAACTTCATGTTGCACATCTCAAACCTTTTACATCAACGTATCAAAATCTTTAAAACAAGAAACAATTAGTTTATTGAAACATATCAAAGTCCCTAGGCATACAATGAAATTGAAACGTATTCCAATTATTTAAAAAAGAATGTTGCAGGCTTCGAGATTAAATTTAGATCGTTATTCGTATGTATAACATCATTGCAACAGAAAAATTATGTGGAAATGTAATTTGTTTATATCTAACGTTTAATTTAAACAAGAGATTAAATTTATAAAATAACGTTCCAATTTACCGTTTAAATTCATATGTTAATATTTAGAATATCAGTATTGTATTCACGCATGCATACAAACGGACCGTGTGTGTATGAATTTTTGCGAGTTTATTCACGCGTCTAATGAATGATAGTTATTAAAAAATCTAGAGGAATAAGAACTTTTTTAATGAAATATATTTGTACACTGTTTTCACAGTTTTTAATATTTTTAAAATTTTATTAGTGGTTGATAACAAACATTTTGATAAAACAATGAGTATTAGTAAGGTTAAGAATTAAAAAAAATGTTAAAAACTGAGTAAAATTTAACGATTTTATAAAAATATTAACTAAAAATATCTGTAAATAAAATTCATTAATAATAAAAAATTTCACTCATTACCAAACAACTTTGCGGCCTATAAAATAGTAGTTGTCAGATCTTAACGGCGGGAAAGCACATGTCTGACAAATGCTTAGAAGTACAACTTGACTCCATATTTCGTAAATCTACCGCGCAGATTAACGTTCTCAATGCTGTATAATAAATGTACGCAGGAAATTTTGTCCTATATAAGTTATACAAAAAACTATTTTCTGGGAATGCTGGTGCTGTTGATTTTGAAACAATGCGTTCATAGTTAGAGTTTCAGAGAGTAAAATTTATCGGTATAACATAACTGGTAACATTTATAATTTACTCTAGACCAGCGTTCCCAACTTTTATAATTTATTCACGAGCATTTTTAGCCCCGCCTCTTTTTCATACCGGAAATTTTGAAAAAAAAAAAGGATTTTCTTCTTATTTAATAGTTTTTACACATTAAAGAGAAATAGTCCACAAAATTTCTGGTGCGAAAAAAAGGCGGGGCTAAAAATGCTCGTGAATAAATTATAAAAGTTGGGAACGCTGCACCAGACAACTGATAGCCCCGCTCTCTTTTTACACGAGTATGATCTTACGTAATTTTTCTCCAATAAGTAATTACGATGAAATATGAAGAAAATTGCTTTTAAAATATGTTGATGTGAAAAAAGGGCGGAGCTAAAAGTACTCTGGAATATATTATAAATATTACCAGGTATAGTATAATGTAAAGTTGATTTAACATTATTACTTACAAACTTTGAATAAACACCATAAAATGCAATAAACTCGCAACAATTGTTTCGGGTCGAAAAAACACACGACCCTTCATCAGGCGAACAAAGTAAGCACGAGTGCTGCAGTCAAAGCGGCAACGCACAAAATCGTTTAAAATGAAAAAAAAAAAGTTTATAAAGTAGAAAGTAAATATAGCTACTGGTGTGAGTAGAATTGAATAAAAAACAAGAAAATAAATAAATGAGTGAGATTAAACATATAACAATCTAAGGATAACAAAAATTAAACTAAAATCTAAGTTACGTGAGTAATTTCCAAGCATCAGAGAAGAAAGGAGTGGAAGAAATATCATTAACAAGATTTTTCGAATTTTTAAATATGTAAAATGCTTCATGAATATCCAAATGGGAGGAACAGACAGGAGATGAAAGTATGTTAGTTTTGGAAAAATCAAAACGATGACATTGAGACCAGCAGTGGGAAGCAATAGAAGATTTGGTAATCTCAGCATTACGAACATTCCGACGGTGCTCATTTATTCTGTATTTCAAACGCCTCCTAGTTTGACCAATATAACCTAAGTTGCAGGACGAACACGGAATTAAATAAATTCCAGAACGGTTTTCGGTGGGAATAGGGTCCTTAAGAGAAGATAATTTAATTTTATTGACGGGTTTGTAAATAACTTTGAAACCAAACGGTGAAAGAATTTTAGAGATTTTAAAAGAGAGTGAAGAATGAAAAGGTAAAACAACTGGGATAAGACTGTGATCGTTTAATTTGGAAGCAGAACGTTTAGGATTCTTAAATTTATATAGAGCTTTATCGATGATAGATGGGTTATAGCCACGAGAGAGAGCAAGAGATTTTAAGAAATTAATTTCTTTCGAAAGATTAGACGGATCAGAACAAATGTGTAAGGCACGATAAACATAAGTGTAAAAAGCAGACATTTTTTGTTGAGGGGCGTGGTTAGAGAGAGCATGCGGTGGTAAAGAGACTGAGAATGGTTTTCTAAAAACAGTAGTTGAGAAACAATCCTTTTCTTTATTCACAAGAACGTCAAGGAAAGGCAAAGAGCAATCCTTTTCAACCTCAAAAGTGAATTGAATGCATGGGTCAATCGAATTGACCAAAGAAAGTAAATTGGACAAATCAACATCAGGGGAGACAAGAACGAAAGTGTCATCCACATACCTAAACCAGTGAGGAAATTTATATACACCGAAGAGTTTTTCTTCAAGAGTTTTTCCCATGTTGAGGCCTTGCTTACTTCAGGTCCCTATTCGAAACTTAAAAAAGATCCTTCTAATGATCATCTTGGTCAAGTCAAATACCACGTTAAAAATTCCGTTATTCTTAATGATTATACCAAACGCATGGTAATTCCTTCTGCTGCCAATTGTGCTCGTTTTTATGCACTTCCGAAAGTTCATAAACCCACTCTCTGCTTTCGACCTATTGTCTCTAATATTGGTACGGCTTCTTATAATCTTGCTCGATTTCTTTCAAACTCTCTTTCTCATCTAACTACTACTAATCATCATACTGTAAAAAACTCGTATGATTTTGTGGACAAAATTAAATGCATCTCTCCGTCTAACTATACTATGATTTCCTTAGACGTCAAATCACTTTTCACAAATGTTCCGGTTCAAGGCGCTCTGGTTTGTTTAGAGAGAAGACTACGTGAATTCCATTATTCTTCTATTGAAGTTGAGGAGCTTGTAAATTTAGTTCATTTGTGTATCAGGCAAACTGCCTTCATTTTTAATGGTGCTTATTATTCCCAAAATGATGGTATGGCCATGGGTAGTCCTCTCTCTCCTTTACTTTGCGACATTTATATGCACTATTTTGAAGAAAAACTCTTCGGTGTATATAAATTTCCTCACTGGTTTAGGTATGTGGATGACACTTTCGTTCTTGTCTTCCCTGATGTCGATTTGTCCAATTTACTTTCTTTGGTCAATTCGATTGACCCATGCATTCAATTCACTTTTGAGGTTGAAAAGGATTGCTCTTTGCCTTTCCTTGACGTTCTTGTGAATAAAGAAAAGGATTGTTTCTCAACTACTGTTTTTAGAAAACCATTCTCAGTCTCTTTGCCACCGCATGCTCTCTCTAACCACGCCCCTCAACAAAAAATGTCTGCTTTTTACACTTATGTTTATCGTGCCTTACACATTTGTTCTGATCCGTCTAATCTTTCGAAAGAAATTAATTTCTTAAAATCTCTTGCTCTCTCTCGTGGCTATAACCCATCTATCATCGATAAAGCTCTATATAAATTTAAGAATCCTAAACGTTCTGCTTCCAAATTAAACGATCACAGTCTTATCCCAGTTGTTTTACCTTTTCATTCTTCACTCTCTTTTAAAATCTCTAAAATTCTTTCACCGTTTGGTTTCAAAGTTATTTACAAACCCGTCAATAAAATTAAATTATCTTCTCTTAAGGACCCTATTCCCACCGAAAACCGTTCTGGAATTTATTTAATTCCGTGTTCGTCCTGCAACTTAGGTTATATTGGTCAAACTAGGAGGCGTTTGAAATACAGAATAAATGAGCACCGTCGGAATGTTCGTAATGCTGAGATTACCAAATCTTCTATTGCTTCCCACTGCTGGTCTCAATGTCATCGTTTTGATTTTTCCAAAACTAACATACTTTCATCTCCTGTCTGTTCCTCCCATTTGGATATTCATGAAGCATTTTACATATTTAAAAATTCGAAAAATCTTGTTAATGATATTTCTTCCACTCCTTTCTTCTCTGATGCTTGGAAATTACTCACGTAACTTAGATTTTAGTTTAATTTTTGTTATCCTTAGATTGTTATATGTTTAATCTCACTCATTTATTTATTTTCTTGTTTTTTATTCAATTCTACTCACACCAGTAGCTATATTTACTTTCTACTTTATAAACTTTTTTTTTTCATTTTAAACGATTTTGTGCGTTGCCGCTTTGACTGCAGCACTCGTGCTTACTTTGTTCGCCTGATGAAGGGTCGTGTGTTTTTTCGACCCGAAACAATTGTTGCGAGTTTATTGCATTTTATGGTGTTTATTCAAAGTTTGTAAGTAATAATTTTTACAACGCCAGTTTTGTGATGCTTCTTTATTAAATTTGATTTAACATTGCTGTAAAAAGACATATAGTAACTGTAGATGAGAAGAACCTTACATACACGAAGTTAGGCCCAAAATGTCTTCAACAAACCGTAAATTTATAATCGATTATGACAAAAATATGAAAATGACCAAAAATAATGATTTTGATTTCATAAGTTAAATTTCACTGAATTCGGTTAAAAATTAGAGATTTTGGAAAAAAAATTAGATTTAAATTGTATCAAGACCACTCCTGTTTTGTCATTTTATGTTTTTCATGTTAGCGCTCTTCTAAATAAAGATTAAATATTTAATTAGAAAAATAATGTTTAATTAAATTCAAAGTCATTTTATTTTTATTTATTTATTTTATGAAACACCCCTTACGTTTAAATTCTTTATGTGATGTAAAGTTGCAGGAAAAACTTTATGCAAATGCATTTTTATTTTCTTTAGTTTTATATTCTGTAGCAATTTATAAATAGAAAGACACAAATGTCCAAATAACAGTCATAAGAAATATATTACCATATTTTTTGAAGACATTGCTTATTTTGTTATTTCATTTCGGCTTGTATGATAATTTATTTGAAAAATGTTTTCAGTTGTAATTGATTTTTCTTAATAGCTCCCTAAACAAGTGAAATAAAAGAAAATGAATAATAACTATTTACGAGAGGAATAAATTTTCTGAAAATATTTGCATAAAAATATGGCCTCTTAAGAGTGGGAGAATAAAAGATTCATTTTATGTTACTATTTGTCAACTGGTCTTACAGAACATCTGCATTTTCCTTATTTAAATAAACAATGCATGAAAATATTAGCAAAATATTATCTAGAAATAAAAATATTTTTAGTTCAATATAAGTTTGTAATTTGTAAAGTAATAATTATAATAATAGGGGGGAAAAAAAGCATTATAAAAATGAAATTTTTAAGTTAAAGTAAAATTATATAGCTTTTAAAATAAAATTGTGTGATTTATAAATTTACAAATATTTGCTTTTGAAAATAATAAAAACAAATTTTAAGAAACCAACAGGTATTAAAATCTTATGTATTGTAATATATAATATAATATTCGAGGTTCATTTTTCTGTCCCTATGTTACTTTTGTTGCCTTCTGTAGTTACACATTGCTTTTCTACACCTAGAACCAAAAATTGAGATTTTAAATTTTCCGACATTGATCAGTAGATCCTGAGAATATAGTAGCCTCTTTTAATTTATTTTTAGACTATAGAAATATATAAATTTCCTCTTTAGAATTTTTCGAAGAAATATTTTTAAATAATTTGATATATGGAAAAGAATGGCTTTCAAACTCCAATTTTTTCGGAATAGTTTGGTTCCCATAAAACAAACTGTATTCTGTGCATTTTGTTACCGAAGAGCAAATAAGTTTCTAAAAGACTAATTACTGCTAATTGCTAAAATACATATTTTTTTTCTTTGCCGAAAATTGCAGAAATGAAAAATTATTTCTCAGCTAAGCTAAAAAATTTGTGATTTTTTCTTTCAAAGCTGATTCCCAAAATATTCCATTAGTTTTAGTCACAAATTAAGTAAATTCCAATCTTTTTGTTACTTCTAATTATAGAAGTACAGTATTTCTTTTGGGTCGATTTCAGAAATGTAAATACATTCGTTGCTATTTTACTTAATTTATGTTTTATCGCAGATTAATGAAAAAATACTAAACTACGGCGATATAAGGGATTTAATTCGCCGCCAATTGAAGAAATAAGCAACCATTTTACCGCCAATACACATAATACGCACTTTTTTGGAGACGATAATACGGGATTATCTCACCGTAAAATTACACTGCTTGGCATAAAAATTGCCTCCAACACCATTTTTGCAAATTCTTATTGCAAATGATCTCCTGAATTCGAATATGACGTCCATTTTGCCCTATCCCTCACCGTTTTTTAGGGACGGCCTCCTATTTTTATCACTTTTTGGTAATTTTATGATTATAAATTTTATTTTTAGTTGGGGGGGGGGATTATTTTAACTGTTAAATATCTTCTGAGGGGATACAAAGTTGAAAAATTCTTGAAACATCAGCATTTGCGGCAAGGGGAAAATTTAGGGGGAATTTGCCACTGAAATACGTTCGTATGCCACTGTAATACGTCCGTACTGAAATACGCTTCGTATTACATTTTTTATATTTTTTAAATCTATTATTAATGCTATTCATATTAAAATAATTATTTTCCATTCTCAAAATCAATTTTATGGCCATAAAATTAACGAAGAGGGATAAAAATTGAGGGAGGAGGTGGCTTCACCAGAAAATGGTGGGTGATGGGGCTAAATGGGGGGTCATATACGGATTCAGGAGGTCATTTTACATAAGAATAAGCAAAAGTGGTATCAAGGGTCGAAAAACATTTTTTTTTTTTTTTTTTTTTTTTTTTTTTTTTTTTTTTACCGGCAGAACTGTGCTATTGAAATTTGTGATTTTTCGGCGTATACACTGTTAAAAATTTCAACAAAAAAAAAAAAAAAAAAAACTACTTGCAATCATTTATTTTAAGTGTTACGTATATTTGCAGAGAAAAATAATGGAGATAATGAAAAATGTATATTCTATATCCGTTTTAATTGCTAATATTAGTTCCTTTAATTATTGGCGAGAATACGTTTGTGACTTAGAATGCTGTTTCTAAAGTAGAAACATTTATTTTTAATTTTTATTGAAAAACTAAATAATGAAAATAGGTAAAAAATTACAGAATAAAAATTGAGAATCTGAATTATTTTGTTTTAACTAAGAACTATTGTAAATTTAACCGAGACTCTGGATAAACATTTCAGGCAAATTTACAAAATGGTTTTACAGTGTAATATGCGAAAACATTCGTAATTCCTATATGCAGGATCAATTTACCGACAATCGATTAATGTATTGGGTTGTTCGGAAAATAATTTCGTTTTTCTCAGCAGAGGACTTAATTGTATTTTTTTGACACCATCTTCACAATTAAGCTGCATTCTAAGATTCTAAGACGGAAGGTGGCCGCTCACCACTATGCAGCGTTTTGTGCGATTTTAACCTTTAGAGAGGGGCTCCGATGGCACTGTGGAAATTCAAAAGAGCCCAATTAAGCTGCATTACCATTATATAGTGTGACAGCCGATATAGCAAGGTTTGCTTGTGAAAAGGTTTGTTTTATTCTGCTCAATAGGTTTTGTTTGGTGCCCTATCAAATAAAGAAAATCGGAAGCGACATTTTCGGCATATTTTGTTTTTGCTGTCAAAAAGGCGAAAATACTGTTTAAACAAGGAAAAAAGTATAGGATGTGTAAACAGAAAATTTATTTAAAGAACGCCAGTGTCAAAATTGGTTTACCAAATTTTGTTCCTGCACTTTTGGCGTTGAAGATGCATTACGCTCTGGAAAACCAGTTTATGCTAATGATGACAAAATAAAGTATTGATTTATGAAAACTGCTAAATAACAACTCGCGAGATCGCTAAGAAACCGATCAAAGTGGAGAATATATAATTCAATAAAATATTTATGCAATATAAGAAAATCGTCTTTCATTTTCAAAGGAAAAACGAAATTATTTTCCGAACAACCCGATACGTGTAATCGTTGATATATGCAACTTTTACCCTTTCTTTTAAGTAATTCTCTTGACGACTGCAAGAGTAAAGAAAGTTTCAAGTTGTTTAATTTTATATGTTGCCACATTTTTTCCCTTAGTCGTCATGTGACGAGTGCACGTTTTCTTGTCTACATCATATGAAATTATGTATTTTTTCAAATATTACATTTTATTCGATAATAATAATAATATATATAGATATATAGATATATATATATATATCCCTTTATATTAACTTTTTTTTTTTTTTTTTTTTTGTAAAATGCAATGGTAATTATGTTACAATGAAGTAGAGTACAGCATCTCTCTTGCCGGTAATAAAACATATCTTAACTCATTAACCGCCAAAACTAGAAATAATGATTCTTTTTCTAAATACAAACAGTAACACCCATTGTTTTGATCATATATAACAATAATTGAAAATAAAATTATGAAAATTACTCTTATCTTACTAAAAATGGAGTGTTATATTTGTAGAACATCAGCGGAATAAGAGTACAGAATGAATACAAAAAAAAAAAAAAAATGTTTACGGAAATTTCCTTGAGGGTGTATAAGACAGAAAAAACTACAGGTGAGTTCAAAAGTAATTATTTTATTACAAAAACATTTTTTTACAAGTTATATGTAAACTCATTCAAATATGAAGATTTTCAAAATTTTTGGTTTTAAAAATGTTTCAAGTTTGAAATCCATTTTTAAACTTAAAACTATTTTTCAGATCAATTTTTTTTGTAATTAAATAAACATCTGTCCTCTTTATACTTAAAAACACTACTTAATATAAAATACCTTCTTTAGTTAACTGTTAAACGCGACTATTACTGGTGTTGCATGAACGCAACACCAGCGGGTAATGGGTTAATTAATAAAATATTGAAGTGGTGAAATTTAAATTTTACTTTAATTACTACTTAATGGTTTTGAAAATTGGTTTGTAAAAGTATAAGCTTATATTGATAAATAATAGCGAATTATGTGAAATATAAAATAGAATTTTGCAGCATTTTTAAAAAGAATTTCTGGAGGGATGTAAATATTTACTTCGTGAAATTTCTAACTAAAAAAGTTTAAAAAAAACCTGTAACACAATGTGTTGACAAATTGTAGGTACTTTTTTTATTTCATTACTTTCACTAATTTTTAAGAAGGGATTTTCATATTTATGATAGCCAAGACAAGCATTACCAAAAAACAAAAAAATAAAATAAAATAAAAATAAAAATAAAAATAGAGATGGATATTGGACATAAAACTTCGTACTAGTTAGCAACAGTGCCGTAATATTTATAAAACAAGCTACATAAAATTATATTATTTGTATATTTATTGAATTCAAATTATAATCCTAATGAGTCACTGAGCCGTATAAAATAACAATAAATATGCAAATGGTAAATAGAAATTTTCATTAATTAGAATGGAGAATTAAAAAATAAATCCAATTTCATGGACTACTAATAGATGATATTTAAAAAGACAACATAAAAAGATTTTCTTCGTTTTCGAAATCAAAAAATTTTTTATGCGTATCCTAGAAACTCAGTACACATTCTCCTTGGAAATAATTTTAATGAATTTTATTATAATTTATTATATTATTTTATCAACCCTGATGAAACGATAAAAATTTATAATGAATAAATTTTGCACTTTATATAAAATTAAACATTAATTGTAAAACACAGGTATAAAAAAGAAATAGAATTCAGTATTTGTAAAATTTTAACAAACTAGATTATTTGCTTATGAAAAATTGTTTTCTTGTATCTTGAAATTCGTACATATATAAATAAAAATTCTTATATGACTAAATTAGAATTTCATGTCTCTTTTCTTAAAATGATCCAAACAATAAAATTTTTCAAAGAAATATATACATATATATATATATATATATATATATATAAAATGAACAATATAAAACACACTGAATAATTTATATTTTATTTTTCATTTTTTAATTAAAAAAAAAAAAAAAAAAAAAAAAAAAATCAGTTGTATTTGTAAACAAAGTTGCAACACATAAATAATTTTACGAAATTTTCTTGCATTAAATACGAAATATATATATATATACATATATATATATATATATATATATATATATATACATATATATATATATATATATATATATATATATATATATATATATATATATACATATGAATAATATTTATTATAGTTTTCATCTGGATGTTGAATGCAATTTTATTATTGTTTTCAGAAATTGATACATATACCTTACATTTTTTTTCATCATTCTTTTTCAGTTACCTTAAAGATAAATATTTGCAATTGTATTATTTAATAAGAGATATAGAGGATAAATATTAGAAATAAAGGAATGTTTTAAAAATGTATATATAGTTTTATTTTTAAGAAGCGGAATAGAAGGAAAATAATAAAATAATTTAAAAAATGTGCATAAGATGTGTGTGTGTATATATATATATATATATATATATATATATATATATATATATATGTATGTATGTATTAATTCTGAAACTTCTGAGAAAATTAATGATATTTTGCGTGTTTTCAAGGAAACTATTGATCAAAGTTATCCGGTTAAGTTTATTAAATTTTTGCTCAAAAGTTTTATAAAAAATAAAAATTATGGAAGTGAAGTGATGTCAGTTATCGAAGTTGGTTGAGATTGAGTTTCAGAATGGCAACTGGCGTTTAAGGTATAGAGAGCAGTTTGTTGTTTTTTTCTGGTCTTGGCAGGCTGGGGTAGTGTTGCCGGCATAAAACTAGTTTAACCCCAAAGGTAAGTCACAAGTCTTGCCGCCTGCCCTTCCTTTCTTAATTTTCTTAAATTACTTTTTCATAAATTTTGTTTCAGTTTATGCTTTTCTTTTAAGATTTTTGTTGAGTTAGTTTATCGTTTCATTTGTTTTGCAGGTTGTTAATTCATAAACTTTGGTTTCTTTAAATATGTGTATTTCAATGTTTTATTTATATATATATATATATATATATACACTGGTGGACAAAATTAAAGCAACAACGTGTTTTCTCGTTTTCTTCTTTTGCACATAATTTTTAAACAAATAAACATATGAGCATAACATTTGGATGGCCTGTTCGTTATCATATTATTAACCGAATTTTATGTAACTTTAGCATAATTTTTAGCGTAATAAGTTTAGCATAATAAATTTAGCATAGTAACTTTAGCTTAATAATTTTTAAGCTAATAAATATTCCTTTTTCTGTCAAAGGTAAGCTTTGCAAAAAATGAAAAATTTCAGTAATTTTTGGAAAGAGCATTTAATGAAAAATGGTCATAAGGATGCCTTACAGATGGGTGAAGATGCACATGCATCCATACGTTAGATTACAACCAAAAATTTTTCTACCTGTATTCACTTTTCTGTTTCTTATTCTTTCTTCTTTTCTTCGCATGTGGATAACTTTTTTAAAAAATATACATACAAACATGAGAATTGAATAAGATATACATATATTTATTACGGTGTCCCTTCAATGAGTGGGATTTTTTTTTTTTTCTGTTTTTATTATTTTTTTTTTTTTTTTGAAATCTGGGGTAATGTTAACCAGTGCCGCATTGACGGGAAATCCTAATATCTGTATTACGAATATTTGTTAATCCTATTATCTGTATTAGGACCATTTGGTTTGTCGTTTTTTATTATACAAGGTAATCACAATTACTTTTGTTTTTTTTTCAGTTAGTTGCTCTCCGAAATGAACTCATGACTAAATTTTTTATAGAAATTGTTCTTTTGAAAATACTTTTATGCCTAAAGTTATATGCCAATCCTTCCAGTTTTTTTTTTTTTTTTTTTTTTAGAAAAAGAAAAAAAAAATCCAAAGAAAAGTTATAATAATTTGTTTACCCGCTATATGTTATTTCCCTAGATATATTGTTTTTCATTAAGCTATAAGAATAACAGGGAAGGAAATACCATAATGAGGGAAGTTAGTTTTAGTAACATTGAACATCACTGTCCAAATGAATTTATGACTTTCAATAGTTATACTTTGTATGAAAAAACTGTTTTAATAAAACGAAATAGTTGATTTTATACTTAAAGATAAATAGCATTTATTATAGAGCTTAAGTTAGAATTCTATTCTCTGAGTGTCAGGTTGTCTTTAAAACATGACTAGCATACACACATTGTCGTTTTTACTGATATCTTTCATGATAAGGAGATAAACTTCCGTTGTGTACAATACTGGCAATTATTGAATGTACTCAAAACTTCAGAATGGAAAAGCAGAATGGAAAGTTACAGTTGTTTTGTGAGGAATTCGTGTGGGCCATAATCTCAATCCCTCAATCTTAATCTTAAAGATTAACATAATTACTTAATTAGATAATAAGAAGAGCTCGAGACAAAGTTTTAAATAGAAAATAACACAGTTTATTTAACGTTCAATAACAAGGCGGGTGTTGGGCTAACTCAATTTTAACTCAAATGACCTCAGATAATAACTTTAACAAAGCATAAAATAAAAGGTAATTTGTCTCACCAATACTGATCTTGTCGACGGCTGCTCTCTGTTACCAGTAACTATTCTCACACCAGAATCGTCAGCTGGATTCCCAAGGCGCGATAGATTCTTCTCTTACTTTATTCTCGCATAAGAGCTATCACCACCAACATTACTCTTTACTCCACCTCCTCACACACTAATCCGCTACAATTCTCTAACCCCACCAATTCACCATTTTTATCTACCCAAAACAATCTCCATCTTATACTACATTCTACAACTTCCTTTCTCTTCATTTCAATCAATACTTTTAAAATCACTTCTAATTCATCTACCTCTCACTGTCTAATTCCTTCGTTACAGCACCCTGCCGACACAAAACTAACCCGACCAAGACTTTCGCCGAGTCACTGGCGACGAAGTGATTTGAAAGTCCCAACTTTGGTGATGGTCTATAGTCTCGACCTCACAGTTTGGCTTAAGAATTTCTAAGCAGCTATGTTCTTTTGATACGGCAGATCGCCAATATTATATTAATACCATGATGAAATAGTCCAGAATGATTTTTTAGATGATGAGGAATTGGCACATATGATGAATTGGCATATAATTAACTTTTGTATGGTCAGGAAAATGGGAATGGTTAAAAGCCATGAACCGATAACTTGTTTCTGTTGCTATTGGACTGCTAGTTTACCATATGTCATCTACATTTCTTGTTCAAATTCTATAAATCGTTGATGTACGAGTCACTAAGATATAGTACGGAAAAATGGAGAAAGAGTATTGTTATAGCAACGCATAGAGAAAAAATGCGTTCTTTGTGTGGTTGTAAGTGCTTCCTGCTTTTGTAGTTTTCAGCTGTTATTACGGTTCTATGTGTAATTATACGTTTGTTCTCCAATAGGAAAATAAATTTTATTTTTGTCTGATGTCTGCAATTAAACTTGCGGAATTTACGATTCCGCTACTCTACTATCATTTAAATTTTAACTATTCGAGTTTTCATTTAATGTTAACTGTTCAAGTTTAATAATAACAGTTTTGTTCAGTGTTAACAGCTCAAAATTTCATTTACGCTTTTAGAATTTTAATGGGTTTTTAGTATAACTGCACACTTGTTCACCAATCTGAAATTCTAGTCTGTGTCAACAAATATGCTCGATAAATTTATGCTATTGCTATTCTACTGGCTTTCAATATTGGTAGTTCAAAATTGACAATAATATTTAAGTTGTTTTTTCGAGGACCTGCTTCGAAGAAAACTCAACTGTTATAATTTAAAGACTTACTGAATATGAAAAGCAAGTATATTTTTTAAATATTCTATAAAAAAGTTTAAAAAAGCTTAAAAAGCATGCTTAAAAAAGTTTGTAATGTAATAGGAATGCTAAATTAAATATATATTTTAGATGATAAATGTAAAAAAGTTTACAACGAAGTTTAAAGTTTTTATTTCAAACACATTTTGAAAATTTTTTAATATTATCCAAATCATTGAAAACTTTAATATTAAAATGAATATTTTTTTACAAAAGGAGTTTTCGTACTTCATAATTTATCATGCTTGTAATTGTGACAGTCTTCAGAACCTGTCACGTATAATAAAAATGAAATAATATTATATTTGAAAGAAATATAACGCAACGTCATTATTACATACAATGGATGTGAGAACAAAGAAAATATGAGAAAATAATTTATATTTATTCGCATTAAAATGTACCATTCATTTTTTTCGACGTTAGTAATAAATCCAGGACATAAATAACTGTGTCTTGGAATATGTTTTATAGAAATATTTTTCAACATAATCAGCTATATGATGTAGTATTCTGTTTTACAAAGAGGAGCAAAACATCTGGATCCATAAATTAATTTATTTTTCATTGCGAAATTTGGCAAGTACTTTGAACACTCTGTAATATATGTATATATATATATATATATATATATATATATATATATATATATATATATATATATATATATATATATATATATATATTTCATAAAAGCTCAATTGCAAATATTAAAAATGATTATTCTATGTAGAAAGAAAACTGTTTTTATCTTTAAAGAAAAATGAATTATATATTAAAAATTAATATAAAACAAAATTCTTTTGAAACGTTTAGTGTTCTCAGATACCTTTGTCTTCTTAACACGTTGAGCGCCACGCGAAGTCTTAAAATTCATTAAAATTCCATAATGATTCCTCCTGTAATAAATAAAAATTATTGAGCAAATTTTCAATAAATTTCCAATAATTACTTAAAACAATGTAAAATTTTTAATTTTATATCCTATTTTACACTGTCCACCGCCGATGGTTGACGCGGCTTTATATCATATTTGACACTGTCAGTCACCGATGGCTGACATGGTGCTCAACGTGTTAATTTTTATTGGTACTGCTTTTACTTTTGGGGTAAAACTTTCACTGAAATGTTTGAAGTGTAACATGTTCTGCACACGCCTAGAGTTTCAAGATGATTCCTTCAGTACTTTTAGAGATATATGATAAAATGTCTAGAATCTAGAATGGCTGACATGGCGCTCAACGTGTTAATGAATTTGTTACATTATTTATTGAACGTTAATAACGTTAAATTACACGAATTTAAACACGCGATTCTTTTAGAACAGTCCCAAATATAATTTTGAATTGGGTGATTAGTAGATACTAAGATGACTACGTGTAAGGTACAGTACGTAACAAAAGTGTCCGAACACTAGCAAAAATTCCTATTTAAAAAAGTATACTTCATACGGTTTTGTTAAATAAATCCTTATCGAATCATGTTCTTACACTGACTAAGAACAGGATTCGACAAGTATTTGTGTAACAAAACCGTATGAAGTGTACTTTTTTTACATAGGAATTTTTGCTAGTGTTCGGACACTTTTGTTACCGACTGTGCATTTTAACTACAGTTAATCTCTAATTTTTTAATTAAAGGATTATGTTTTAGGAACTGAAAGAGCAAGACAGTTATGGAATCAAGCAAAAATAATAGCAACTCCCCCAGCCTTATTAAACTTGAAATTCAGGAGAAATTGCATATAATAATGTATCAATTATACCCATTCCCGAGACGTGGCGAGAATATGGCAACCTGTTCTGCCTCTATTAATATGTCAAGATGCTGATGTTTCGAATGTCAGATCTGATAAAATACATGAGCAATTATGCTCGGATGAAACGTCGTCACAAATATTCTTTTATATTTTAACTTTTAAATTAAGTTTTTTAAACTATGTATTTTAATGTGTAACATACTGTATTATATTTTATAAAATTTTAATTAAAGATTTTTACTTATAGATTATTTTTATTTACAGATTTTTTTTTTTTTTTAATTAGCAAGATGAGTTGAATTTTTTTTTTTTTTTTCATTAGGTACAATGTCTGAATAACTAAATGTAAATTAGTTATTTACTATTTTGGAAATAGGAGAAAAAGGATTCTTCAAAACTAAATGAAAGTTTGGTTTTTTTTATTTACAGATTTTTTTTTTTTTTAGGTACAATGTCTGAATAATTAAATGTAAATTAGTTATTTACTATTTTGGAAATGGGAGGAAAAGGATTCTTCAAAACTAAATGGAAGTTTTTTTTTTTTGTTAAAATATGGTTTTTTATTCCTTAAATATACAAAATAAATGAATAAATAAATAAATAAAAATTAAATAAATATTCTAACTTTACATTTAGTAGTTGCAACTACTTTTATTTCATTACTAGCAGGCTTTGCCCGCTTCGCTGGACATTAAACTTAAATGAGTTGTCAAAATCCCATATCTTTATTAATGACCTAAGTTCTCGCTGTGATTGGTAGAGGTTTTCTCGCTCGCAACGTGAGGAGTGGGTCTCCACTGCCTTTGGCAGCAACTTACCCACCTTCTTACTTCCCCTTCCTCAGCGGGTGAGTTCGAAGTTTTGCAAAATCCCACTAATGTACATAATGTGTACACTTAATTAATATCCACACACCAAGATTCAAACGGAAAAACATGTTTTTACACATTTCGAATTTCGTGAAATCCAGTTACAATAAGTGCCGGATGCATACAAACAATTTACGCGCCAAATTTCGTGACCACAGAAGTCTTTAATAGAAAATATTATAAATAAATAAATACATAAAGCACAGCTTAAGTATGGGACCCGTTTGGTGACATTAAATATTTTAAGCCATTTTTGCGATGAACTGAATTGGCTATCTCAATTGTGCAATTAAAGATCTTGGCGAGAAACGTCCGAGCTACTTCGGTGCCGAATTTCAAATTTTGCCAAAGGGATCCGATACTAAAGCTGTTCCATACACAAAATAAATAAATAAATAAAATAAAATAAAAATTGTTTTCTGATATTTACAAAATTAAGATAAAAATTCTTAATAAAATTCAAATTATAATCATTCAAGAAAAAAAAAAATCACCAACTTTTGTAGGTATCCGCGATTGTAATGAAATGCTCGCCCTCTGGTGGGCTAAGGTGAAATTATCATACCACTGATAGCTTTTACGCTGAAACAATGATAGAACAACAAGAAAGAACAATAATAAATACACGTGGCTATTATATTTACTAACAACTGCAGTTGAGAAAGAGCCATCTATCGATCATTACAAACACGGATTTTTCTCTCTAATTTTTATTATTATTCACGTGAAATTAAAAATATTTCATTTTATTTCTGGAAAATAAAAAAATATATAAATGCGTATAGTATATAAATATAAAACCTTCTACCGAATCTGGGTTGGAAACGAAAAAGGGTAAAATAAATTAGAAATATCAGACCTATATTAATTTTTGATACCAAATGAAAGGGGCGATTTTTCGGAATCCAGGGGTGCAAGCAGGTTTTCGATGCGACAATTAGATTTTTAAAAAATAACTAAAGTATGAAATTTAAGTGGCAACGGAAAAAAGCAAAAAGGGAAAAATAAATTAGAAATATCAGACCTATTGTTACAAATTCAGTACCAAATGAAAGGGGTGATTTTTCTGAATCCTGGGGTATAAACAGTTTCTCGATACGACAATTGGATTTTTTAAAATTAACTAAAGTATGGAATTTAGATAGCAACATTTCATTTCAATCTTTTCATAATTTGCAGAGCGAATCACGCGAATAAAAAGTCTTTAACTTAAAGATTTATTTTACCATGTTTTTATTAACTTCGATTCTTGTGTGTTTGTGTGTTTGTCAGGGACAAATCTTGCAATCGATTTTTAACTAACTTCCCGACTAGCTAGATATTTGAAATTTTCAGGACAGCTCACAACACGGTGACAATACATTTTTCTAATAATTTTAGTCAACTGCTTCAAGTTCCGCTGCCTTCGGCAGCGTTTATATGATTCGGCAGAGAATTTATTTAACTAACTTCCCGACTAGCTAGACATTTGAAACTTTCAGAATAGTTCAGAATAAGGTTAAAATGCATATTTTTAATACCTTTAGCCAACTGTTTCGGGTTCCCGCTGCCTTCGGCAGCGTTATCAGTACAAATATTAAAATCGGTTTTTTCCTAACTTTCCGACTAGCTAGACATTTGAAACTTTCAGGATAGCTCAAAACACGGTGACAATACATTTTTTTAATACTTTTAGTCAACTGTTTCAGGTTCCCACTGCCTTCGGCAGCGTTTATATGATTCAACAGAAAATTTATTTAACTAACTTTCCGACTAGCTAGACATTGGAAACTTTCAGAATAGTTTAGAACACAGTGAAAATGCAATTTTTAAATATTTTTAACCAACTACTCCGGGTTCCTGCTGCCTTCGGCAGCGTTACCAGTACAAAGCTTGTAATCGATTTTTCACTAACTTCTCGACTAGCTAGACATTTGAAAACTTCAGGATAGCTCAGAATACAGTGACAATACATTTTTTTTTTATACTTTTAGTCAACTGTTTCAGGTCTCTACTGCCTTCGGCAGCGTTTATATGATTCGAACGAAAATTTATTTAACAAACTTCCCGACTAGCTAGGCATTTGAAACTTTCAGAATAGTTCAGAATACGGTTAAAATGCATTTTTTTAATACCTTTAGCCAAATGTTTCGGGTTCCTGCTGCCTTCGGCAGCGTTATCAGTACAAAGATTGCAATCGATTTTTCCCTAACTTCTCGACTAGCTAGACATTTGAAACTTTCAGGATAGCTCAGAATACAGTGACAATAATTTTTTTTTTATAGCTTTAGTCAACTGTTTCAGGTCCCTACTGCCTTCAGCAGCGTTTATATGATTCAACAGAAAATTTATTTAACTAACTTTCTGACTAGCTAGACATTTGAAACTTTCAGAATAGTTCAGAATACGGTGAAAATGCATTTTTAAAATATTTGTAACCAAATGTTTTGGGTTCCTGCTGCCTTCGGCAGCGTTACCAGTACAAAGATTGCAATCGATTTTTCACTAACTTCCCAACTAGCTAGACATTTGAAACTTTTATAATAGCTCAAAACACGAGAGCAATGATTTTTTTTTTTAATTTATCCGATTGCTCCGGGTTCCCGCTGCCTTCGGTAGCGTTTATATGATTGAACAGAAAATTTAAAAACATGGTATATAAAAAGATCTTTTTATCTTGTAATTATTTATATTTTATTTTTCCATTTAAAGCGTTTTAGTGAAAAAATATTTATGGCGCATTCGCAGGCGTTTTTCACCCACAATTTAAACACTAATCATAATTTTGAAAATTTCTATAGATATAATTTTAAGTTGGGTGAAGACCTAAGTTTCTGCCAAGCGCCGTTGAATTCCGTCCAGCCGTTCTCGAGTGATGCCCGGACAAACGTGTTTTAGTTTTTTACCTCCCAGGGGGGAACGGGGCGTAATTTCTGAAAAGTTGATAGATATAATTTTAAATTGGGTGAAGACCTAAATTCCTGCCAAGCGCCGTTGAATTCCGTCCAGCCATTCTCAAGTGATGCCCGGACAAAAAAAGCGACAGACACACACACACACACACACACACAGGCAAAATTTTCTGAAGTCATTTTCGGCTTTCATGGGGTGTGAAACGTGAAGATATCGCAAATTTTTTTGATTCTGACAAATTTACAGACAAATGTCTGATTTTATTAATATAGATAACACTGCGGCTGTTTTTTTTTTCTTTTTTTTGTGGTTAGGTACTTCTTTTCAACCGAAGTAAAGGTTTGACATAATATGTAATAAGTATCTTTCCATTTTTATCTTGCTCTGCTAACGCATCCGCATATAACAAATTGGATGCATATTAAAAACTTTGAAAAATCTGGTGCATGCAGCAGAATTAAAAAAAAAAAAAAAAAAAAATAGGAAATTGAAAAACTTAAGTTCAGTTCTCTTACCACATAATTTTTGCTTTTTATATTTCTCATTTTATCAATTCTGACAAAACTGAATTTAGAACCGGAATCATAATAATAAATCGATTGTCATAAATTGATAAGCTTAAAAATACCCCAATTATTGTTTCGTAGTCGGGATAAGTAAATTTTTCAATATCTTTTAATCTTTTAGTTTGAGTTCAGCTAGAGAATGTTTTCCATGAAGAAGTATATATTGTACCAGTTCACTTTTTAAATGCAAACTTTTCTCATTTAATAGTTGAGATGCAGCCCTTTAAAAGTTCTGAATTAATCTCGACTGTGTATTAAAATGTTTCGATAAGGAACTTCGAAGAAATGTAACTGAAGTTATCCCACTGGAACCATTTGTAGCATAACAATTTTATTTACCAACTAGCAGGCTTTGCCCGCTTCGCTGGTCACTATATTAAAATGATTTCTTTTTAATTGAATAATTGAAACGTTTAAGTAAATATATTTCGATTGGCGACAATTTTCGCCACAGCTTTAGTATGGGATCTCCTCAGTGATATTAATTTTTTTTTTTGGCTTTTCGAATCTATACAACAAAACTATTATTAAAACGAATATTCTCGAAAACAGTCCAATAGTAAAGCTTACTCTTCGACTATTCTGGAAACAGTTGAAGCTGTTACTCATATAGCAAAATTCACTATTCGATGAATGTTCTGGTATACTCGGAAAAACAGTCACTTGTTCCCCAGGAGTAAAGCAAATAACATCAAATACTCCGGAACATAAAACTTCGCAATCTCAAGAAAAAAGTTCATTCGCTTAGAGCTCAATCCTTAAAGTGTAATCAATCAGAATAGGTCCCTGAATAACTCTGGTTCGCAGTGAGTACATACTCTCTCGCATAAATCAACTCCCTCCTATTTATAACTTTTTACGATGATTCCATCGAGTCGGAAAGCTCGAGATCTGTGCTCCCGTGTGTCGGGGATCTTCGAAACTTGAGGAATTCTTAAGTGCCATTTTTCATCAAACTTGGTTGCTCTCTCACCAAATTTGGTCACCCACTCACCAAGTTTGTCGCCAAGGCTGACACAACTGAAAGTGAATGAATGAACTGCCCTTTTATTTTCACTTCGCCTTTTATTTCTGCCGGACAGCGTGCAGGTACAGTCACACACAGCAGCTCGTATATTTGTATTATAAGTTAGCGTAGTGATTGGTATATAAAAAAAGTAAATAAATACTATGTAAACTTTACCGTGATATACAACTTTATTGAATCTCTCCCTTGGCGGCTTTTGAATTTTTGTCACCATATTAGTGATGATTTTTTTATTTAATATAATTTCTTGTATAAAATGGGGAATCGTATTTTGGTGATACTTTTATCGGATATCTTTTCGCTAATTTTTATGAATTCTTCATATTCTGTTTATATATTTAACGGTTTTTAGGCTGAAAATAGTGCTTGAAATAAATTTTCTATTTTTAAAACTACACCCCCCCCCCTATAAAATTATCTATTCAGAAAAAAAATAGATCATTTATGTGACTACTATTTCGGTTTAATTTCTTTAAATGGCTATTTCTAAATTAAAAGTCTTGGCGAAAAACATTCGGTTTATTTCAACGCCAAAATTTAAAAATCGCCCAGTATGATCTATAAATAAAACTGATAAAATAAATTTATAGTTCATAGAGTTTATTGTAGCAAAAGAAACGCTACGCGGTCAAATGTGACGTCATGGACAGTTTTTTTTCTTTTTTTCTTTTTAATAACAACTTGACAGTAAAAATCTACAATAGTTAAAAAAAAAAAAAAATAGAACAACATATAATAGTACCATAAACTATATTAACACTTTATCAATGTGTATAAAATTTTCAAAGTGATACTGAATGTAAACGTATTTTTTTCCCTGGCGAAAAAAAAAAAAAAAACGAACAATTCGTAAATGTTTTTTGGCAACAATTAAATTAAGGATAAATTTTTAATGACTGTTTTTGCAGCTATTATGAAGTTAATATTTTCTTATTTTAATTAATTAAAAGAAAACAAATCAAAAATTTGAAAATCGGGCATTGAGGTGCACAAGGACCCCTCGGAGGGCACCTTCATGTCGAAACACGTGACTGTCCGAGCTACCGTCTTTGCGCTACGCTGTTCACACACACACAAACATTGCCTTATATATATATGAAGAATTTCTAATTTATTTTCCTCGTTTTAATTAAAAGTACTTTTTTTTTATTCTGTCGAAAAAAAAATTGGCAACAATTAAATTATGGATAAAATTACAATGGCTAATTTATCAGAAATTAGAAGGTTATTATTTTCACATTTTAATTAATTAAAAGAAAACTAATCAAAAATTCGAAAATCGGGCTTCGAGGTGCATCAGGAGAGGTCATTACGAACGTCCATGCAAATTTGTGTAGCTCAGCCATCAGCCGTTTTCCTAAATTGCTCTGGAAATACATACACAATGACACACACACACACACAAACATCTTATTTTATTATATGTATAGATAGAAGCCTTGAAATATTTCATTGTTCATTTTTGCAATAAGTAAAAAGCCCCTAAAAAATAACAAAGAAATTCATTTTTTAAAATACCAAGAGCATTTTTTATAAACATTTATTTAAATTGCTTGAAATACGAGAAATAAAGAAATCTCCTGTTTAACAAAAGTCGTTTAGAAAGGAAATTATTTCATTAAAAGGAATTCATATTTCCTTTCTGTTATTAAAAAACAGACGATTCCAATGTCTAAGTAAAAAGTTTTATTTTTAACATTTAGAATTGTAACGGAAGTAATTACATATGATTGAAAAAAAAAATGAAATAAATAAATAAATTTGATAAAGTTTATATTACTTATTGTTTGAAAAACTTTTAGTTATAAATTTAAAATTAATTTGCGAAAATCCAAATTTGTAAAATATATTCGTTTTAATATATGTTAAGCAATTTTCAATAAATGAAATTTGAGCAATACGATTTCTTTAGTTGACTAAATAAAAATAATAATGTCTAGACTATTGGTTATATAAAAATTTGCATTGTGAAATAAAACAAGATAGATAATATTGTTAACCATAAAAATTGGAATTTTTAGTTAGTCGCCAGTGGCGAGTGGACTTTCATAACTTAATGGCCTTTTTCTTTTTTCTTTTTTTAACCATTAAAAACTAGCTCGTGGTCTTTAGACTCTTTCAGCATAGAAGTAAATTTTTCTCTCAAATATTCGTTTATAACATAAAAATGTTTGTATAACGAATAATGCACAAAGATAAAGACTTATATAAAAGCAAACTTAGTAATGTTTAAACAAAACATGCTATAAAATGAATAAATAGAGCTAGAGAATTTAGATGATTCTAGATATTTTGTATATTACAGATTTTAATTTATCATTTCTATGCGAAATAAATGAACATATATTAATAGTTAATTAAGCATTCCTTTTAAAGAAAAATGTTAATTTTGATTTTTTTCCCCCCACCTCTTGAAAAAATTTTCCTGGATTTATTGGGAAAAAAATTGTTTTATTTTGATTTCATCGACACAGTCAGTGCAGCTGTAAGATGATTATTTGGCATCATTCTTTTTTTTTTTTTTTTTTTTTTTTCGTTTGTTTATGGCAGGTACCGATGCCTGTCACATTCTCATGTCCGATATTTCTGGCATTGAAACAAAATCAGCTTTGTTTTATTGTTTTGCTTATGCAGGGATGGAACACGGGCGCAGAATTCATACCGGAATCTGTGTAAGAAATTTCTCTACCTATAATATCGTTGATATAAGAGGTAGAAACATTTCTTACATTGGTAGTGGTATGAATTCTGCACCCGTGTTCCATCCCTGCTTATGCTATATGCATTGCGGGAAAGATAATCAAGAAGAATTGCAGCTGGTTGATAATATATTTTGGTAACTATCTGATGAGTGGCGACCCGGATCTTTTGAAGTCTAAGTTATGTTATAATAATACTATCTTAGTACTTTTTCTTAAAGTCATTGTTATTAGTTAAATTTAGAATAGGATTTGTCAGTGAAACATAGTTTGTTCTGTTGTAATGATGTTTAAAAAATATTATTAGTTTTTCCTCAAGTGTTTTATACATTTAGCAAAAAGAAAGAAATTGATTAAAAATTTTAATGAATTGTTAGAAATTTGCTGTTACGTTCATCAAATTTTAAATCTTTTACTTTTGTATTTTGTTTAACCAGATTTTCTGTTGTGATTAACAATTATATTTTCAAAATATTAATTTATTTATTTTCATTTTTTGCTGAAACAAATAAGGATAAAAATTACAATGCTGTTTTTTCTGATCCTCAAATACATATATATATATATATTTTTTGTTGTTGTTCAATCTCACAAATGCTGACAACGTTTACATAAAGCTTGGTATTTATTTATAATTACTTAAGAGCCAATTTGAAGAAAAATATATACATATAAATTAAAGAGGTCATAAGGCTAAGATGCACTCTAAGCAAAAAAAAAAAAAAAAAAAAAAAAAAAGACGTACGAATGGGACGAAAATTGGTAGATGTGATGTATATGTATAGAAAAACGAATGACTAAAATTTCAGAAAAACTGGATAATTTATTCAAAAGAAAGAGGTTTTAAATGTGTACAAGTCATTAACATGTTGGTCCATCTCTGGCCCTTATGTATGTAGTTATTCGGCTTGGCACTGATTAATAGAGTTAAACGATGTCTCGTGCTGGATATAATGCCAAATTCTGTCCAATTGGCGCTATACATCGTCAAAATTCTGAGCTGATTACGGGGCCCTTTTCATAATACTCCAAACGTAATCGATGGGGAAAGATCCGACGACCTTGCCTGCCAAGGTAGTGTTGAGCATGTACAAAGACAAGCAGTAGAA
Organism: Salticus scenicus; assembly: GCA_963930645.1. Taxonomy (NCBI): domain Eukaryota; kingdom Metazoa; phylum Arthropoda; class Arachnida; order Araneae; family Salticidae; genus Salticus; species Salticus scenicus. The sequence goes on from OZ005648.1 coordinate 58,006,554, forward strand.
ACGATTGTCATGTGCGGATGGGTATTATCATGCTGAAATGTAAGCCCATGTATAGGATAGCAAAGGCAACACGACATATCATGGATGAAGGTAACACAACACTTCATGTATGAAGGCAACACAACACTTCATGGCATATTGCAGACGTATCATTGTGCTGTGAGAGTGCTATAGAGGACAACCAAAGAGATCCTGCTATAAATTGAAATAGCACCCCAGGCCATCAATCCTGGTTATCATCACTTACGGCGGGCGACAGTTAGATTCCGATCCCATTATTTCATGTGCGTCTCCAGACACGTCTTCGTTGATCATCCGGGCTGAATCGAAGCAGGACACATCACTGAAGACAATTCTACTCCAGTCAGGGGTATTTCAGGTCAAATGTGGCCTACACTACTGTAAACGGCTTGTCGGTATACAGTGATCAATGGTATTTGGCGCAAGGGGCACCTTGAGCTCAGCCCCTTTCCTCTGAACTGCCTATTACCTCTCCTTGTGGTCACTGAAGCATCAGTTGCGCATAGGATTGAAGATAATGATGAATCTCGGGCTCTGAGTGCCACTCTGATGACTGATAGGTTTTCATGTTCTATCATCTCTCGATGTCGACCTCTTCCTTCTTGATGTTATGTTCGACTATGGTTCATCCATTCTGCCAACATCGTCTTATTGTGATATCACTCCTTTTCAAGTGAGTGGTACACCGGACGGCAGAGCATGATGCTCGTTATTTGAAAATTGTGGTTTCGATACTCGAGTCGGCCAAAGCCAAAGACCATCGTGTACACTAATGGTGGCTGGTGCACGTAAAATCTGTCGTCACTGCAATGTTTTCCATGCTCCCATCAAAATTATACCCCTGGGGGTCACCGAAGCGGGAAGCCATTCCCTCCGTTGAGGAATCAAAATTGTGAGGGCATGTCTCCAGATAATCACTAGAGGTGCGACCCAAATCTTCGTCATTTGTCCATTACGGAGTACTAGTGCGACGTTAAACCCAACCAACCAACCTCTTCAAATGTCGATATATTCACCGATTAGACTATAAAGTTTCTTTGACCCCAACGACGCGTCCTCTCTCAAATGTTGATATCTGCATATATTGTTCACGTATCTGTACGCGACTCATACTTACGGTCTATTTTAGTAGACATGATAAAATTCTCAAAGAATTTGTGACCTGGTATTGAAATTTCAGCTCTTTAATATTCTTACAGTTACGCAGTTCAAGTGTATTGCAACGTCACATGCTCATTCATTGGGCGCTAAATTTTAGAACTTTGCATTTTTTGTCAAAACTCTGTACATATCTATTCGTATCCAATTAGCACTACTCCTTCTTGGTGTCTCTTCCTCTCGCTCTCGTTCTAAAAAAAAAGTGTATTATGCAGTATTTGACGATGGTGATAGAAAATAAGCGTAAGATGCACGTTTTTTCTTATAAACATCTTTTCATGCGAAGTCTCATTTTTTCATAAACACAATCTTGATGGTTATTTTTTAAAATTAACATAACATTATGTGATTTTGGCATACTGCTATAATCTACATTTCTCAAGCATTTCTCAACCCTATGGCAGCCTTTCTTAGAACAACAAGATAAAGCTCGGTGGCTTTCATTAACTAACGAGACCTGATGATGTGCTAGTAAATAAGCACGAAACATGTTGTCTAACTGTTTTTTGACCTTTTAAAATTCTTTTAAATATTTTTAACGTGCCTTTTACAGCGGATTTTACTCTTTTAAATAATGATATTATACACACGTAAACTATAAAGTTATGCTGTATTAGACCCCAGTTTTGGTTTAAGTAAAAATATCATTCGAATCTTTCATAGTTTGCTTAAATAAGGAAATCCTTAAAAAAAATTATTATACAAGTTCAATCTACTGTGAATAATTTTTTTTTCAATAAAATAGTTATATTTTCAACTGTATATTTGAATACTTTATTAATAAACTGGTGATCAAATATATATTAAATAGAAAAAAATGTTAAATTGTAATTTGCACGCCTAATGATTATGTGTAAATTAGAAGTTGAATATTTTTTCATCATATATTCCTATCCTTTATAATCTTTATTTGATTTTAACTTAAAAATGAGAATAATTTAAATTGTATTATTTATTTATTTATTAACTTTTTATTAAAGTCTAAAACGCTATTTAACCCAATTGAATGTAAAAATATACTTACGTTCATTGTATTAAATCTTAAAAACGTGGCTCAAGAAAGTGATGCGCCATATATAAGAGGCTTACATAGCAAATAAAACAAAAACAAAAGTCATGAAATTTACATAGATTATTAAACACTTACCAAAGGCGAGTAGTCGTATTAACACTCGACGATATATTGAACGCCCCAGCCCACCCTTTTCCGCTCTTCGATGTCTTTTTCTAGACAATTGTGTCTTTTATCCTTTCCGGTGTTAGCCTTTTTTTTTACCATGCTTAACATTGTGAGTTTTTTTTTTTTTTTTCGTTTTCATCCGATGCTTTTTCTATGGATTTTTAGCTTTTTTTTCCCATGCATTTTACATTCTAAAGTGTGGTGGAAAATCAAACAAATGAAACATCATTAAAAAGTAAATACTTTTCTTACGTCAAAATATATTAGAACTCCTTTCTAAAACCATGTTCAGAAACCTATTGTATCATAAATGCCCATTTTAAGAAAACATGTTTTATGAAACTGAAATAACATATCATGTTCATTGCATTCTATAAAAATATCAGAAAATAGAGCTTATACAGGCAAACAACAACAACAGAAAAAAAAAAAAAAAAAAAAAAACCAATGCCCTAAACGTTTTCGTGCGTGTTAAAAAGTATTAACAACAAACCCTTTGAACAATTTCCACTGATATCACATAACATATGACTACTTTTGCATGTTCGTGTAAACGAAAACCAAAGCTCATTATACATTATTATACAGTAATAATGCTTTTGTACATTTAAATACTGTATTAGTTTCATTACGTTATGAGTACTATAAAAATATTGAAATACACTTAGAATTAAATCCTCTCGTAAACGATAATGCATCTGTTTACAATAGTGTTATTTATACCATCTTTAAATCGGGATTTTCTGTACTGAATTTTAACAACGTATTTCAATTTCATAGCATTCTAAAAATATTTACATAAAAAGAAGTACAAACAGAAAGACAGAAATAAAAAAGAAACTTATTATAAATTCTTTTTTACCTTTATTGACAAATCTTAAAAATAATAAATTTCAGTTTAAATTAATTTTAAAATAGAACTAGGTAAAAGAAAGGTCTAACAGATTTAAAATTTTATCATTTCTCAAATGACCAAAAAAAAAAAAAAAAAAATGTAAGTTTTCTCTTTATTAAGCTTAAAATTATTTAATTTTTAATTTACAAAACAAGTATATAACTATTTGATCTTTATATTTTAAATTACTATACGCTAAGACACTAAGGCAGGTCTTAAGTTAATCATAAAAATGTGGAAATCTTTTATTAATGTATGCATGGAAATTTATTGTCATTAAAAAAGGTAAAAAACGAATATATTTCCATTGTGTTTAAGGATTTTTGCTTTAAATTTTAGCGAGAAACAAAATATAATGACTTTCAATAATGTTAGTAAAAATAAAGAGTCATATTTTGCTTCAGCGACTATCCTTTCTTAAATGTAAACAAAGATTATAAAAGTAAACAAAAACCTAAATGTAAATAAAAATTTAAATAAAAAAAATAACCTAAATGTTAACAAAGACTATTTAGATCTAAGCAATGACCCTAAATATTAACATAGATTATAAATGTAAACAAAGAACCTAAATGTAAGCAAAGACTATAAATGTAAACAAAGACTCTAAATGTAAATAAAGACCTTAATCTAAAGAAAGACACGATGTAAACAAACAACTAAAGATAAATAAAAACCAGAATGTAAGCAAAGACTATAAATATAAAGAAAAACCCTAAATGTAAATAAAGAGCAAAAACGTAAACGAGTGTAAACAAAGAATATAAATGTAAGCAAAGACTACAAATATAAACAAAGAGCTTAAATGTAGATAAAGACCTAAATGTAAAAAAAGAATTCAAAAAGAAAAACAGCCTACATGTAAATAAAGACATAAATGTAAACAAAGACCCTAAATGCAAACACAGAGAACAAAAAAAGGGAAATACCCTAAATGTAAATAAAGATCTAAATGTAGAAAAAAAGTCTATAAATGCAAACATAGGCCATAATGTAAACAGAAACGATAAATATAAAAAAAGACTAAAAATCTAACTAAGGGAATACATGTAAAAAAATAGTATAAATGTAAATAAAGAAACTAAATGTAAAAAAAAACACCAAAAATCAATAGTCTTAAAGGTAAACAATGACATAAGCAAAACAAAGACCCTAAATGTAAACAGACTGTAAATGTAAACAAAAACCTAATTGTAAACAAAGACATAAATATAAACAAAGGCTATAAATGTAAAAAAAATCCTAAATGTAAATAAACCTAAAATTATACAAAGACCCTAAAAGGAAAAAATATAAATGAAAATATAGACACAAAATGTAAATAAAGAAATAAATGTAAAAAAAGAGTAAATACAGGCTACTAATGTAAAAAAAGACTATAAATATAGAGAAAGACTACAAATATAAACAAAGATCGTAAATGTAAACTGATTATAAATGTAAACAAAGACCCTAAATCTAAATGAAGATCTAAATGTAAAGAAAGACAATAAATGTCAACAAAGAACCTGAATGCTAATAAAGAACTAAATGTAAACAAAGACCTAAATATAAAAAAAATAGAAATGTAAATAAAACAACAAATTTATCCCAAATGTAAAAATGAATTAAATGTAAACAAATACTACGAATATAAACAAAAACCCTAAATATAAACAAAGACTATAAATGTAAACAGACCCTAAATACCGACAAAGACTATAAATGTAACAAAGATCCTAAATGTAAACAGAGACTATAAATGAAAAAAAGACTATAAATGTAAACAGAGACTATAAATGAAAAAAAGACTATAAATGTAAACAAAGACTCTAAACGGAAACAAAGACCCTAAATGTAAATAAAGACTTAATGGAAAGAAAGATCCTAAATGTAAACAAAGACTATAAATATAATCAAAGACACTAAATGTAAACAAAAACAACAAACATAATCAAAGTCCTAAATGAAAAGAGTCCTAAAGGAAATTAAACAACTTAATATAAATAAAGACTATAAATGTAAACAAAAATAATAAATGTAAATAAAGATTTAAAATATAAACAAAGAGTCTAAATGTAAAAAAAGACTATAAATGTAAACAAAGACATTAAATGTAAACAAAGACTACCAATAAAAATAAAGACAGTAAATGTAAACAATAACCTAAATGTAAACAAAAACTCCAAACACAAAGAAAGATCTAAATGTAAAAAAAAATCTGAATGTAAACAAAGACCCTAAATGTAAACAGATTATAAATGTAAACAAAGATCTAAATGTAAACAAAAAACTAAATGTAAATAAAGACTATAAAAATAAACGAAGACACTAAATCTAAACAAGGACTACAAATGTAAACAAAGACCCTAAATGTAAACAAAGACTACAAATACAAACAAAGTCCCTAAGTGTAAATAAAGAACTAAATGTAAAAATGGTCTATAAAGGCAAACACAGATCATAATGTAAACAGAAACCTTAAATGTAAAAAAAGCTGCAAATATAAACAGGCTGAAAATGTAAATAAGGGCTTAATGTAAAAAAATAGTATAAATGTATATAAAGAAACTAAACGTAAACAAAGACTCCTAATATCAATAGTCTTAAATGTAAACAATGAAACAATATAAACAAAGACCTTAAATGTAAATAGATTATAAATATAAACAAAAGCCTAATGTTAAACAAGAACTTAAATTTAAACAAAGGCAATAAATGGAAAAATAAACCCAAAATATAAATAAAGACATAAATGTAAACAAAGAGTAAATACAGACTATTAATGTAAAAAAGACTGCAAATATAGACAAAGACTATAAATATAAACAAAGGTCTTAAATGTAAACAAAGATCTAACTGTAAACTGATTATAAATGTAAATAAAGAACCTAAATGTAAACAAAGATCTAAATGTAAACAAAGACAATAAATGTGAACAAAGACCCTAAATGTAAATAAAGACCTAAATATTAAAAAAAACTAGAAAAGTAAATAAAAACCCTAAATATGAATAAAGAACTAAATGTAAAGAAATACTACAAATATAAACAAAACAATAAATAAGAACAAAGACTATAAATGTAAACAAAGACCCTAAATACAAACAAAGCCACTAAATGTAAACAGACACTACAAATGGAAACAAAGACTCTAAATGGAAACAATGACCCTAAATGTAAACAAAGACCCTAAATGTAAAGAAAGGGAACAAATATAAAAAAAGATAATAAATGTAAAAAACATTTAAAATGTAAACAAAGACTATAAAATTAAACAAAGACATTAAATATAAACAAACACTACAAATATAATTAAAGACAACACATGTAAACAATAAACTAAATGTAAACAAAGACTCCAAACACAAACATAAACCTAAATGTAAAAAAAAAACTGAATATAAACAAAGACCCTAGATGTAAACAGAATATAAATGTAAACTAATACCTAAATGTAAACAAAGAACAAAATGCGAACAAAACCTAAATGTAAATAAAGACTGTAAATCTAAACAAAGACCCTAAATGTATACAAAGAATATAAAAATAAACAAAGACGCTAAATCTAAACAAGGACTACAAATGTAAACAAAGACTATAAACGTATACAAAGACCCTAAATATAAATAATCTCCATAAATGTAAACATAGATCGTAAATGTTAATAAGGAATATAAATGAAAACAAACACCGTAAATGTAAGCAAAGACTATAAATGCAAACAAAGAATACAAATGTAAACATAGGCTACAAATATAAACAGACAACAAATGTGAACAATAAACTAAATGGAACCAATCCCTAAATGTACACACAGACCTAAATGGGAAAAAACAATAAATGTAAAGATATAACGTAAAGGTAAACAAAGACTGCAAATATAAACAAAAACCTAAATCTAAACAAAGGCCCTAATTATTAACTACGAATATATACAGACTATCACATTTTTTAGAAATGTAAACAACGACTCTAAATGAAAGAAAGAGTATAAATGCAAACAAAGACCTAAATGTAAACAAAGTTTAATGTAAATAAAGACCTAAATGTAAGCAAAGTATATAAATGTAAACAAAGTCCTTAAATGTAAACAAAGTCCTTAAATGTATATAAGGACCTAAATGTAAACAAAGACTATAACTATAAACAAACACTAAAAACGTGAACAACAACCTAAATGTAAAGAGTGACCGAAAATGTAAACAAAGACCCTAAATTTAAACAGGCTATAAATGTAAACAAAGGCACTAAATGTAAATAGACCTTAATGTAAACAACGACACTAAATGTATTCAAAGACTATGAATGTAAACATAGACCCTAAATGTAAACAAAGACTTATTGACAATTTCTGAAATGCAAGATGATTTTGCAATTAAATTATTGAACATAGAATTTTCACATGTTCAGTAGATAGTATTCATGTTTAGGATTGTCACACGCATACAAAAGAAAAACGAAAACGAAAGAAACAAAGACCCAAAATGTAAAATCTATATTGAAAAAAGGACTATAAAATAAACCAACACACTAAATGTAAACAAAGACTACAAATAAACAGAATCTAAATACAAACAAAGTTTATAAATGTAAACAAAGACCCTAAATGTAAACAAACACAAAAATAAAAACAAAGACTATAACTGTAAACAAAGACCTAAATGTGAACAGACTATAAATGTAAACAAAAACCTAAATGTAAACAATGACCCTTAATAAAATTAAACACGTAAATCTAAACAAAGACCTAAATAAAGATCTGAATGTAAAGAAAGTCTATAAATATAAAGAAAGTCCCTAAATGTAAATAAATATCTGAATGTAAACAAACTCTATAAATATAAAGAAAGTCCCTAAATGTAAATAAAAACCTAAAGTAAACAAAAGCTTTAAAAGTTAAAAAAAGACCCTAAATGTATATAAACCTAAAATTATACGAAGACCCTAAATGTAAAAGTAATTATAAATCAAAACATTGACCCAAAATATAAATTATTGTTTGTTTTCGTTAGCTGTGACCCTGCTCACCTATGCGCATGCGTCAGGTCTGCATTGATTTTGTTAAAATAGGGTAGAAGCGTAGAAGATGAGAGAATGTTTACATTTTACGAGTGAGAGATATGTTGCGGTTTCTTTTTTCTTTTTTTTTCTTTTCAGGACATTATTGAATTTTGAGGCGATACTTCTTCGTTATATTCGTATAAAGGCAAAATGCTGATTTTGCCGTGTAGAACGAAAAGCGCATTTGGCTAAGTGCCCATCTCATTCAACGCATCACCCCTTTTCCGAGTAGGATCGTTCCGCGAGAGGTAGACATGGTTTACGAAAACGGACAGTAGACATAAATACAAAGAGTAAATACAGACTATTAATGTAAAAAAAGACTATACATATAGACAAAGACTAGAAATATAAACAAAGATCCTAAATGTAAACAAAACCTAACTGTAAACTGATTATAAATGTAAACAAAAACCCTAAATGTAAACAATGACTCTAAATGTAAACAAAGACAATAAATGTCAACAAAGATACTAAATGTGATTAATGACCCAACTATAAACAAAGACGTAAATATAAAGGAAACTAGAAATGTAAACAAAAACCATAAATTTGAAAAAATACCAACGAAGTCTATAAATGTAAAAAAAGGCCCTAAATGTAAACAGAGACTATAAATGAAAAAAGACTATAAATATCAACAAAGTCTTTAAATGGAAACAGACACTAAATGTATAAAAAGTCTTAATGCAAAGAAAGACCCTAAATGTAAACAAAGACAACAAATATAAACGAGGTCCTACATGAAACAGTCCAAAAGTAACAAACAACCTAAATATAAATAAAGACTGTAAATGTAAACAAAGATAATAAATGCAAATAAAAATTTAAAATGTAAACAAAGAACCTAAATGGAAACAGACTATAAATGGAAACAAAGAACCTAAATGGAAACAAAGAATATAAATACAAATGAAGACTACAAATATAAACAAAGACAAAAAATATAAACAGACAACAAATTCAAAAAATAAACTAAATGGAACCAAAACTATAAATGTAAACAAAGACCCAAAAATGTAAGCAAAAACTCGAAATACAAACAAAAAACTAAATTTAAATAAAGAACTAAATATAAATAAACACCCTATATGTAAAGAGATTATTATTTAAACAAAGGCCTAAATGTAAACAAAGAACTAAATGTAAGCCAAGACCCTAAATGTAAACAAAGACTATAATTCTAAACAGAGACCCTAAATGTAAATAAAGACTACAAGTATAAACAAAGACCTAAATGCGAAAAAAATTATAAATGCAAAGATATACCGTAAATGTAAGCAAAGACTGCAAATATAAACAAAAACCTAAATGTAAACAAAGACCCTAATTATTAACTAATAATATATAGACCATTACATTTTTTAGAAATGTTAACGAAGACTCTAAATCTGAATAAGGACCTAAATGTAAACAAAGACTATAGATATAAACAATGATCTAATTGTACACAAATGCTGAAAATGTAATCAAAGACTATAAATGTAATTAAAGACCTGAAGGTAAACAAAGACATCAAATGTAAACAAAGATCACAAATCTTAACAAAGACCCTAAATATAAAAAACGATAATGTAAACAAAGTACCTAAATGTAAAGAAATAGTATAAATGTAAAACAAAGACCTAAATATAAAAAGAAGCCTAAATGTAAATAAAGACCTAAATGCACACAAAGTATATAAATTTAAACAAAGTCCCAAAATGTAAATAAGGATCTAAATGTAAACAATGTCTATAAAGGTAAACAAAGAATTATTGACAATTTTTAAAATGCAAGATGATTTTGGAATTATTTGGCTTATTTACATTAAATTACTTAGACATTAAATTTTCAAATGTTCAGTTGATAGTATTCAAGTGTAAGTTTGCCACACCCATACAAAAGTAAAACGAAAAGGAAAGAAACAAAGACGCAAAATGTAAATAAAAACGTAAATGGGAACGAGGACTATAAAATAAACCAACACACATGTAAACAAAGACTACAAATAAACAGAACCTAAATATAAATAGTTTATAAATGTAAACAAAGACACTAAATGTAAACAAACACACAAATAAAAACAAAAACTATAAATGTAAACAAAGACCTAAATGTGAACAGACTATAAATGTAAACAAAAACCTAAAGGTAAACAAAGACCCTTAATATAAATAAACACCTAAATCTAAACAAAGACCTAAATGTAAATAAAGATCGGAATGTAAACAAAGTCTATAAATATAAAGAAAGTCCCTAAATGTAAATAAAGATCTGAATGTAAACAAAGTCTATAAATATAAAGAAAGTCCCTAAATGTAAATAAAAATTATACACTGAAGACATTAAAAGACACTAAATGTAAAAAAAAATTCTAAATGAAAACATAGAACCAAAATGTAAATTAGACATAAATACAAACAAAGAGGAAATACAGAATATTAATGTAAAAAAAGACTATAATATAGACAATAATTACAAATATTAACAAAGATCTTATATGTAAGCAAGACCTAACTGTAAACTGATTATAAATGTAAACAAAGACCCTAAATGTAAACAAAGACACTAAATGTAAACAAAGATCTAAATGTAAACAAAGACAATATATGTGAACAAAGACCCTAAATGTAAATAAAGATCTAAATGTAAACAAAGACCTAAATATAAAAAAAAAACTAGAAATGTAATCTTAAACCATAAACTAAAAAAGTGCTAAATGTAAAATTGAACTAGTAAACAAATACTACGAATATAAACAAAAACCCTAAATATAAACAAAGACTTCAATATTAAACAAAGACCCTAAATACCAACAAAGACTATAAATTTAACAAAGGCGCTAAATGTAAACAGATACTATAAATGAAAAAAACTATAAATGTAAACAAAAATTCTAAATAGAAACAAAGAACCTAAATGTAAATAAAGAATGCAAATGAAGACGCTAAATGTAAACAATGACTTTACATATAATCAAAGACTCTAAATGTAAAAAATGATCACAAATATAAACAAAGTCCTAAAGGAAAACAGACCTATAGGAAAACAAACACACTAAATATAAATGAAGATTTAAAATGTAAACAAAGAACACAAATGTAAACAAAGACTATAATTGTAAACAAAGACATTAAGTGTAAACAAAGACTACAAATAAAAATAAAGACAACAAATGTAAACAATAACCTGAATGTAAGCAAAAACTCCAAACGCAAAGAAATGCCTAATTGTAAAAAAAAAAAAAAACCTTAATATAAACAAAGACCCTACAATTAAACAGATTATAAATGTAAACAAGACCTAAATGTAAATAAATACTATAAAAATAAACAAAATCCCTAAATCTAAACAAAGACTGCATGTATAAAAAAAGTCTAAATGTAAATAAAGACATAAATGGAAACAAAAACTACAAATGTAAACAAAGACTATAAATATTAACAAAGTTCCTAAATGTAAACAAAGAGTGCAAATATAAAAAAACCTTAAATGTAAAAAAGACATAAATGCAAACAAGCACTATAATAGTAAACAAAGACCCTAAATGCAAGCAAAGACTACAAATACAAACAAAGGCACTAAATGTAAATAAAGATCTAAATGAAAAAATAAAGTTCTTAAATGTAAATAGAATTATGTAAACAGAAACCTTAAATGCAAAAAAAAAAAAAAAAAAAAAAGAACTGCGACTATAAACAAAGACTAAAAATGTAAATAATGGCTTACTGTAAAAATAGTATAAATGTAAATAAACAAACTAAACGTAAAAAAAGACTCCAAATATCAACAGTCCTAAATGTAAGCAATGAAATAATACAAAGAAAGACCTAATTATAAACAAAGGTTATAAATGTAAAAAAAATATGAAATGAAACATAGACCCAAAGTGTAAATAAAAACATAAATGAAAACAAAGTAAATACATACTATTAATGTAAAAAAAGACTATAAATATAGACAAAGACTACAAATATAAACAAAGGTATTAAATGTAAAAGAAGTCCTAACTGTAAACTGATTATTAATGTAAACAAAGACACTAAATGTAAACAAAGACCTAACTGTAAACTGATTGTAAATGTAAACAAAAACTGCATATAAACGAAAACCTAAATGTAATATAAGACCCTAATTATTAACTAAGAATATATACAGACTATTACATTTTCTAGAAATATAAACAAAGACTCTAAATAAGGACCTAAATGTAAACAAAGACTATAGATATAAACAAAGACCTAATTGTAAACAAAAGAAAAAAATGTAAACAAAGACTATAAATGTAATTAAAGACCTGAATGTAAACAAAGACACCAAATCAGAGACTACAAATCTGAACAAAGACCGTAAATCTAAAAAAATACTGTTAATGTAAACATAGAACCTAAATGTAAAGAGTATAAATGTAAACAAAACCTAAATGTTAACAAAGGACTAAATGTAAATAAAGATTTAAATGTAAAAAAAGTATATAAATGTAAACAAAGTCCCTAAATGTATATAAAGACCTAAATGTAAACAAAGACTAAAAAGGTAAACAAAGACCTAAATGTAAAGAAAGACCAAAAATGGAAACAAAGACCCTAAGTTTAAACAGGCTATAAATGTAAACAAATGCACTAAATGTAAACAAAGACCCTAAATGTATTCAGAGACTATAAATGTAAACAAAGAACTTAAATGTATACTGAGACTATAAATGAAAACAAAGACCCTAAATGTAAACATAGACCCTAAATGTAAGCAAAGACTATAAATGTAAACAAAGACTTATTGACAATTTCTGAAATGCAAGATGATTTTGTCATTATTTGGCTTATTTACATTAAATTACTTAACATGGAATTTTCACATTTTCAGTTGATAGTATTCATGTTTAAGATTGTCACACCCATACAAAAGGAAAACGAAAAGGAAAGAAACTAAGACCCAAAATGTAAAAAACCTAAATGGAAACAATGACTATAAAATAAACCAACACACTAAATGTAAACAAAGACTACAAATAAACAGAACCTAAATATAAACATAGTTTATATATGTAAACAAAGACCCTAAATGTAAACAAACACAAAAATAAAAATAAAAACAAAGACTATATATGTAAACAAAGACCTAAATGTGAACAAACTATAAATGTGAATAAAAACCTAAATGTAACCAGACCCAAAATATAAATAAACACCTAAATCTAAACAAAGACCTAAATGTAAATAAAGATCGGAATGTAAACAAAGTCTATAAGTGTAAAGAACGTCCCTGAATGTAAATGAAAACCTAAAGTAAACAAAGAGCCTGAGTGCAAACAGAGAATGTAAATGTAAATAAATTTTACAAATATAAGCAAAGAGCTTAAACGTAAATATAGACCTAAATGTAAAGAAAAACTATAAATATAAACAAAGACCAAAACGGTAAACAAAGACCCTAAATGTAGACAAGAACTACAAATATAAACAAAGAGCCTAAATGTAAATAAAGAACTAAATGTAAACAAAGACTATAAATGTAAACAAACGCCCTAAATGTAAACAAAGACTACAAATATAAATAAAGACATGCATGAAAATAAAGACCTAAATTTAAAAAAGACTATTAAGGCAACCATAGACCCTTTATGTAAACAAAGACCATAAATGTAAAGAAAATCTACAAATATAAGCAATAACTACAAATGTAAATAATGACCTGAATATAAACAAAGACTATAAATGTAAACAAAGACTCAAAATGTAAACAAAGAACTAAATGTAAATAAAATCCTTAAATATAAATAGACTACAAATGTAAACAAAGGCTGTAAATGTAAACAAAGACCTTAAATATAAATGATTAAACATATATTAAACAGAAATTAAAAAAAAAAATATTGAATTTTATAACTCTTTCAATTTGTACTCCTAATGAATATGTGTAAATTAGAAGCTGAATATTTCTACATCATATATTCTTATTCTTTATAGTCTTGATTTGATTTTTGCCTAAAAAGGAGAATAATTTAAATTGTATTATTTATTTATTTTTTTAATAAGTCTAAAATTTTGTTTAACCCAATTGAATGTAAAGATGTTTTTACATTCATCGTATTAGAGCATAAATACGGGGCTCAAGAAAGTGATGCACTATATAATTACACAGCAAATAAACAAAAAGCAAAAACATGGAATTTACATAGATTATTAAAAACTTTCCAATGGTACTTAAATGGAACATTATTAAAAAGTAAACACTTTTCTTATGTCGTAATATATAAGAACTCTTTTTTAAAGCCATGTACACAAATCTGTCATGTCATAAATGCATTTTTTTAAGAAAACATACTTCATGAAACTGAGACAATATATCATGTTTAATGCATTCTACAAAAATATCAGGAAATAGAGCTCATACAAGGAAATAGAAAAACAAACCAATACCATAAAGTTTTTTATCCGTGTTAGAAAGGGTTAACAACTGACCCTTTGAACAATTCCCACTGATATCACATAACGTATGACTACTTTTGTATGACTACTTTTCGTAATATATAAGAACTCCTTTTTAAAGCCATGTATACAAATCTGTCATGTCATAAATGCATTTTTTTTAAGAAAACATACTTCATGAAACTGGGACAATATATCACGTTTAATGCATTCTATAAAAATATGAGGAAATAGAGCTCATACAAGCAAAGAGAAAGACAAACCAATACCCTAAAGTTTTTTATCCGTTTTAAAAAGTATTAACAACTAACCTTTTGAACAATTTCCACTGATATCACATAACGTATGACTACATTTGTATGTTCTTGTAAACGAAAACCAAAGCTCATTATACATTATTATACAGTAATAATGGTTTTGTACATTTAAATACTGTATTAGTTTCATTACAGTAGGAGTATTATAAAGATATTAAAATACGCTTTGAATTCAATCCTCTCGTAAATGATAATGTATCTCTTTACAGTAGTATTATTTATAGCCTCTTTCATTCGGAATTTTCTGTACTGAATTTTATCAACATAGGTCAGTTTCATAGCATTGTAAAAGTATTTACATAAAAAGAGTTACGTATAGAGTTACAGAAATAAAAATAACCTTATTATAGATATTTTATTGCTTTTATTGAAAAATATAAAAAAAAATAAATATCGCTTTAAATCATTTTTAAAATAAAACAAGATAAAAGAAGTCTAACAGACACTTAAAATTTAATCATTTAAAAAAAAAAAAAAAGTAAATTTTTATTTTATTAAGCTTAAATTTATTTAATTTTCTTTTTAAAAAAGAAGTTTGGAACCATTTGATCTTTATATTTTAAATTAGAATACGTTAAGACACTAAAGCATATCTTTAATAATAAGTTAATAATAAAAACGATGAAAACTTTTGTTAATGTATGTATGGAATTTTACTGTAATTAAGAAAGTTAGCGAACGGACATATTTCCTTGTGTTTAAGGATTTTTGCTTTAAATTTTAGTGAAAAATAAAATTTAATGACTTTGAATAATGTCAGAGAAAATAAAGAGCCGCATTTTGCTTCTGCGGCTACCCTTTTATTTTTAAACATAGGCAAAAGAAAGGAAAAAATGTTTCCGGTTATAATACTTTTCTTAATGGAACTATATTTAAAATAGAATGTCATAAAATCAGAATTGTAATTCATGTCATTTTTGTCCGTTTTAAAGTTTTGACAAAGGTAAAAAAAGAAATAAAAAAAGAAAAAAATAAATAATAAAAATAGAAATAAGAATAGAAATTATTTTATAGTGTAAAGTTATATATATATATATATATATATATATATATATTTAATATGAATCAGTATTTAAAATATTAATACTGCACTTCAGAATTTATTAAAATAGAATTTGTTTATACTTGCTATAATAAAAAAAAGAAATAAAACTGGTTAAATATCTGAAAATATAATCTTCGAAACAAAAAGTGGAATATATATATATATATATAATATATATATATATTTAATAATAATAAAAATATATAAGTAAAAATAAAAAAAACATTTTTATGCTATAAGATTTAAACTTTCTCCTAAACGTTCAAAAATAGTTCTTCAAGTACGTTTTGGTTACATTCCAATTGCACGTGGGGCAGACGAATTTACCTGTCCATCATGAAGACGTTCTAGTTCAAAGAACTTTCAATAAACATGTAAGTTTCGCCCTCAGTTCTATAGGAAAGCTTCAAGAACGTCTGTATGCGCGTTCTCATCAGTTTTAATAAACGTACTTTTTTTCTATGTTTAAAAATAGTGTAATTTTAAGTGCATTAAAGACTTCATAAATCTTTTTTTTCTGTAAATTGTATAAAAATATAAAAATAATATAATATTACATAATTATCTATGATGCTCTTTGTGAATAAAAATTTAGTGAATGAAATCATTATAATTTAAACAGAATATTTCAATGATATTTTAACAAACTAATTCTTTGGTAAATATTAGGACGGTTGGTTGGTTCATTTTTGGGGATTTTACGTCGCACTAGTGCTGCGCAATGGGCAATTGGCGACGATCTAGACAGTCACCCTTAGATCTGCTCCGGAGACATGGCATCACAATTTTGATCCTCTACGGAAGGGATAGCTCTCCCGCTTCGGTGACCCCCAGAAGTATAATTTTGATGGGAACACGGAGAACATTGCGGCATCGACAGATTTTACGTGCACCAGCCACCATTAGTGCACACGATGGTCTTTGTCCGGCTCGAGTACCGAACCTGCAATCTTCCAATTACGAGCCCGGTGCTCTACCGCCTGGGCTACCGCGGCCCAAATATTAAGACGGAAAATCCTAAATGAATTTTATAAGAAAAACATTTAATTTTCATCTCCCTTTCTTGTGATATTAGCTGCATATGAAAAGCTGAATATTTCTGTAGTTGATATTTAAAGATTTTCACAGCCTTCATTTGATTTTAGTCTGAAAATTATACTAAATTCGATTTTACAATTCATAAAAAAAAAAAAAAAAAAAAAAAAAAAAATATTTTTTACAAAGCTTTAGGGAAGCACCAATGAGTCCTTTGTGAAGCGAGGTTTACATGAATATGCCTTATGTCTCTTAAATGTAAACCTTGTTATGCCTTATGTCTCTTAAATGTCTCTTAAATGTAAACATTATTAGGAAATATTTAAAGGACAGAAATAAGATTAAATATTTGTGTAAATTTGAAACATGTGCATTTAACATATTTTCGGTATTTCTGGTACCATGTGCAAGTAAAGAGATTAATCTGAGAATACCTCTCTTTGTTATGTAGAATGTGTAGGAAACATAACAGTTATTGGAACAACCACGATACAATTGAAGATGAATTGATATTATTACTATAGATAGAATTGTAATGCCTTGTCGTGCGTTTATCTATATAGTACTACGAAATTTTGGAGAATGAAAAATAATTTTTATTTTGTACACTTCACACTTTTCTATAGATGGAAACCATGAATCTTTACTCTCACACACACACACACACACACACATATATATATATATATATATATATATACATAAAGGAAACATCTGGTAATGAATTCTCATAACATGTGTCACATTTCTTCACCCCCCCCGCCCCCTAATTTAGAATATTTACAGAAATTTTATTGCAGACAGGTATTCATTAAGTTTAAGTCAACACAGTTTTAAATTTTTGTTTAACAAAAAAAAAAAAAAAAAAAAAAAAATCATAAGTAGTTTTTTTTTTTTTTTTTTAACACAGATTTAAAAGTCTTCATAATTTAATTAAACAAAATATTAACTATTTTAATTTAAATTCCTTTCTTAGTTTTTTATTTCCATTGAACAAGTTGAAAACATAACAAGAAATGGCAAAAGGAAAACATATCTGGATATATTTAATTAGTAAAGCAAACATCTCCTTTAAAGAAATTAAATAATTATTCTTCAAAATAAAATTACTAACTTATGTATATATATAAAACAAAAGTACAAAAATAAACATTTACACCAGAAAAAGGAAAAAAATATTCTACCCATTTAAAGAAAGCAATTTTGACTAAAAAAGTTAAGCGAACATTACATTTTATCTATAGCTCTCTTGAGCGAACAAAAGAGGCTTTCATTTGAATAACCACGAACAAAAGAAGCTTTATAGCATCATCCCACTACTCGTAGAGATACTTAGTTTATAAAGCGACGGCAGAGAGCAGGATTTTGTGAGACATAATATTAAAAAAAGATGAAGCGGAAAAGAAATATTTTTATTCGAAAATAAATTTAAAATCCACTTTAGATTTCTTTTTCATTTTAGTAATACATATACTACACTTTTACGATAAAATTATTTTGTGAGAGATTTAAATATATATATTTTTTTAAGAGCTTGATAATATCGATATTGAAAGGGAGAAATGCTTATTGGGATTAATTTTGTAAAATTTACAGTTTTGCATTTATTAAATAGATAAAAATGATTTATGTTAATTGAAGTAAAGGTATAATCAGTTGATATTTAATTTAATTTCATTGATTAGGTAGGCGAATAAATTAAAAAAATAATAATATCTTCATGACACTTTTTTTTTTATTGCATGTAGGTTCTGAGGATGTATCAAAGATTACTTTTAACTTTTAAAGCTATCACAACTTTGCAAATCCATTATCGATCAATAAAATATTTTTAACTTTAAGTAACTTTATAGGGTATACATACTTTTCTTTTTGAAAGAAAACGAAGGTTTAATTTATATAATTCTATTGTCTATAAATATCACGGACAATAAAATTATATAATTTTCTAATTAGCAATCTTATGCAGAAGCCTAACGATTAAAAAGCTTTTTTTTTTTTTTTTTTAAATTTCACTTATCTGTTAAAAAATATATATATTTATAACATTTTTTCAAAAAATTATGTGATAATTAGTTTCAAATATTTGCTTTTAAATAGTTATTTGACATCTAAATCAGGATTTATTTACTAGCCTTTTATCAGGAAGGGAAACATTAATTGCGTATTAAATGATTAAAAAATAAGTTTAAATTACAAAATTTCATGATAAGATGCTCACGAAATATTGTTTGGTTGGGTTTAACGTTGCACTAGTATTGCGCAATGGGGGACTGGTGGCGGTCTGGAACGCACTCGTAAGAAAGGTCCGGAGACATGTCATCGCAATTTTGATCTCCACACAGGAGAACTTCCTAAAGGAAAACATAATTGCTTTTGAAAATCAAATTTTCAGAAGCAATTGGGGATGAAGGTAATGCAATCACATCCAGTTCTATATGGGAATTCAATGGGCTGTATTCAATGGGAATTCAATGGGCTAGTTCTATATGGGAATTCAATGGACTATATTCAATGGGAATTCAATGGGCTAGTTCTATATGGGAATCCATGCATGGCTTTTGAATAATGAATATAAAAAATGCCAAATAAAAGTAAAAATTTGTCTTGGCCACATAAGTTCATGGAAATAATATAGAATCTTCTAGGCTGTTGTGGCAGAATTTCGCCCCAGTTTACTAAGAAAAAGAATAAATTACAAACAAAAAGTAAAAAAATGAACAAGTTAAAAACAAAAATATTTACATAAGCTTGAGGGGAAAAAAAATGAAACAGCTCTGTTGTTGGGAATGAATTCGGATGGATGGATGGTTGGGTTTTACGTCGCACTAGTGCTGCGGAAATGGGCAATTGGCGACGGTCTGGGACACACCCCTAGAGGTGGTCCGAAGACATGCCATCACAATTTTGATTCTCCACGGAAGGGATGGTTCTCCCGCTTCGGTGACTCCCAGAGGTATAATTTTTGATGGGAACATGGAGGACACTGCGGCCACGACAGATTTTACGTGCACCAGCCAACATTAGTGTACACGACGGTCTTTGACCGGCTCGAGTACCGAACCCGCAATCTTCCAAATACGAGGCCGGCGCTCTACCGACTGAGCTACCGCGGCCCGGGAATGAATTCGGAAGATTACATTGTTATCAGAAATTTCTGGATTAACATTGTTCCAGCTGAAAATGGGTAAATCAAAGAGATATGAGAAGTAGAGCATTCATCGAATCTGTTACAAAGAACAGTTGAAGGGAATCGAATATCATCCAAAACAGACAAAAAGTGCTTTTTCGTGTCATTTTAAATGCCTCATTTTAACGGTGCATTTTCAATTCTTCATTTTGATATTGCCATACAATTGTACGAAAAGGTTACAGAAAAAATTAGTTTTCATTAAAATTAGTTTCTAAAATTAGTTTTCATTGGTAAATGATTTAAAAAAAAGTATATTCCTACAAACTAACATTTAATGAAGTAAAAAGAAGGCTAATTTCAATATTGGCTATTATGAGTACAGTATTAGAATTACATTTTCATAAAGTATGAAAATTATATATGACTATAAACTAGATGGGGTAAGAAAAAGGAACAAAATTCTATATTTTCTGTTGTTTGAGATTGTTTTAAAAGATATTTTGTCTGAAGTATGATGGTGAAAAACCAATTTTCTTATCATATTTTTTTTTTTCTTTAAAAAGAGTGTACATTATTAAATACTATTTAAGCTTTTCTTTGTCTGATTTTGTTTTAAAAATTTCTGACCTCGAAAAACATTTTTATTACTAAGCATTAATATACGTTCTATTCAAAATTCGAAATGCAAAATATTTATATCAGTAAGCAATTTGAATTTGATCTACTGGTAGCCATACACATGATATCCCATTATTCATTACACATATATTATATTATTCCTTGTTATCTCTTGTTTTCCCTGCAATGTACTGTGGATTTTAAGTAATTAAAAATACTATCTGATATTTCATTTACTACTTTTAGGTATTAAAGATAAAAATATTAATTATACGTACAGTCGGTAACAAAAGTCTCCGAACACTAGCAAACATTCCTATATAAAAAAAGTAGAGTTAATACTGTTTTGTTAAATAAATCCTTGTCGAATCATGTGCTTAGTCTAAGAACATGATTCGACAAGGATGTATTTAACAAAATAGTATTAACTCTACTTTTTTACATAGGAATGTTTGCTAGTGATCGGATACTTTTGTTACCGACTCTAAAACATTTTTTTTTTTAAATTAAAACAGCTTTAAAGACTTCTTTATTGTCAGAGTGTAAAAATAACATTGAAATCATTTATGGTTGATTAATTTATAGCTTGCTTTGTCAATGAAAAAATTCTTGGTAATAAATATTAAATATAATTTAAATAATTTTTTAGTACCTTTTGCAGCGTATATAAATCTCATATACAAAACAAATATGTTCTTTTTATTCAAGGTGATTAATTTAGAGCGAAAACGGGAAAAAGGTGGAACACGTTTTGCCATCTCTTACAAATATTCGTTTATACAAAAAACTGCCATGGATTATACTGAGATGTGTATGTAACAACGAATTCATTTCCAACGATGCAGTTTTTCTTTTTTTCGTCGAAAAACATGCTAAACTAACAGTAAGGCGACAAAAAGCTCAACATTTGCCATTCGACGAAGATCAAGAATGCGTTAATTATTATTTTTTCAACATCATTAATATTGTAGCCAAAATAAGTGACTCATATATTTAATAGGACAGAATAAATTATATATGGACTACCACAGTACTTCTTTAGATATTTATTTTAATATTCCAGTTATAATTGATAAAATCAAAATTACTAACATAGACTAATCTTTTTAAAATTTATATAATAATTATTTCAAACTATTCTTTCTGATGTGAATGACTGAAGTTTTAAAGAATTTTATTCATTCCTTTTAATTGATTTATCTTCAAATAATCTGGTGTGTCACTCGCACGACTTTCTCTTAGCCTGATATTTAATGATATAAATACAGATTGGAGATTAAGGTGTAAGATAACTAATACTGTTATCTAAACTAACGTTTAAACAATTCAAATTAGGCTTAGGAACAGCTTTATTTAACAAATGATTCTGTGTGAGGTGGTCGAACGCCCCCCCCCCTCACACCCCCCTATTTCATTACATTACCTACATTTATATACAATTCAAATCTATTATTAAATAGAAAAGTTCATTTAAAATTATTCAGTCAACTTTCACATGCAACATTACTTGAAACTTATCAATATTGATCAAAGTTTTCTAGTAATCAACATATTAACTTCAAAATACATTTGGATATCTTGAAATTATTTTGAAATTATTTTTTTGGTTGGTTATAAAAGTAATTAGATAATCAGAATTAAAATATTATGATTATTATAACACATGAAATTACTTTTAACTCCTATTATAATCTAAATAAGCTATTTTGGTTCTTATAAGCATAATTTTCGTAAATCGCAAAAAATAAAAATAAAAAATGCAAGCGCATCTTGTAAAGATTAAAACATGAGTTAAGACAAAAGCAGTCATCTTAATTCTCATTCTTTAATTGTTTATATTTTTGTATAATGTAATCCAATTAAAATCGTTTGGTGTCTGGATTTCACTTTAGATTGTAATAGATCTCTTTTATCATTTTTCTATTTAATTAATATTACCGAACCAGGTATCTCTTTTAAAAGAATATTTAACTAGGTATTGTTTATTTTTTAATTTTTTAAATATATTTTGATGCGTAATTAAAAGTGTTATTAAAACCTCTTTTCAACGCAATTAATAAAAAAAAAAGTGAAGCAGGCGTTTTCTTTCAGAAAAGGCATAGATTTATTCCTTAAACTTATTATGCAACTGTATAATCTGTTTAACATTATTTTCGCAATATTTAAGGAAATATAAAAGACTTGTTTATACTGATTTTTGTAAATAACTTACAGTTAAGTTCATCTAATATTTTAACTTTTAAGATGCGATTTAAATATTCTTTTATATTTTACATTCCTCTTTTGTTATTATAAAGGGATTTTTTTTTTAAACATATCTCAAAAAAGAGGAAAATACTAAAAAATAGAAACATAAATTGATTTATATTATACATAAATATATTTTTTATAATACACCGAGAAAAAGTATACTGCCTTCATGTAGAACAAATAAGTTTTCCTTTTCTGAATCCATAAACTAGAAATATAGATTTCCTAACTATGCGAAGGTAAAAAAATAACCTTAATAGATAAAATGATGAAGAATTTCTAGACTACACTTTTCTAGATGGTGAAACAATATTCTGAATCCTTATTGCCAGAAATTCTTGCTTGATTTGCTAGAATTGATTCACAAAACAAAATTGTAGCTATTAAAATTTGCCTCTTTTTTTTTTTTTTTTTTTCTTTTTTTTTCGCATTTATTTTGAGAGTTTTTTAAATAAGATTGATTACGATAATAATAATAATAATAATAATAATAATAAAATGCTCTAGAATTTTAACAGGGATTTTCAAAACTCGTCAGCAAATGGAATTGCAATTTATAAGGATGACATGGAACTATTTTTACTAAAGCGACAATTTAGTTTCGAGATGCCAGTAACAGAATTTCTTTCAGTGTAGAATAATTTTATATAAAAGTTATATATACTTATTATTTCTAAAATAAAAGCATTAATGTATCAGAGAAAATACTATTATAATTTATGTTAAACTTTAGAAAAGATATAATAGATTCAAACAATTACCTAAAATTAAGTTTATTAGGATTTAATATATCAAAGTTTTATTTAAAGCAAACAAGGACTTCTTAAGCATCTGTCTATGAGAAAAGAAATAAAAATTTCAGTGAACTTCATTTTCATTTATAAACGCATATTATTTAAATGTATTTAGTTATATATCCCCAACACAAATTTTTAAGTAAAAGTTAAAAATAAAAAAAGCTGATAGTGATTTAATCTTATAATGCAAAGGTTGCTTTTAACATTACTATACCTTACAACTTTTTTTAAAAAACAAAATAAACAAAAATATAGAGTATTACACATCTGAATGCTTTTAAGACGGATAGAGGAAACTAGAATGCGAATAAATGGATAGAAATGCAAGCAAGCGCCTGCATATAATACATAGAGATAATCCGAAATATCATAAACACTTTTAAATGTATTAGAAAGGCTTGTGAAATATATAGAATATATATGTTTTCCGGATCTTTATATCTCGCAAGAAATTCTTTCATGTGTTAGTTTTGGACGGGCTTGGAAAAAAAAAATCACAGGTTGTACATAAGTCACTCGCAGATTTTTAGCTACTAAACACTGAGATATAAAACATACCGCCTTCATGTAGAATGAATAAGTGGTCATTTTATAAACCCCTTAACTAGAAATATAGATTTCCGAGCTATGCTAATAAGGCACGCAAATAAACTGAATAGACGAAATGATCGAGAATTTCTAGTTTACACATTTCTACATGGTGAAAAAATATTCTGAATATTTTGTATTGCGAGAAATTCTAGCTTGATTATCTAGAATTGGGTCATAAACCAATATTATAATTGCTCAAACCCGCCTCTTGTATTCGCATTTATTTGGAGATATTTCCAAATAGGTTTGACCTCGATAATATAAACAAACCCTCTAGAATTCTAATAAGGATTTCTACAACTCGATTTCAAAGGGGACTAGAATTTATAAGGATGACATTGAACTATTTTTTCTAGAGCCACAATTTAGATTCTAGATGTCAGTTACAGAATTTTTTCTCAGTGAATTGGAATTAAAAAGCCACAAAAATTATTAAACTTCACGTTTTAAAGGCAAACCATGAAAAAGCTATAGCGAAATTACAATAATCGCCGTTCGTTACTACCAAAGATTTTAAATATATTCAGCATATTCAATTCTTAATATGCGAAGTCATGTCTTTATACTGTATCTATAACGTTCATTTATTTTACGCAAATTTAACTTTGCCTAGATTTAAAATAATGCATATAAAATTTCAGATTTACATTGTACATTGCATTAATTTACATTATGATAAATGTACTGAAATACACATTTATATTAGTTTTCTGATGATATATGTAAAAAGAAATCATATCAGATTATTTGATGCCATCGAAAACCATGGTAACCATACCACCCAAGAAAGACTATTACGTTTCAAAGGGGAAAAAAACTTAATTAAAATAAATCTGGTCTGTAACAGCCCTACGATTTCCACCACCCACTATTACCTGCACCATATGCACTTTTTGGAGACAATGTGGTTAGAAGATATATAATTAACTTAAAAATAGAAATCGAACAATTTTCCTGTATTATAAACTGATATATGTGTACATTGTACATATAAAATAGTGTTTACTTAGCGAGTAAAAAAAAAAAAAAAAATGATAGAGCAGTTTTTTAAACACGAATTTCCGAGATTTAAAACTCACTTACATAATTATGATGATTGTTAATTTCACTATAAAAACAAGTTAATACATGCAACGGATACCTAAAAAGGGGTTAGAGTAACAATTTACAAGAAAAGCGTTTCAACCATTTTTGAGATAGCGACTTTCACCAAAACCCTGCATACTTAATTGTTGATTGGTAAAACATAATTACATACAATAGGATATCTGAAACGGAATTAATATGGCGAGTTTGAAAAAAATCTATACAGCAGTTTTTAAAGGAAAATACTGGCGAGAACTCAGGTTGACCTATTTATGTAGACCGCATATCAGTTTTCCTGAACTAACCAACTAATATATACGAAAAGACATCTGATAAGGATTTATAAGGCAAATTTGAAGAAAATAGTTAGAGCCGTTTTTGAGATAGATTCATTTCCGCTTTTCCAGTTTTAACCTAAAGTCGCAAATCCATACATCAGAGTTCTTTCAGTTCTGAAGTTTCGTTGTTATATCTTTATTAGTTTTGGAGTTTTGATAATCAAATGATTCCCCCCCCCCCTACACACACGCATAAACACACACACACACACATACACACGTACACATACACTGAATAATTTCCGTAAATAATTTTTTTGATCATAGGCGCTTTAAAATATGTAAATCGGGTAAACTCGATATTGAATTTTTTGACCGTATACAATATTCCTACTACCATAATTACATATATTTATTATTCTAATTCCCATTACTTACGGTAGTTGGATAAAGCAAGTAAAAAGGAACGATATGAGAATTCTGTGCTTTATTTATTCTGGGAAGATGTCTGCTCGATAAATAAAGATGTGTCATTTACACAGCATATGATTTTTTAATGTATACAGAGATTTTTTAACTTAACTTGTTAGCTGTGTTCATTTTTAGGATGCATTATATAGCTATAATTTAAAGTATTTTAAGGTAGGTGTGTAAATAATATTTTTCTGTTTATTAACAGTATTATTATCAATTAAAACTTCTACATAAGTACTTAAATTATAGATACTGTTAGAAAAATAAATATTCTCTGAATCCTTTGTAATATTCAGAATAATTCAATTTGTGAATATTTTAACACTATTACATAGACAAAACATTGAAATTTTTTAGCAAAATTACACACACACACATACATAATGTATATGTCAGTCTTACCTATATGTTACAATTAGTTCTATTTTTGTTGTGTTGGTATTGTTTTGTATCAATTAATTGCTAAATTTTAATGTTAAATTTTATTACGATAACGATCATTTATATATATATATATATATACAGAGAGAAAGAGTGATTATGAAATATCGTTTCAGAAATTGCATACAAAATGAGGAAAGCATTTAGAAAGCATGAGCAAGTTGAAAAAGAAAGGAAAAAAAAATTAAAATTCTATAAAATTTAGTCATACAACAGTACAATACGTCATCAGGGGCCCTGATTGTACGTTGTAAGCAAAGATATAAGTTTCTGCTGTAGTGTATGCATTTGCAAGGTTTTACAGTACTGAAGCCCCAATTTACACGAAATGAGACATAATAAAGGAAATCAGACGAAAATATCTGAAAAAAAAAAAGAGATTAAAACTTACATAATAAAGAACGCCTTCGAGTATCAGAAATACAAATAACTCTCAAATTATAGTGTGAAAAATTACAGTTACTAGATTTAAAAAGGAAAAAAATAATTTATTTCAGGAATGATTTATTATATATGTATATCATAGCAGAAAAACACACACACACATATATATATATATGTTTGTCTTTTAATATACATGTCAGTATTTATTACTTAAATATTTTTTCTAAGTAATTTTGTTTGTAATTCTAAACTTATTGAAGCATCATTACACATCTTGAAACACATCTCTTATTGCGTTTTATTTTTAATTAGCCACAAGGCAAATAATTCCGAAGATAGAAAGAAAAAAAAAGAAAGAAAGAAAAAAAAAAAAAAAAAAAAAAAAAAAGAAAGAAAGAAAAAAAAAAAAAAAAAAAAGAAAATTTAAATAATATCAAATACATGTCAAATGTTAGAAGACGAAAAAAAAAAAATATATATATATATATATACAGAAAATTATACGTTAAGTATCATCGCAAGAACCGGACAGATTTACATGAAAGTAGGATTTTTTAATTTTTTTTACAGGTACACAAAGTACGAATTTTATACATTGCGGTGTATGGGTGCAAATTATTTAAAGTTCGTTTTAATAGTGTTGAATAGTTTTACAAATAAAAGAAACAAATATTTCATACTGTGAGCTCAGAATTTTTATCACTTTCACAAAAATACACAAAGAATTTAGATACATTACTCTTACAACTAATCGAAAAATATTTGAAAATCTTATTAGGATTTTTCCTTATTTTATTTAACAAATTGTCTTACTTATATATTTTTTTAAAAATCATTAACTATCTTATGTTCAAAAATCGAGTGGAGTCACTCCGGATTTTTTAAAATTAAAATAGCTGACACTGGATGAAAATATCAGCAGACATAATTTGAAATTCTCCATTTTTATTTCAAATTTTTGGTTTAAGTGTCATTTCTGAAAGTTCATAATGCATAGAAAATTTTATTCGCAGTAAAGTAAAGTAGATAAAAAAGTTCTGTCGCATTTTTAATTTGAAAAAATAAATAATTAAATAAAAAAAAATAAATCATTTTATTTAAAAATAAATTATTATTAAATAAAAATAAACAAGTAAAATAAACTATTTTACTTAATTACCTAATTTTAATAGGATAATTATATATAGATTAAAACGTGTAACATTGCGGCATTTAAAACTCTTTTATTTTTTCATGTCTTTTGCTTTAAATGACTTTTCAAATGATTCTAATTGTTTTGCTACAGTAAACAAATTAAATAAGCTGAAAAAAAAAGAAAGCTTTATATCCAGTTTGTTTCACTACATTTTTTCGCGAATTTCCAGAAGAAATTACGGATTCAAGAAATTTAGATTGTGTTCCAATTCTCGATTGTATAGTTAAGTAAAATAAGTATTTTGGAAATGATTTATTTCTAAAAGTAAATTTTGCAAAATATTTCTTCAATAAGCCTTTTTAACCTCTTAACTCCTCTGAATAGAATTCTGTATCACAAAATGCGCGATAACAGTACTGTATTTTCATTGAATACTGCTTAAAAGATTAAAATTAATGGGATTTGAAAACTGATAAACTTTTATCTTTTGGTGCAGATTTAAAAGTATCCTTATCATTCACATGAACATTGTTTAATTTTAGAAAGAATCTTCTAACAAAATTTAAGTGGATTCTTATAAAAACATCGTACAACGAGAAATTGTTTTAAATGATAGTTATTATATCACAGATATTTTTTAATTAATTTACTTAATATAGTTTTATTTTCGATAATTTATTAAATGCAAAAATGCATTTAAAAAATATCTTAAATAATGTTTTAAGAATTATGTGAGAAATTTTCTCCTTTTAACTTTCTTTTCAGCTTTAATTATTTATACAGCCGACGTTCTCTTTTATTATATAGTATAGTATTAAATAAAGTAAATTTTAATTGTTTATTTCATTATAGGCTATATTTAGATTTACATTTCTTTAGAAAATATTCATGTATTATTTTATCTTATGAAAAATATTAAATGATTTAATAATGTTAGTTAATGTTAGTTAATGATAATGTTTTAAGAATAATGTGGAGAAATTATCTCTTTTTAACTTTCTTTTCAGGTTTAATTATTTATACAGCCGGTGTTCTTTTTTATTATATAGTATAGTATTATATAAAGAAAATTTTGATTGTTTCATTATAAATTATATTTATATTTTCAATTATTTAGAAAATATACATTTATTATTTTATCTTATGAAAAATGTTAAATGATTTATGGAATTCGAATGCCGATTTTATAATATTTCAGCAATTTAAAATCGCTCATTTTTAACACTTTCCAACAGAGTTAAAAAGCGTTTTTGAAATCAGTTTGTCTGTCTGTCCACGCTCTCCCTCCCTTCAATATTCAACATTTTCTTTGAAACTGATATGCGTTATTACAGGATTCACTATGAGACGTTTCATGTTGAAAATAGGGTAAATACCACCTATGGTTTGTGTACAGGGACACTTGGAAGAATTCCAAAGCATCGCGTTTTGTGAAAGGTATTTCTGCAAACGCTATTTTAATACCTTTATTCTTTTGCAAAACTCAATGAAATTGGCATTTATTATTCATATTCTTTAAATAAATAAATAAATAAATAAATCTATTCCTGTAGATTATTGTATATTTAACATTAAGGTTTGGAGGATCACAAAAAATCTTCAGATACATTAAAAAATATAACTGGAAATTTTTGGAATTGCATTTCTTTTTATTAAAAATTTGAAACACTTTCTAACTGTGTTTAAAAGTGGTTATGAAATTATTAGTGTACCTGTTTGATTTTCTATGTATCTGAATACCCGTTTGTCTGTCTGCTTTCTACCTTCCGAAAATATTTTCAAAATTCCCTCAAACGTTTATATGTTATTCAAGTTCACGATGGAATGCCCTCTGTTTAAAATGATATAAATAGTACAATTGTCTTGTCTAAAGGGACACTGAAAAGAATACCAATGCATTTCATTCTATGAGAGACATTTTTAAAAATCGTATTTAAAAAAATTTGGGCTTCACAAATCATGATAAAATTGACATTTATTATTGATATGGTAATTTGTATTAGGATATGATATGTTATATGTATAATGTTAAAATTTACAAGGTCACATTAAAATATTCAGTTATATTAGGAATACAATTGGAAATTATAGGCGTTGCATTTCCATTTGTGTTAAGAAATTTTTGCCCTTTCCAACAATATTTAAGAGTGATTATGATTTCTGTTAGTTTATCTGTCTGTATTTCTGTCGTTATGTCTGTACGTTTTATAATCACATAGTCAAAGTACATTAAAAGTTAAACAAAGCACCGAGTAGGTGCATTTGAAATGTGTTCAAAATCTATGCCAACTGTTAAAATTTTCGATTTTATTTCTTCTTTCTTTCCCTTTTCAATTTTTATTAGTTATACGGAATTCAAATACAGTATATTTTAACACTACATCCCTTATTTTATTTTATTTTTTAATTTATTTATTTCCGCAAACTAGGTTTTTCTGAACATTCACACTTTCAATTTTACATTTATTTATTTAATTTATTCATGTTCACTATATGTGTAGCCTATTGAAAATGATTTAAAAAGAACCATTGGTTTACGTTCAATGATTTACGAAAGCATTTCTATACATTACGGTCTATTGATACTATTTCTTTGAAGTGTTAATTGTTAATAATTTTTTTTTTTTGTTTGTTTGTTTGAGATTCTGTCTCATCTTAAACAGAATGGCAAGAAATCTATTATTTTTATGCATTTAGTAAGTTTTAAAAGATATAAAATATTTTTTTTAGAATTAGAAACACCTGTATTGTGGACTGATTTGAACATAAATTTTCTCAACGCGCATAATTTCTATTGCCATTTACATTTTGAAAAACTAGTACAATAGCTAGTAAATAAAAAGTCCACAAAGAGGGTCCTGTATTAAAGCTGTACCTTTTCTTCAATGTTCAGTTGCATCGAAAATGTATTAGGTTTCTCTGGAGTGAATTTTTGTGAAATGCTGAATATAATATAAAACACTAAATCCACCTTTGTCATCCTGTACTAAATGTGGTACGCTTAACGCTACTGAAACTGATGTTTGACCATAATATTTTATACATTGGCGTTTAAATGTTGTGTGGATTTGGTATGTTTAATATTAAGGTTTACTGGGCTACAGTAAAATAATAAGAATACAATAAGAAAGCACCATAGAACTGGCATTTTAGAGTAATTAGTACAAATCTTGGAATAAACACTACAAAATGCAATAAACTCGCAACAACTGTTTCGGGTCAAAAATAGAACACGACACTTTGTCAGGCGAACAAAGTAGTCACAAGTGCTGCAATATATATATATATACATATATTGGTGGCGAACGAAGTAGGCACGAGTTCTGCAATACATACATATATATATATACGGGGGACGCTTAACTGAATCTTTGAATACATGTGTGTATATATATATATATATATACATATGTTGGTGCGTTGCTGCTTTGACTGCAACACTCGTGCCTACTTTGTTCGCCTGACGAAGGGTCGTGTTTTATTTCGACCTTAAACGACTGTTGTGAGTTTATTGCGTTTTATGGTGTTTATTCAAAGTTTTGTGGTACTTATTACAGTAAAATACACATATATTAAGAATTTTAATGGAAATTTCTGGAATTGCATTTCTGTTTATGTTAAGTATTTTTAACACATTCCAACAATGTTTAAAAGAAATTATGAAATTAATTAGCTGATCTAGTAAATCTGTACTTTGTATCTGTATATTAGATTTTATTACTCTTTAGATACAGTGTTAAAATTATGTAGTCGTAT
Source organism: Salticus scenicus (assembly GCA_963930645.1). Lineage (NCBI taxonomy): Eukaryota > Metazoa > Arthropoda > Arachnida > Araneae > Salticidae > Salticus > Salticus scenicus. Next base: position 58,038,600 of record OZ005648.1, read on the forward strand.
TATATTAAGTTTTAAGTATAAAATGATCAGAAGAATTACACGTTTTCTATTTTTTGTTTCATTATTATCGTTTAAAGTAAAATTTAGTTTTTAGTAATGCGTCAAAAATACGTGAAAATTCTGCATAAATCATAAATAATTAAAAGTTTTCTTTTTAAAATGGTATCTTTAGTGACAACTTTAATAATTTCATCACATACTTTTTTTTACTTTCCGAACACTATAGTGAGGAAAGTATTGTAATCATGTCAAAAATCCGAATTCGAGATTTTGATGTTTCTATACGTTTTGAGGTCCCCTGAGTCCGTTTTCACTATTTTTACGATGATGTATGTATGTGTGTGTGTATGTGTGTATGTGTGTATGTGTGTATGTCTGTGAGTGAACACGCTAGCGTCTAAACGCTTTGTTCGATTAACCTGAAAGTTGGTACGCATATTGTAAGTCACCATAGTACGAACCATATAGATTTTGGTGAATCTAGCACTTATAGTTTTTTTACAGGGACACAAAGAAAAATTCTTTATCATTATGGCCTACGGGAGCAAAATCTTAAAAGTGCGATAGCATCTAAACGCCTTATTCAATTGAGCAAAAATTTTATACACATATTATAGATCACAAATACTCAATCTGTATAGATTTTGGAGAATCTAGCACTTATAGTTTTTTTACAGGGACACAAAGAAAATTTTTAAAAATGTGATAGCGTCTAAACGCCTTATTAATCCGAGCAAAAAATTTTTACACATGTTATAGATCACAGTTGAACTAACTGTATAGATTTTGGTGAATCTAGCACTTACAGTTTTTTTACAGGGACACAAAGAAAAATTCTTTATCATTATGGCCTATGGGACTAAATTTTTAAAAGTACGATAGCATCTAAACGCCTTATTGAATTCAGCTGAAAATTTATATGAGTATTATAAATCACTGTTGCACTAACTATAAGCATTTTGGTGAATCTAGCATTTATAGGTTTTTACAGGGACACAACAAAAATTTCTTTATCATTATGATCTATGGGCTCAAAGTTCAGTAGCGTTAAATAAAACAACGTGTAATAGATGGAGAAAAATACTCAAACACTCTATTATGGTTTTCTCTCTTTTGTTTGTTTAACAACTACTCTTTCTTTACTTTATCTACAAAACTGTTAATTACTCAATGTTCGGAAAGTCGAGTGGAGTCACTCCAGATTTTTTTTTTTTTTTTACGTGAATTACATTTTAATTTAAAACATCATTTTCAACTTTATAGATTATTGCTTATAAATAACAAGTCTGTTATCGATTATAAATTCATACATGGTACGTAACTTAATACAGAAATTTCGAATAACAACTAAGTTGCTGCAGTAATGAAAAAAAGTTTTATTATCTTGGAACAAAATGTCATCACACTTCATATTTTGACTCCAAATATAATTAACTTCTTTGAGGATAATTCTATGCTACGTTGACACAAGAAAGTACACTTTCTTTCAATATCGAAATTAATGAATGCTTTTACTCAAACTTCAAAGGTTACTTTTCTTCTGAAAGAAAGAGGTTTCGTAAATATTTAAGCAATATGAATTATTAAGTAAAGTTTTGAGGCTATGTTCTTTTTTTGGTGTAAATAGAAATAAGTGCTTTATATATAATAAAAGGACAATTTTTAGTGTTGTTATTGTTTAGTTACATTAAGTTACATTAGGATTTAAATATACAGGGTAGGTGCTCCAGTGATTGGTATGCTTCAGTAATTGACATCTATCCCGAAATAATTAATAAATAAGAAAAACAATAAAATTATATATTTTACATGTAAGAATTTTAACATTTTATGTCAAACACTGGAGCATAGGGTGCTAATATCTGGTAAAATGAATAACTAGCAGTGTCAAACACTGGAACATAGGATGCCAATTACTGATAAAATGAAGAACTGTCAGTGTCAATTACTGGAATATTGAGTGGGTGTCAAATAAAATTCATAAAAAAAATAATAATTGTTATCAAATGTATATATTTTAACCTATATGTGGTTCTGAATGTCTTTCATACCATATGTACTAATTTAAGACTTCTAAAAATATTTTCTCATGATTAGGACATTAAAAACATCAGAGATTGCTCTAAAAGTGTTAATCACTGGTGCACTTACCTATATATATATATATATATATATATATATATATATATATATGCATGTATGTGCTTTTTAAAACTGACTATACTTTTTTATAATAGAAAAATCTCTCTTTATACAGTCAGCAGGAACATTATTGAAGTACGCATCCATATTTTTCATATTGTTTTTTGTTTTGATCGCAAATTTTTATCATTAACTTACTTTTTTATAATCAGCATAAAAGCTAAGATCATAACTCGACAAATATTCACTTAACAAAACAGTATTAGGTGCCAATCTTTTGAGTAGGAATTATTGCTAGCGCTTCAATAATTTTGCTGCCAACTATAGATAAGTTTTTTTTTTTTTTTTTTAAACATTTTGTCTCTTTAATTTCTACTGAAATAATAAAAAAATAAAACTGAATGTAAAATTAAATGTTACGTACCGTGTTTATTTATTTATTTATTGTTTTATTGCATTAAATTTATGCGAATGAAATTTTATTTTTCAGTTTAAACTATGACATAAATTTCGAATTATTAAAAAATATATTACAGAATCCACATTTAGCATTATTCAAACACAAAGAACCAACGTTTGGTCGATATATTCAGAATGTCATTTGCCATGAAAATTATGTAAAAAAAATTATTTAGTAGTCTATGAGTTCAGGTTATAAATTTTCTTAAACTAATGGATATAATAATATGTAGTTATAACCTGTCATTGCTATTAATTATTAAGCAATTACTTTTTATACTGTATATACTCTCTGTATATGTAAGATTATTTTATTTAATGAAAATATATATTTCTATGCATACGAAGTTTTCCATATTCTACGTCTTCATTGCGTATTTTCTTTCTTTTTCCAATAATTCTACCAAAGAATGCATCGATTACTGAACCTTTACAAAGGGGGCTCTTAAAAAATCCTATAACAACACTGGATAGACACTGTTACAATCTCTTCTTAAAGAATGCATACTACGTAACGCACACTGAGAAAAGAAATCTGCGAATGACTAAATTGTTTTTCTAGTAAATATAGCTTTATGTCATCCTTATAAATTCTTGTTCCCTTTATGAACTCTCCGTTACGACTTCTACTTGACTCATCGTGCTTATATTTAGTGTAGGAGGCAATCAAGAGACTTACATTAAAGAGTCATCCAACTTTATTTTAACTTTGGAGTGAAGAAGAGCGGAGGGGTAAGATAAGAACTGACTAATAAACTTAAACTAAGTAATTTTAAACTATCATAAAAAATATAGCTCTCCACGTTTAGCTTAAAAATACTAATTCGTCGAGGGCTTTTGAGAGCGAAGAGAAACACTTATATTACTGGCGATAGCACGTCAAAACGTTGGTCGCCAATAACACCTTCATCAACTCCACCATCAACACACAATATTCCTTTTTCCAATAACACAACTATTAGCACAACACATGACAACTCCAACGACATACAAGCGCTCCATTAATTACTCTATTTAAAGTCCAAAAAAATAGGAAATAGGATTCACTTCACTTTACCCAACTACTTCTTTAAAGACTAACCACATTCAAATCTTAAACACCTTTCCCAATCTACGTAGGTCCTGTTTTCAATTTATTCAACTATCTATCCAATAACTAGACACTCCATGCTAACCCAAATTCACCTCCGCTCGGCACCTTCAACTAGGTATCTCACCGACAACATTGCCGAACTATGCTGGATCCAGCTAGAAACTTCCCTAATCTGAACCGGACAACCAATTGATAGGTTGTCAATGAGTTGTCAAGGAAGCGTCCCAACACGACGCTTTTCCTTCACTCTACTTTCAATACTGAATTCCCTTAGCGACCTTGACTTCCTTAACTCGAAGCTACTCCAATCTTACACCTTTACTAGCGAGTTTTAAAAACCCTTATTAGAATTTTAGATCGCTTTCCTATACTATTGTAGTCAAACTCATTTAAAAATCTCTGCAAGTAAATGCGAACTCAAAAGGTGAGTTTTAGTAACTATTATCGTGGTTTATGACTCAATTATAGGAAATCAAACGAGGATTTTTCGCAATACAAAGATTCATAACGTTCTTAATATTCATAATATTGTTTCACCGTCTAGAAAAGAGTAGACTAGAAATTCTCGATCATTTGGTCTGTCCGGTTTATTTGTTTATCTTATACTCATAGTTCTTAAATCTATATTTCTAGTTTAGAGTTTCAGAAAAGACTACTATTCCTTCTACATGGAGGCGGTATATTTCTTTTCTCTGTGATCGGAAATAATTTACTTATCATTCTAAACTAATTATTAACTTTAAGCCCATTATTTCGTACAAACCAATGTTTACAAGTGTAGTAATATTCTATGCTACATTAATTATGATAAATACAGAATTATGACAGAAAAATACATTTCAAAGAAATGGCATCCACACTGAGAAAAAAATATACCACCTTCACCTGGAACGAATAAATGGTCATTTTCTAAATCCCTAACTAGAAATATAGACTTCCGAGCTATGCGTATAAGGCACACCAATAAGCTGAATAGACGAAATGATCGAAAATTTCTGGTCTATTCATTTCTAGATGGAGAAACAATAATCTGAATATTATGAATCGTTTGTATCGCGAGAAAATATCGCTTGATTTTCTAGAATTGGGTCATAAACCACGATAATAGTTGCTGAAACCCGCCTCTTGTGTTCGCATTTATTTGCAGATATTTTTAAACAAGTTTGACCTCGAGAATATAGGCAAACGCTCTAGAATTCTAATAGGGGTTTCTAGAACTCGCTTTCAGTGGGGACTAGAAATTATAAGGATGACATGGAACTATTTTTACAAGAGCCACAATCTAGATTCTAGATGTGAGTTGCAGAAATTTTCTCAGTTCATGGTGTAATGTATCGAAAGTGTTTTGTCTTGGAGTCCAAGAGGTATTATTTAAATATCTTTATGATATCAATTAAAATTTTTGTTAAATATTACTTAAACAGACTATTTTATTTATACGAATTAAATTAATTCTGGCTTCAAGTATCAGTTTTCATTGGTACTTTGGTAACAGTGTAAACAACCTAGACATAATTGCATATTTACTTCCTTATACGAAGTATAAGGAAGTATAGTAATCACGATTTGCGAAATGGAATTTGTATTTCACATTGCTCGAAAACGAATGATCTCTGAATGTTGCTAATTTATATGTGTGACTACCATGATGTCTATTTTTACATCTGCAAGTGTCGTCTTAACACGAGCTCTCGTTTTAGAGTTATAAGCGAGTTTACACGATTTTTTGTGACGCCTGTATTTGTATGTGTGTGTGTCTGCGTATGTCGCATAACTCAAAAACGGTTGGACGTAAAAAGTTGCGAATTGGTACATAAGTTTGTTATAACATCTTGTTGTGCACCTCCCTTTTTGGACTTTGTATGATTTTCAGTTTTGGAGATATTTAGGAAAATTAGGTTCATAATGACCAAAAATACATAGGTTTTGGCCAAAATGTATCAAAAAACATAATAACTCAAAAACGGTTTGGACAAATCTTGCAATCGATTTTTATCTGACTTCCCGACTAGTTAGATATTTGAAACTTTCAAAAAAACTAAGAACACGTTGACAATGAATTTTTTTAATATTTATAGCCAACTGTTTCGGATACCTGCTGCCTTCAGCAGCGTTTATATGATTCAACAGAAAATTTATTTAACTAATTTCCCGACTAGCTAGACATTTGAAACTTTCAGAATAGTTCAGAACACGGTGAAAATGCATTTTTAAAATACTTTTAGCCAACTGTTTCGGGTCCCTGCTGCCTACGGCAGCTTTACCAGTACAAAACTTGCAATCGATTTTTAACTGCCTTCCCGACTAGATAAAGATTTCAAACTTTCAGAAAAGCCCAGAACACGTTGACAATACATTTTTTTTTTTATTATTTTTAGCCAACTGTTTCGGACACCTGCTGCCTTCAGAAGTGTTTGCATGATTCAACAGAAAATTTATTTAACTAACTTCCCGACTAGCTAGACATTTGAAACTTTCAGAATAGTTCACAACACGATGAAAATGCATTTTTTAGAAACTTTTAACCAACTTCTTTAGGTCCCTGCAAACTTCGGCAGCGTTATCAGTACAAATCTTGCAATCGATTTTTAATTAACTTCCCGACTAGCTAGATATTTGATAATGCTAGGTGATAATGCATTTTTTAAATATTTTTAGCCAACTCTCTCGGGTCTAATGACAATGCTTTTTAACATTATGTATATATTTCTAAAGGTGAATAAGGAAGTCATGTGTTGCACACATCAGATTAAAAAAAAAATGTTTTCACCCTAAATTGTTCTGACGTAATCATTCAATTAATAGTTGTTAATTTAATTGGTTAAAATTAATAAAAAATTATTGTTATACAAATATTAATATATGTTCGAAATTTAATTTACATTCTCTAATGAGTAATAGATGCATATAAAGGCAAAAGGATTTTTATTGCATAACAAATCGGATACGTTGTTGATATATAATAAATATATATATTGGAAAATTTATAGTCATTAATATTCATACCAGTGTCCTAAATAATATGTCAAAAGTAGTCTGACATCTTTACGATGAAAATATCTCTCAAAATTGACGTTTATGTGAAATTTTGCCCTATACTGCCATGTTAAGAAATTCGTAAATTTCCAATAACTTGCGAAATTTTCAAAGTAGCGTATTTATAGTTACTGATGTTCATTCCGGCATCAAAACTGATATTTTAAAACTGGTCTGACATTTTTACAGTAAAAGGTTTCCATTTAATGCACGTTTAAGTGAATTTTTGTCGTATTCTCCCATGTTAAGAAAATCGTAAATTTCTAATAACTTACGAAGTTTTTTAATTCGAATGTTGCAAATGAATAGGGTTCTTGCCAGTGTCGAAAGTAATATTTTAAAACTGATCTGACCTCTCTGCGGCAATTTGTTCTTGAGATATCGTGTACACAGACTAACAGACTAACGGACTAACAGACTAACAGACTAACACACTAACAGACTAACATACTAACACACACCCTACAGACAGACATCATATGTCATTTTCGGATTCCTTACACCTGAAAACTTGTAAAAAAGTAAACAAACCGAGGTCGAAAATTTTCACGAATACCTAAGTTCCCCATACCTATAGTATGATGGGGAACTAAAACTAATATGACAATTTTAATGAAAACAGGTTCAAATGAAACAAGTCTGTATTAAACATAAAACAAGTCTGCTATGTACGTTTTAGTTTGAACAACTAAATTAATTTGATCCGATTTATTAATATTGTTTTAATGTTACATTTTTTAAATCTGTATTTAGTCCTTTTTTAGTGATGTAAGCCACTATGTAAAATATAGAAAAGTAGATCAGTAGCAAAATTTTTACAATAGAACTGTAAAGTATACTCGTTATGTTTTTGTGTGAATTTACATAACATGTTGCCTAGTATTAATTATAAAATGATAAGTTATGCAAATGGTGTGGTTAAGAAAAGTACAACTGTCAACTAGGGGATTTTATGCCTGGGATAAATAACTTTCACGTGAAGCTTTTTGAGGAGTCCTTAAAAGGTTCCATTATATGTTTTCATATTCATGCAAGTTTAAGGTTGAATCACCTGAGATTAGCAATAAACACTTAGTAATTTAATATAAAAAATGTTTCTTGTCTCAAAACTTGTGCTGTAGTTTGATTTCAAGTTTTAGAAAAACAGTTTTTTATGCTGGACGTCAGCATTTATGTATATACTTTAGACAATAAATATACATATTAATTTAGATACATGGCTGAATTCAGATGACATATGTATTGCTTTGAAATAAATCAAGTTTTAAAATTTTTATTTAGTGTAATATACTGATATATATACAGCAAACAAAAGTGGGAATTTTCTATATATATATATATATATAATACTATGCCAAATCTCATGAATATACTACCATTATCATTAAGAGTAGTAAGTATTAATAATTAAATAATAAAACTAATTTTATACTTGTTTTTTCTACAAATTTATTTTTAACTCTTTTTATTCATTGCTTTTCATTAATTTAGATTTAACTAAAAAGTATCATTTGATTTTTTTTAGAGTATTCCAAAATTGAACTGTGTATATTTTTGAAATATCGAGATAAGTTATGTTCTACATTTATTAATTTGTAAGTTTGCCACCTTAAAAACAAGATATATAGACGGTCATATGCATTGCAGAACCCTATCGAATAATATTGATAAAATATTTAAAATATAAAACTTCAAAACATTTTGTTTACTAACATTTGTTTTTTTCTCACATTGAACATATTATAGCAAATCAAAACGTATTTTTTGTATTTTTTTTTTATCTTAGTGCTTAGATGATACAAGGGCCGCGGTAGCCCAGTCGATAGAGCGCCAGCCTCGTAATTGGAAGATTGCGGGTTCGGTACTCGAGTTGGCCGAAGTCCGTCGTGTACACTAATGGTGGCTGGTGCACGTAAAATCTGTCGTGACCGCAATGTCCTCCATGTTCCCATGAAAAATTATACCTCTGGGGGTCACCGAAGCGGGAGAGCCATCCTTTCCGTGGAGGATCAAGATTGTGATGGCATGTCACCGGACCACCTCTTGAGGTGTGTCCCAGACCGTCGCCAATTGCCCATCTGCGCAGCACTAGTGCGACGTAAAACCCAACCAATCAACCAACCAACTTAGATGATACAAATGTAGAAAGAAGCTGTAGAAAAAAAAAGCATCTTATTCACTCTTGTTTTAATATTAAATATATAAAATCTGGTGTGAAACAACCACACGACTTCCGTTACCCATTATTACACGTATTATACACTTTTTTTTTTTTTGAGATAATATGATCAGAAGACATAAAATTGACCTAAAGAAGTAGAAACCTAAAAATTTATAAAGTTTACATAGCAATTACAAAATAATAGAAAAAAATGGTTGGATGATCTTTTGAAACACCAATTTCCGAGATCTAAAGTTAACCTACCTAAGCAGGATGACTGTTAATTTTAATGTAATAACCATGTAATACATGAGAAAGGATATCTAAAATTGATTTATGTAACAATTTTCAAGAAAATCGTTATAGCCGTTTTTCAGATACAGGGTTTCACCAAAACTTGTCAAATTCAATTGTTGATCGAAAAATAGTAATTACATATGAAAGGATATCTAAAAAAGAGTTATTATGCCGAGTTAGAAAAAAAAATCCGTGCTGCCGTTTTCAATGGAACGCACTTGTGAGACCTGAAATTGAGCTGTTTATTCAGGACACCTATCAATTTTTTTTTAACTAACCAACTATATCATTCGAAAGAACATCAAATAGAGTACTTATATAGTAATTTTGAAGAAAGTTGTTCGAGCCGTTTTTGAGATACAGACTTAAGGTTCCACTACCGGTTTCGGATGTCCCAGTTCCGTTTTTCCAACTTTTACCAAAATTTGAAAATTCATCTGTACACCAGATCTGTGTCAATTCTGAAGTTTCGTCGTTCTATCTTCATTAGTTTCGGAGATATGATAGTCAAAATGTTCTACACATACATACATATCCCTAACAGCACACTTATCCAAAGTTCATCCCAAGGATGTCCTTCGGAGGTCTTTTTATCCATAGGATATCCAAAGGATGTAATGGGGAGAAGTTGTGCTGTTAAGGATACATACACACACACTGACCAATTGCCGAAAACCACTTTTTAGAACTGAGAGGACCTTACACTGAGAAAAAAATGTCTGTAACTGACGTCTAGAATCTAAATTGTGGCTCTAGAACAAAATAGTTCCATGTCATCCTTATAAATTCTAATCCCCTTGGAAAGCGTGTTCTAGAAGCCCCTATTAGAATGATAGTTATGAATGATTAGAATATAGTTTGACTATATTCTCGAGGGCAAAGTTATTTAAAAGACTCTGCAAATAAATAAGATTACAAGAGGCGGGTTTCTGCAACTATAATCATGGTTTATGTCCAAATTCTAGAAAATCAAGCGAGAATTTCTCGCAATATAAATGATTCAGAATATTTAGAGGATTCAGAATATTGTTTCACCATGAAATGTGTACACTGGAAATTCTCGATAATTTCATCTATTCAGTTTATTGGCGTGCCTTATGCGCATAGCTCGGAAATCTACATTTCTAGTTAAGGGATTTAGAAAATGGCCACTTATTCATATTTTTTTCTTAGTGTAAAACGTGTAAATCAGGTGAAACTCGATGTCGAATTTTTGGACCGAATACAATACTTCCATTACCTACGGCAGTAGGGTAATGGAAGTAAAAAGGATACCGGAATATGTAATTGCGGATTTCTTGTTTTAAATTTTAACATAAAAAGAAGAACGCGGATATTTAAGCGATATCTCACCAAACACATTTGCATATTACAGATATTTCATTATCACGTGTTTTATCATTTTATTTACGCATCTGCAGTATCGATTTGATTATTCCAATCTTACAATAATAACGAACTTTAGAAGTGTGAGCAGAATATTACCTGTATTTATCTCTAATCATTATATGAATTTAAAATAAAGGATGGTAAATAATTACATTTACATAATCTCTTCAACTACAATAATCCCTTAAGATTCTCAAACTTTATAATTATAATTAATAAAGTATTAAAAGGAATAATGGACTGTATCTTTTAAGTATGTCTTTAAAATAATGTCTTTTGTTCAGTTTTCTATTGAATTATAAACAATGGAATTATATTCAGTAGCTCAAGACTTTGCTTTCAATGAAAAATTTTTGAAATATAAAGCGCGTAAATACCAAATTTCGATATAGTTTCTTTTATATCTGCAATAGAACCTTTCTTCAACATTTATCATACTAAAAGAGTACTTACGAATAAACAAGTAATAAATAATGAGTAATTAGTTTATTTATAATGCACAGTCAAGTGTTCTAATAATCTTTGTTTTACAGCTGAATGATAATGAAATATAAAATATTACCGATACTTATTTGTTTAAAATGCATTTAAACCATTTATGACAAAGCAAGCTAATCAAAATATTATGTAAAAAGCTTTTCAAAGGATAAATTGCTATTTTTTTTTTTTTTTTTTTTTTTTATTAAAAGTAATTTAACAATTAAAGGATTTTTTAAACAAATATTATCATTTAATTTTCTACGAATTGACTTATCCTGAGCGGTTATAAAAAATGATTGAACCTAAATTACCGTTGGTAAGTTCAACATTCACATATTTTATGTGATATTTTAAAATATCGATCCAGTAAAACGAAGGTCTTCAGTTTTATGTTCTGTTTCGATCTTTTTTGTTTTTGTTTTTTCTTAAAAATGAGTAAATTAATTGAATTATTCCCTGATAAATAAAACTATTAGTAAATATTCTGTTTAGCATAAAATTTTAATCATCATCTGTCTATCATAGATTAGTCTCTCCGCCAATAGTTATTTCAGTTAATAGTAGTATTTATAGTAGTCCACAATAGATCAGATAGGGATTAATATGACAGTCGCAAGTGGTAACATCATCAGTGAGATAATGGTAACATTTTTGAATTAAGATAAGGATCCTAAAACTAATCCTAGATTCAATGAAATGACCAAGGGAAAAAAAGGGATTTTGAATAAATTCTACTTAAATTAATCGATAATTAATTGATTATTAAAAGGTGTCTTTACATATCAGATTTAAAAACTTAGAAAATAAGTTTTATTTAAGTTTTTATTAAATACCTAATCGAATTAAAGTTATATTTTTAATTTTTAGAAATTAGATATTAATGGCATAAAAAAGGCTTTAATATTTATCCTGCTAATGTTAAAAATTCTAAATGAAACTTGTACTTAAATGTTCTGCACTGGGAAAAAAAAATATACCGCTTTCATGAACGAATAGGTGGTGCTTTTCTAAATCCCTAAACTAGAAATATAGATTTCCGAGCTATGAGTATAAGGCACGCCAATACATTGAGAAAAAATTCTATAACTGACATCTGGAATCTAAATTGTGGCTCTAGAAAAAAATAGTTCCATGTCATCCTTATAAATTTCTTGTAAAAAATTTTCTAGTCCCCTTCGAAAGCGAATTCAGGAGACCTGTATTAGAATTCTTGAGCGTTTGCCTATATTATCAAGGACAAACTTATTGAAAAATATCTCCAAATAAATGAGAATACAAGAGGCGGGTTTCAGCAGCTATAATCTTGGTTTATGACCCAATTCTAGAAAATTTAGCGAGAATTTCTCGTAATACAAAAGGTTCAGAATATTGTTTCAACATCTAGAAATGCGTAGACTAGAAAATCTCGACCATTTCATCTATTCAGTTTATTGGCATGCCTTATGCGCATAGCTCGGAAATCTATATTTCTAGTTTAAGGATTTAGAAATTGACCATTTATTCATTCTAGATGAAGATGGTATATTTTTTTTTCTCAGTGTGATATGCAATATATTTATGGTATTGGGAAACATTATTTTAAATAAAATTTAAAAGTATTTTTCCAATAATTTATTTCTATGCACTACAAATTCTATTAAGAACATTATTAGTTAAAAAAAAAAATAATAATTTAAACTTTTCTTTTTAATAAGAACATTCAAACGTATTTGGATACTTTGATAAAAGCTATTGAATCATGATAAATTTCATTGTAACGTCTTTGACTTCTTTGAAGGGGAAAAAAAAGTATAAAGAAATAAATAAATAATAAAAAATTCATGATATGAATTGAAAATATATTTAAGCATGACACATGAAAAAACACAAAACAGAAAATTTTATCTGTAAGCGTTGAGCATTTTTAACTTTGTATCATCACATTTTGGAATCAGCAGTTGTGAATAGAATAACCATATTATTTTTATTTTTTTATACTTTTATTTCAAAGCGTTTGTACTTTAAAATGTTTAATATATTACTAATTTATATAAATGAGCTGAAATCATAGGTTTCACATTCGGGTATGCGCACGTATACACGAGTACTTACTAACATATGGTTTTTACTATTTATCAATTTTCTTTTAAACAAATAAAAAATTTTTTACTATTCCAAAATAGTGGTTTAAAATTAATTATAGTTAGTATTAATTTGGCAACTCCGCATCCAATAATTACTACGTTTTAGTATAATTACATTAAAAATCGAGGCAATATACATTAAAATATACAATTTAACGTATTAAAATACACATAACACAAATTCAAACGTTTCGAGCCTTATTTCAGGCTCCTCATCAGTAAAAGAAATCAAAAGCATACGCAGAGAAGAACAATAGATTTTCTTTATGAAAGTACAGCGTATTCTGCAGGGACTGCGCGTGTCTTATTAAGCAGCGAAAATTGCTGTTTTGTATATCAACCTTCAGGGAAATTTTTGATTCATAATTTGAACAGTTGGATATGATTATTTTAGTATTGTAAAAATCAGGTAGATGGTTGGTTTCTATGGCACACTGCATTGTTTTAGAACGAATATCGCGTTTTTTCGAAAAACCGCGATATTCGTTCCAACGAAAAACCGCATTACTAACGAAAAAATTTTCGTTACCAACGAAAAACCGCTATATTAGTTCTAAATTAGTGCAGCATGCCATATAGAAAACGACCATGCACCTGATTTTAACAATACTAAAATATCCATATCCAACTGTTCACTGCTTAATGAGGCATGCGCAGTCCCTGCTGAATACGCTGTACTTTTTTTTTTAAAGGAAATCTATTGTTCTTGTCAGCGCTTACTTTTGATGTCTTTTACTGATGAGGAGCCTAAAATAAGGCTGGAATCGTTTAAATTTATGTTATGTGTATTTTAATATTTTAAATTGTATATTTTAATGTATATTGTCTCTGGATTTTTATGTAATTAAACTATAACATAATTCTGTGAGACGTAATGCTTTTTAAATGTTTTAATTACTATGTTCATTTATTTATTTTATCGGTAACATCTGTTTATTTCCAAATAATTTCTTTTTGTTTGAATAATTTTTTTTCTTTAAAATAAAACAGGAAAACAGAACCACTTCGTTCTTGAAATGCAGAGAACGTATAGCATTTATATAAATCCGCTTAGTCGATGAAAAAAACCTTTTTTTTTTTTTTGTAAGAATAAGGAAAAAAAAAAAAAAAAAAAAAAAAAAAAAAAAAAACAAGAGATGAAAAGAAAATATGAACACGTGAAATATTTCAACATATTTCTTTTTTTTTTCGTAGAAATCGATTTTTGTATAAAAAAAAAAAAAAAAAACTGTTTTGTACAGAAGGACAACTTTTTTCTGGGTAATTTAATTACGATTTCTGAATATAATATCATTTTGGCCTCACACATCGAATAAATATTTTTTAACTGTATCAAGTTTATTCAATAAATCATGTGATGTTTTATACAAAAGAAAAATAAAAAAGAAAAAGAACAATTCCTTTTTGTCTTCCTACAAATTCAGCTTAATCAATTTTCATTCGTCATAGCTGCAGATTACATATAGGGTTGTTCGAGTAGATTTCATAAGAATCATTGTAGAGTTGTTTGTTTATTACCATCTTCTTATACCCCATCATTGACGAATGAAATTAAATTCAGTAAGTTAATATCTTTAGCGATTTTTATCAATTTTTTCTGTTATTAATATTAAATTGTATTTTTTTTTTAAGATATTGAAATTATTTTCTTTTTTATTTCATAAGCAGGAAAATAGCAGGTGTATATATATATATATATATATATATATATATCTGGGAATTATTTTAAATTATTTCGTAATGGTCATAAAACACTCTTTTATTTTACACCACCTTTTTTGAAAAGAATTATTTTGTTATTTAATCGTAAGTAAATATTGGAGAAAATTACTCTACAAAAAAAAAAAAAAAAAAAAAAAAAAAAAAAAAGAAAGAAAGAAAATGTAGTGGGAATAAAAAGTGAGTCCTAGCACTATGACAAATAAAAGTTGAATAACTGAAAGGTGTATTTACACAGGCCAGCAACCAAGAAAGTGTTTAGAAAACAGTAGCTGATACCGATAGATTTTTGGGTGCTTACTTCAGAAAAAATAGTCAAAAAAATTCCATGACGTACCAGTTTTCAAATGAATGAAAATTAAAAAGAGTTGGAAAGTAAATACCAAGGTACAGGGTGATTAAAATTAAAGTTATGATTTCAAAACGCTATAATTTTAAATCTACCCATCAGAGCGATTTGATATTTTACCAGAGCAATCGCGAGGCAATGAAAATTTCGTTTGGGGGAGGAAAAAAGTAGTTCCAACATGTTCCTATGGATGGCGCTGTCAGGGTAATGTCAGGGGAAACGCCTAAATGGATTCATTAAACACAGGAATGTTGTTAGCAACACAATGGAATAGCAGGAAACTATAGACTTCAAGGATTTACTGCAAATTTTTTTAGCAAAAAGACTAGAATACGTGTTTACAGCGAAAACAGTCATAGTGAAAAAAAAACAAGCTTCAAGAAACAAGTAATTAACAATAATTAACGGTACATTTTGGAACTTTTTTTTTTCTTTTGCCAAACAAAATTTCATTGCCTCACGATTGCTTCGGTACAATATCAAATCGCTTTGATGGGTAGTTTTAAAATTATAGCGTTTTGATATCGTAACTTTAATTATAATCACCCTATATGTGGAACGTCAATATAATGGCGGAGTATTGTTGGATGTTACACAGAGAAGAACCACATACTGTCTACAGCAGACTATGTGCAAAAAGGAACCCTAAAGGCAAAATAAAAAGAAATCATTCAGTTTATATGAAATCAGGATGTATTAAAGAATAGTAATCCATTAACTGTTCAAATTAATATAAAATCAATATAATCCATCAATATTTAGCAAATCACTTCCAATTGTTTAATATATTAATTAATTTATAAATAAACACTTAAAATATTTTAAAAAGACCTACATTTTTCAGAATATGTACAATAGGCTTTCTTGACCATATATTTAAGCCCCTTTTGTGAAAAAAAAACCTTACGTGAATGAGAAAAATGTATGCCATATTTGAAATCAGTGTACCAAATGATATATAAATCAGTCATTTCATTGCAAGCACTTTTTCATGACTCAAATTTTACTGGCCTGTGTTATCATTTAAAAAATAATGGGAAATAATATTCTCTCTGTTTACTTCCCCTTTTTCACGCAATTTGACTATGTTTGGTGCACGTGATAAGTATGAAGACAGGACTGGAAATTAACAGTCAGAAATTTAAAAAGTTTCATTGGAAAACTAATAATATATATATATAAAGTAAAATTTTTGTCTTTTTCTACAACGGAATATTTGTTTTAAATTTAAGGAAATATGCTAAATTTAATATATTTGGTGAATTTAAACAACATGATAGATTTTATATAAAACAAAAACACATATGTAAATTTAATTTTTTTTTGTAAAAATAGGGGAAAAAATATGAAAAGCAAAATAAACATAAAATTCTTTGGAAGAACCTCAGGAAAAGAGACGACATGTCCGGTAAAACATGAAGCAAAAATCGTAACAGCAGAAACATTTAAGAAACGTAGCACTAACTAACGTTTTGGTATACTTGGTGTGGGTTAATCAAATGGCAGATACCGTTTATATTCTCTTATCATCATTGTCACTCTCATCAGCATTGTTTACATGTTTACATTATCATTTATAGTAGCCGTAATGTAAACTGACTAATTAAAACAATATATATATATATATATATATATATATATATATATGTATGTATGTATGTATGTATGTATGTAGGTAGATTACATTTTTTAAATGAATAACTCAAGAAAGAGCAGATTTTATGAGCTAAATTTACTATAAAAATAAACTGGTCTGTCGTTCACACCACTTTCTCTTACCCTACATATCAACAGTGTAAATATAGATAGATGATAAAGTCGTAAGATCAATATGGTAAAATAATAAAGAACAACATACTTTAAAAACCATCTAAAATGTCTTACAGTTATATTTGACCTATATCTGTGTCAGGGGGGCTACAGCTCTCTCAACCTCCCGCTCAAATGTAGAACCGACATTTATTTTTCAATATATATATATATATATATATATATATATAATATATTTAAATAATGATAAGTGATGACATGAAAGTGAAATGTAATAAACAACAAGAAAAATTATTTAACATTGTTAATAAACAAGAAAATTAGTTAAAGTTAAACACTATATAAGTCAAAAAATTAAATTATGCTGTGCTATTCTCTTCAGCAGGTGGGAACACAGCTATTAATAACTATGTAGTACTAGCAGGTTTCAAAAGATATGTAGGCTAGCATACTCCAATTATATTCCAAACTGAATAATAATGAAAAAGTTAAAAGTGTAAAAACTGAAAGGAGATTGTAAAAGTATTTCTATTTCTTGAAAACTAAATATTGAAATTTGAAAACCATTGAAACTAAAAAGCTGTTTATAATAAAGCTTATTTATATAGATTTTTATATGAAAATGCTAGCCAAACATACCCCCACCCGAACCTGCCAGAAAAAAGAAGAAAACTCACCACCTGCAAGAAACAACAACTGTAAAATTCCATCCTAGCTTAAAAACTTTTTAAACATTGAAATTCTTTTTCCATATCCATAGATGTCCAAAAAACTTTCCAGATCTGGCGAAACAAAATAACTCCAACCATCAGCAAACGACCGTCCAATAAAGGCTTTAAATCGTAAGCATCACACTGAACACCAATATGGATCACCAATCAAAATAGAGCTAGAAGCTGCGGTGCTGACACTAAAAATTCAAATTACTAGTATAATGAGAAATGAAACTTAAAGGATACAAATTTTTATAATATAATAAAGCTTGAAAATTACATACTTGTTTATTAAAATTGAATTTAAAATTACATAATCTCTTAAATCTTAAAAATTGATTAATAACAATATTTATGTAAATTCTATGGCTCAGATCAGAATACCAATGTAAGTAACAAAACTGAAGTTTTTTAATTTGTCATATAAATCAGTACATAATTTATTATTTTTTTTAAAACAAGTGAAGTATCCAAAAAATCAACTTTCAAAATTATTATTGTTGGCTTTATTTAATTTTAAAATATCTGGATAAATTAAATTAATAAAATTATCAAAATTAGTGTTAAAAATAATCAAATCATCAATATATCGATAATTATGTAAATATATATATATATATATTATATACATATTATATATATATATATATATATACATATATATAAAGCTATTATTAATTTGCCTTCATACTTTCCAAACTTAATCAAATTTTTCAAGTAGTAATCTAATAGCAGCTTCAGAATATAAAATGTGAATTTCCTCTAGTTATTTGTTCTTAAGTTATGCTGATAACAGATATACACGCAGACCAATCGCTAAAGATTAGACTTTTCGTATTCCGGATACTTAAAAAAGCGATACTATATAAAAAACTAGTATGCTGTGGCCACCACAAGACTTTCTTCTATATTTTCCTATACAAATTCACGCAGTAACAATATATTAAAAAAAAAAAAAAAAAAAAAAAAAAATACGATTTTTTTTCAAAGTTTTTTTTCGTTAAAAAAAAAAAAAAAATCGATAACTTTGTTTTAAATTATCACAAATTTATAGTTCAACCATTCGTTTTAAAGATATTTACGAGACCTTTCGAAAGATACCCATCTTGAAAATTTACCCTCCCCCCCGGGGGGGGGTACTTTCCCCTGGGGGGGGAAGCGATGACCGAGATTTTTTTCCTAATTAACTACTACTATTATTAATAATTCATATTAATTTCACAATCACAGGTTAAGAATAACTCCCATTATGTACATTTATACGAAATTTTGTCCTATACTGCCATGTTAAAAATTTAGAAAAAGTACGATCACAGCACCACCTGTTGAGTGATTGATCCCCAAATCTAATCAGCCCCAGTTTATGTCAGGGGCCAACTAAATACCAAGTCTGGTTAAATTTCGTTAAAAAAAAAAAAAAAAAAAAATACGATTTTTTTTCTAAGTTACTTTTTGTTAAAAGTAAAAAAAATCGATAAATTTGTTTTAAATTATCACAGATTTATAGTTCAACCATTCGTTTTAAAGGTATTGACGAGACCTTTCGAAAGATACCCATCTTGAAAATTTACTCCCTTCGAGGGGGGACTCCCCCCCCCAGGGAGGTTCACAAGGCTCCTACGCATACAAATTTTTTTCCCCAGTCGACTACCTCTATTATAAATAATTCTTGTAAATTTCATAATGATTACTAAAAAATAATTCTCTTTATGCACATTTATACAAAATTTTGTCCTATATCACCATGTTAAAAATTTAGAAAAAGCGGGATGGCAACGCAACCTGTCAGACAATTTTTACCAAAAGTTGATAGGCACTAATTTATGTCAAGGTGCAACTACATACTAATTTGTATGAAATTCTGTGCAGTAGTTCCTGAGATACAGTTGCCACAAAATTTTGTCTCTCTCACACACACACGCAGACAGACTGACAGACAGACAGACAGACATTTTCTAAAAAGGGTCAAATCGTGTTCTACAGCTCTCAAAACGTGTAAATCCATCAAAAACCCGAGATCGAAATTTTTTACGAATCCAATACTTTCTCTATATTTCATATAGAAGAAAGTAATAACAGTTGAAAAAACTTTAAAAAAAAAATTTGTTTACAGTATAGATGTTAAAAACTAATTTTCTTTCCTGAGCATGGTTCCTCACAAAGCACTTCTATTAATTACATTCAAAAGAAAAGAACGTTTTGCTTAGTAACCCTGCATATTGTCTATAAACTATATGCACATCACAATGTGTCCTTAAATTCAGTTTTACACGTATAATACCTAACACAAAAGGAAATACATTTCCAAGAATTTCCATGTACAGCTCCAACATATTCAAATACTTTGAGTAACTCTGTAAACGAATGATAGAGGATTTCTATACCACAATCTACACAAAACATGCTTTTAGGCATATTAAAAAATATGTTCATTCCATTTTGTTTAGAGCAGACTATAAATGTTACGTTGTACTTACCAGAAGATTCCCCTATATACGTAATATATTTGAATTCTGTTGGATTTTCCCGTACACGAACCATTTGCTGGATCGCAAGAAAACTTTAGTGTAGCATCACTATGTGATACTGATTTAGAATACCGAGTTTGGAATTCCAGCTACTATTTGTTCTTGAGATATGTTTATAACAGACACACACAGACCAACCTCTGAAAACATTATTTTCGGACTCATTGGACCTCAAAACGTGTAAATATGTCAAAAACTTAATTGCGAAAAATTGACCTAAAAAAAAAAATAATAATACATTCTCTACCATGTATATGGGTAAGAGAAAGGGAAAAATATCTGAAATATAATTTGAAGTATTTAAAAAATAATAATGTGCAATATCAAAATGTCAATATAACATCGTCAAATATAGGCGAGACGTGTTAAACCATCGACAGTAGCTTTAATGATCCAACCCACCCATTCACGCTCCTCGATGTCTTTTTCCAGTCAATTTTATACTTTTACTCTTTCCGGTATTAGCCTTTTTTTTATATACACACTTGACAGTGTCAATTTTTTCGTTTTCATCCCATGCTTTTTTTTATGGATTAATAGACTTTTTTTTCCTCGTTTTTTACATTCTAAAGTACGGTCAATATCGGTAGTGCAATGTATTATTATTTAGAAAAGAATTACTGCACGGGCAATATGTAAACAATTTATTACAATGATGTATTGACAAGCAAAGGATTAACAAACTTAATAGACACAAAACTTTCATTGAACACAAAAAAAGCAATAAACTCACAACAATTGTTTCGGGTCGAAGCAAAACACGAACCTTCGTCAGGCGAACAAAGTAGGCAAAAAGTGCTGCGATCAAAGCGGCAATGCATTTTATGGTGTTTATCCAAAGTTTTGTATCTATTAATTTAAAACGCCAGTTCTGTGGTGCTTGCTTATTATAATTAACAAACTTGTTTGCTTTAGATCATTGCAATTGCCTTTCGGTATTCTTTTTTATTTTTTTATTTGACATAAAGTTCACAATTCTAAATTAAAATACACGTATATATCTACTACAACATAAATTATATTAATGCGCGATAGGGTTTATTTCATGCAAACAAGTTTTTTTTTGTTATTAGATCAAACATTGTTTTAAAAATGTCTTTTACATATAGTTATTATCATTTAAATAATGACTCACATGTATCACTTAAAATTTCAAATCAAACATCTCAAATATAAATAAATAAATAAATAAAAACGTATTTACAAAATTTTTTAAAAACATTACTTTCATAATATGTAATGAAATTTAAAATATTTTTCCATCGTAGATTTTTTGTATTACTTGTTTTATACTGCATATATGAAATACGATAACGAAAAATATATTTCTACGAGCGTGTATTTGTAGAAAAAAGAAAAAAAAATGTGAAAAATATATGCTTTCACTTGTAGAGAAAAATCAAAGATTATATAAATCACTGAAATGTACATTTGTATATGTAGATGAATAATTCATCGAAGAATGTCCCAAGAAAAGACGCACGTCTCCGTTTTCCATATAATAATTTAAAATTCCTCTCCAGATCAAAATTTGTTTCGATATTTTAAAGTATATATATATTTTTTTTTGTTATATATTGAAAGAAGAAATTTTAATGATGTACAATTTTTATTAATATTCTTCAGTACATAAATAATTATCAAAAATTGTAATAGACGTTTATTAACTGGTAACTGGAGACATAAATGTCCTTACGTGGTCAGAGACATATTAGAGTCCAAAAGACTCCATTGTTATTTTTCTATTTGATTTTTGCAAACTACATTGGAATTTATTTTAGAAACGCAATATAGTCTGGAATTCATATAATTACCAAAAATAACAAAAATATTAATTTTGAAAAGGTTACAACTTGGAGTCATTTTGACCCCTGTCTCCAGTTACGGGTTAAAATAATATTATTAGTTAATCAAGAATAAGTAATACAAATAATTATAATTACATATACCGGGTGATCCAAAAGTCAGAAGGAATATACAGTCGGTAACAAAAGTATCCGAATACTAGCAAAAATTCCTATATAAAAAAAGTTGAGTTAATACTGTTTTGTTAAATAAATCGTTGTCGAAACATATTCTTAGTCAGTTTAAGAACATGATTCGACAAGGATTTAGTTAACAAAATAGTATTAACTCTACTTTTTTTAAACAGGAATTTTTGCTAGTGTTCGGATACTTTTGTTACCGACTGTATATATATATATACGAGGGGTGATCCAAAAAAAAGTTTACAAGGCAAATGAAAAAGTATTTATTAACAATAGAAACAAAATACAAATGGGAATCAAGAGACACATCTGGCCTTCACTTTTCCACATAGTCGCCAAAACTGTTTAGGCATTTGTCAGAACGTTCGACCAACTTGTTTATCCCATCTTGGTAGTAATCAGGGCCCTGCTCATTGAGCCATTTCTCGGCAGCTGTTTTCACTGCATCGTCTGAGGTGAACCGTGTTCCGGATAAATTTCGCTTCAACGCCGGAAAAAGCAAATAGTCACTTGGAGCCAAATCGGGGCTGTATGGGGGGGGTGATTCCAGACCTCCCATTTGAACCATTGCAGCAATTCCTGAGTCTGGCGAGCTGTATGGGGCCTGGCATTGTCATGAAGAAGTTCATTTCTTTGTCCCCATATACCTCAACGATTTGTCTGTGAATTTCGGATGCGGCCACATTCTTGGCCCATAAGAATCGAATTACGGCTCGCACCTCTATGCGAGACCACTTTTCTAGACGTCGTGCCATTACTGTCGCTCTTAAGTATCTGCGTATTGACACTACTTACTCGTAGAACCGCTGTAGGACAACTAGCGCCATCTGTCAACCATCCTGGGTGGAAATATTCGCTCCACAATTATTACATTTCAAATGCTTCTGCTTGTAAACTTTTTTTTGGATCAACCCTCGTATATATATATATATATATATTATTCAAAATGTATTGACTGTGCGGTTTTCGCTGAAACTTGACAAGGGATTTTTTTAAAAATAGAAAATACTTATTAGCAAATTAGTTTAAATTTGCTCCATCAGGTGGCGTTTTAATTGTGTGTGTTTTAATTGTTTTCTTACAGTGGCATCTAGGACAATAAATGTTCAATATTACGGCTCGTTATTCTTTAGAATGTCCGCAGATATTGCGCATTAGGAATTTCATAAAAAAAAAAGTTCAGTATTCACAATATGGTGTCACTTTAAAAGACAAATCTGTTTAACCCTCTAATTCCCACTATAAGAAATTTCCAAACAAAAAATTATTTGTTAGTTTAAACAATGTTCTTTTAGGTAAAATAAATCAAATTTGGTTAAAAAATCTGGAAAAAAATTTTTAATGATTTTCTTTTCTTTCTTCCTTTTCTTTTCTTTTCTTTTCTTTTCTTTTTTTTTTTTTTTTTTTTTTCATGGGTGCAAATATACTACCATGGGCAGATTAGGGTGAGGAATTGGTATCACCATCAAATGATTTTTAAAAATATCAAAAAAGATTTT
Source organism: Salticus scenicus (assembly GCA_963930645.1). NCBI lineage: Eukaryota > Metazoa > Arthropoda > Arachnida > Araneae > Salticidae > Salticus > Salticus scenicus. The sequence continues at coordinate 58,062,346 of OZ005648.1, forward strand.
TTGAGATTCGATTTGGTTTACTTATCTTATAAACAAGGAAGATAAACGCATTAGATTCGATGCATGGGGTTGGGACAAACCTAAAAATATCTAATAAAGGATTATTTTCCACGAGTTTAATGCTGGTTGTCATTAGTTTCTGCATGTGCCTTTTATTCGAACATTAGTGAAATTTTACAAAATACATTGTACGTACATTCATTATGGTACTGAGTTTTCTCTTCTTATTTTCATTTCTACTAGATACAAAATCATGTATTCACTAGGACATTTTAGTAGTATAACTTAATTGGACAAATTTTATAGTGTGTATGTGATATCAGCAAAAATATCTCCATTATCTGCTTTTTTAACTTTTTTTTTTTTTTTTTTTTAAGGTATCGTCTGACAATTTCCAAAATATTTATATGTAGTTTGATTTGAATCTGGTCATTAGTTTTAGCTGCAGATGCCTCGGAAAATGGAAAGTTCTGCTATGCCTCCCTCTATATACACTAATTTTTAAATATAATTTTAAATCATTATACAGTCGGCTGCAAAAGTATCCGAGCACTAGCCAATAATTCCGATATCATAAAAGTACACTTAATACTGTTTTGTTAAATAAATCGTTGTCGAATCTTGCTCTTAGACTGACTAAGAACATGAATGGACAAGGATTTGTTTAACAAAGCAATATTAAGTGTCCTGTTTTTAGACAGGAATTATTGCTAGTGGGCGGATACTTTTGTTGCAGATTGTACATTGTAACTATACAGAACAGAGTGTTCTTATTCGTTCATTGTAGCAGTGGTAATCAACTCGGTACACCCTGCCCGCTATTGAGCGTTCCAGCTTTTATGGTGGGCATTAGGGATTTAGTCCAATGCAGAAACAATTTTCTTTCTTTTTTTTTAATTTAATTGAATTTTTAAAATCATTGAAAAGCAAAAATAATTTGTTACTATATCCTTTAATTTGCTATAACTCTATTTTATAAATTTTATAAAGTAATGTTGCTCACTTACTGTATAAATAAATGTCTTTGTGGGACGGGTGAGGGGTTAAAAAATTTTACTTCTAACAGGCATAGAAAAATGGGTGGTATTTTAATAGGGTTGACTACTCCTGGATTATAGCATAAAATTAAAATAACAGTAAACACTTATATATTTTGATTCTTTTAAAGATAAATTGGAATTAAAGTCAGAAATATATAAAGGAAAAATAACATACAGCCGAACCTCGTTAACTTGAATCTCAAGGGTTAACAATTGTTCATGCTATCAGTAATTAAGTTTCATGTAACTAAACTAATCTTCATTTTGATGGGGATGGGGAAAGAGTTCATGTTAAAAGTAACTCACGTTAAATGTGTTTATGTTAAAGAGGTTCGACTGCAGTTTTGTAAAATTTTTTAATTATTTTAATTGAACTATTTGATAATTCATAAAAAGTGCCAAAAATAAGTGAAGGTTCTGCATAAATTAATATTAATTTTCATTAAGAAATACTTTTATAATGATATGTTTATTCATGGTTTTGATAATTTAAATACTTATTTTTTTATTATCATTACCACATTTTATTTTAATAAGAATATTTAAAACATCAGTGTTCAAATTCATCGGTTACTGTCTATAAAATAAAATCCCTTATTACCAATAAATTATTGTAGTTTGTTAATTTATACAGAATTTTTGAATAACAATTATTTTTATGCATTATTAAAAATAAAAGTTTTATTAGCCTGAAACTAAATGTCTCCACATTTCATATTTTTAACACCAAATAAAATTAACTCCTTTGAGAATAATTGCCGTTTACGTTGTCACAAAAACATACACTCTCTTAAAAAAGTCAAAATTAATGGCTTCTTTTATTCAAAATCCAAATATTACTTTCCTTCTGCAAGAAAGAATTTTCGTAAACATTTAAGTAATATAAATTATTAAGTAAAGTTGGAAGACTTCTTTTTTTCGGAAAACACAAGAATAATATGTGCTTTTATACAACAAGCGTGCATTTTGCATTGAGTTTTATTAAAGTTTTTAAAACTAAGTAAAATTTTATAAGATAATGAAAAATATTCAGTTTGGGTTGTCATAAAAAAAAAATATATATAAAAAAAAAATATATATTTAAAATTTATTTTTACTTTATACTCATTTCAAAAGTTAAAGTGAGGACAAAAGTATCTGAAAGTTGATATTTGTTTTTCTATTTACATTGCATTAACATTATTGTTTTGTTTTATGTTTCGGTAAGATTTTTAATATTAATTTAAAATTATAACATACAATTTAACCCGTTAAATCCCGAATTAATTTGCAAAATATTATTAGCTGATTATTTCACTTGTAAATTAATATAGACAACTGACAGTAAAATATATTAACTTAAACAATTCTTCTGATAGTTGTAAATTTAAAGCCTATCTTCATTTACTGACGTTTAGTGTTCTAGCGAGAAAACTTCGAGATAGAAAAACTTTGAGATAACAAATTAATTTTCTATTATATGATGACAAAGATATCAAAAGTAACGTATTATAATATGTGTTATTATTCAACTTGATTTAATTTAGTATACCTGCGCAAAAAGCAAATATCTGTGAGACGAATGAAAAATCATAAAATGACTATCCATACAATGAAGTAATAATTAATAGTAGTATAAAACTTTCAGGTTTCATTTAGAATGTCGCTGTAAACTGTCACTAAAAAGCAGAAATAATTACAAGAAACTGCAAAAAATATACGTGCCATTTTATTAGCTGTCCTCAATCGGGGACACTGGGCGCTAACGGGTTAAATATGTAAAATAAATCATAATTAATATCGAAAAAAAAAAGAAAAAAGAAAGAAAGAAAGAAAAAGAACTCATTTTTATTTATTTGGTTATTATGTTACAGTTGAAAAGCAATTTAACAAATCCTAAAGATGTGAGAATATTAGAAAAAACTCAGCATAAAATACAAAAAAACTTAATTAAAATTCCCCTTATAATGATCTCTTTATTCATGACATTGATATTTTGACTGCATAATGTTTTACGCTAAGTACACTTTAATAACTATATTTAACGCTTAATTTTCATATTCACATATTAGTGCCTATGAAAACAAGTCCCTCGCCACTTATAAATTCATAGAAGTTGCTCATTTATGCAGAATTTTCGAATAACAATTAAGTCATTGCAGTAGTAAAAAAAAAAAAAAAAAAAGAATAAAAGTTTTATTAGCCTAAAACAAAATGTCATCACACTTCACATTTTTTACGCCGAATATAATTAACACCTTCGGGAATAATTCTATGTTACGTTGGCACAAAGAAATACACTCTCTTTCAATATCTAAATTAATGGATGCTTTTACCCAAATTTCGAAGATTGCTTTTCTTCTGCGAGAAAGAGATTTCGTAAATATTTAAGGAATATGAATTATTAAGTAAAGTTTTCAGGCTATGATCTTTTTTCGGAGAACACAGAAATATTATGCGCTTTAATACAAGAATAGTGTAGTTTGTATATTTGATGTACAGTAAGTGAAATTTAGCTATTCTGGAAATTATATATATATATATATATATTAGTCACCTTTTGTAACTAAATGCGAATTTTATTATAAGAAGGAAAATAATATTATACTGGTAAATTAATATGAATAGCATTTTTAAACTTTTTTTTTTTTCGTGAACAAAATATAAAACTGAAGAAAAGTTTTAGATGTAATTATATGATACACTGTTAAAAATTTCAACAGAAAACTCTGTGTAATGTATTATCTTAAGTCTTATGTAAAATTACAGAGAAAAGTAAACGGAGATGTTAAAAAACTTATTTTATACATTCATTTTAATAACTAATATTGATTTAATTAATTATTGTTGAGAATATATTTTGGACATAGAATGCTTTTTCTATAATACAAACAGTCATTTTTAATTTTAACTAAAAAAATAAATAATAAAATTAGGTAAAAATACAGAATAAAGATTGAGAATCTCGAATATTCATTTTTAACTAAGAATTACTGTAAATTTACAGAGTACTGTAAATTTATACAGAGACTCTAGATAAATATTTACATTAAATTTATAGAAATTTTTAACAGTGTAGTATTTGGTTACTTTTATCCGATAATATTATTTAAAAAAATATTCACTGCTGGTACAGTCTTTATGCTTATTCATTAGTTGTTAACTATGCAAAAAATGCATCACTAAAATACTATCAAGCATTATAATAAAAAACAAGCTAGAAAAATATAGTTTTAAAAAATAATATTAAAATGCCTTTACAAATTTTGAAAAAAGTGACTGAATCATCGATAAAATTTAGCTGCAACATCTATGATTTCTCCAAAGAGCAAAAGAAAACGTATAGAAGTATAGAGGAAGAGTAAAATATACATGATATGCATTGAGAATATGTTTAGATATGACACACAAAAAATCGTAAAAAATGAATATTTGTAAGCGTTGAATATTTTTATCAATAACTTTGTATCATCACATTTTTAAATCAGCAGTTGTGAACAGAATAAACATATATTTTACATTTTATAAAGCTTCTGTTTTAGAGCGTATGTAATTTTGAAATATTTAACACACATTGTATTCATTTAAACGAGGTAGGTTTTTCCTTTAGATAGTTGTGTATACACACAATATACGAACTCTTGATCTCAAGTTATTAAAGATAATTCATTAATTTCTAAAAGAAGTGCACAACAATTTCTTGTAGTTATTAAACTTACACATAGCTGCACGTATTTCTAAGAGCAGCAATTCCGAAAGCTTTTGGAGTCGTCCAGAGAATAACATGCATTGGTTAACCATTGCCTCCTAAATTACATGCCTGTCGCGTGGCTCGGAAGCTTCGCAACAGTTCAAACGGTAGACAGCGCCACCTGGTATAGAGTGCGCGAGTTTTTTATTCAACAGCCACCAAAAATTTTTAAAGGTGCGATTTGATATACATAAAAGGCGAATAAAATCGAAGAAACGTCGATTGTATACATCATATATCACTTCTTAAAATTATTGGTGACAGTTGAATAAAAAATTCACGCAATCTGTACCAGGTCGCGCTGTCTACCGTTTGAACTGTTACCAAGTTTCCGATCCACGCGACAGGCATCTAGTTTAGGAAGCTATGGGTTAACACACTTAAAGATCTTGTAAATTGGGTGAAAAAGGGGATTGTTGTCTGATGTACAATTCCAATATGGCCCAAACATTTTCTATTGAATTAAGATCCAGGATTTGCGGTGGCCAGGAAGAGTGTTAGAAGCCAGACTGATGTTTATTGACCAATATCGAATGATTCTGGCACGATGCATAGTTGCATTATCGTTCATGAATTACCCGATAACTTTGGAGTAAAAATGTAATATAGCAGAATGAACATAATCTGAAAATATGTGCAGGTTCTGCATGTTTCTTGTTTTTTCTTAACTCTTATTAACACGAGAGAACCATTTGTATACCAGAATGTTCTCCACACCATGATAACAGGTTTTGCATTCTTGCACCGCTAGCGAGTATTTGTAGAAACTTTCGCAGGTTTCTAATTCATTGGTCAGTGTGGGTAGCTATAAAAAAAAAAAAAAAATGATCATTTATAGCGCACCTACATTTTGCGCAGGCAACAATTTTTTAAAAAGTTAGAAGAACCCTTGATATTTATGATGTTTCTTTTAATAAAATTTGAAAAGTAATGGTTCTTGAAATGATTACAGCAAAACACAACTTAAACTGAACAGGAAGCATCGATTTTTACTTGAATTCACAGGCTTTAGTTGAGATCGATCAAGGTAACATCAGAACCACTTTCCGCAAATTCCAGTAGGAGATACTTTGTCTCGGCTAGGGACAACATCTTAAACAGAACAGGAAAATGTCAACTTGTTACTTGAATTCAGAAGATTTGGTTGAGATTGATCATGGTAATACCAGGACTATGTTCTGCAAATACTTATAGGAGAAACTTTATCTTAGGACTTGGACAGGAGATTACAAGGTTGCAACAGGCGGTAAACAGCTTAATTTTCCTGTTCTGCTTAAGATGTCGTCCCTATCCTAGACAAAGTTTCTCCTACTGGAATTTGTGGAAAGTGGTCCTGGTGCTACCTTGATCGATCTCAACTAAAGCCTATGAATTCAAGTAACAAATTAACCCTTCCTGTTCTGTTTAAGTTGCCTTTTGCTGTAACCGTTTCAAGATCCCCGGCTATATAAAGATGCTGTCCCTTCTACTCTTTTTGTAAAAAAAATTTACCTGATGATGCCATAATATATCGGCGAAAAGCTTAGTAAATGTTTATATAGTATGATTTTAATAAAATTTTTATAACGTGTTTTTTAAAGTGTTTTTAATAGTTTCTAATTACAATACAATGTTAACGCATGGACTTTATACGAAATCTAAACTTTTAGATGATTCAAGTTATATTTTTTTCTAATTCTTGCGATGTTCTATATTTCAAATTTTGATTTTTCTTCGTATTATAGACTAAATATTTTCGAGTGGATTGATATCTGAACTATTTCCAGGCCATATAGCAAGAAAGAAATCCCAAGATATTATTTATAGGATTTAACATAAAGTGAAAATAAATAATAGTTACTCTCAACTTAATATGTGCTTATGAGAATGGATACGTATGCCAACACTTTTTCTAAATCACTTACATTTATCAATAAGAATCAAATAATCGTAACACAGACGCTGTGTGGAAAGGTGCATTATTACCTTAAAAACTTTTTGTAGGAAATTTTGAGATACCTGAAAAATAGTCTAATACATAGTTACTCTCTTTTTAATGACTATGTATTTTTTGGAGTTAATTTATCCATTGAAGATTGATATTTGAACTATTTCTAGGCCATGATAAAGAAGAAATCCCACGATATTTTTTATAGCATTTAACTTAAAATTAAAAAATAATAATTATTCTTAAATTAATATGCGCTTATGAGAATAGATACGTGTATTTATAAGTGAGAATCAAATGAATGTACCACAGACACAGTGTGGAAAGGTGAATTATCATCTTGAAAAAATAGTCGTGGAAAACTTTGAGATACCTAAAAAATAATCGGGTAGGTACTCTCTTTTTTAATGCTACGTATTGTTTACTTTTTATTTTATTTTATTTATTTATTTATTTATTTATATATTTGTGTTAATTGATCCCTTGAGCATTAAAGTTTTCCAGATACCTCGAAAAGTGACACAATACATATCATAATGTACGGATAATCTTTCAACGTTTTAATGAAGCAATTTTCATTAAATGTCGCAACTTTTTATCGTCTTAGCTTGATTTCATTTGCCCCAAATAAGCTGAATCTGAATCATCAGAGAAAACTACCGGAGTTTATTTCTTAAATGACTAATTTATTTATTTATTTATTTTTGTTTATTTTTTTGCTTATTTATTTATTTGCTCCACTAACGTATAATTTTCTAAATTGTTTTTTCTTCCTGCTTTTTTTTTTCTTTAAACGTCGGGGTATTGATTTTGAATAAATTTTTCTGTTAGACATTTTTTTTTTTAATTTATTGTAAGTATTGTACATTTTACAAATTGATTATTCAAACAGAGTTTTCATACCTGCGGTCAGCTCGTTCTGATTACATTGCGTCAACCAGAGCCCAATTTGCTATTTAAACTGCAAGAAACTTTACAGCTTGCTTAAAGCCATGATTCGTTAACATTTAATTGTTTTGCTGTCTCACACATTCAAACATTTTTTTTTTCTTTTCATTTTAAATCTAATACTATTTGTGGTAATGTTAGCTGCACTATTTTTTAAATACTTTTCAAAATAATAACTTTCCTAGCTAATTTTTCTTGTGTTTAAACTTGGGTTTTCTTGTGTGAACAAAATACAAATTGTATGCATAGGAAAATTCGCTTTTCGAAAATTGGCTTTTTAAATGACAAATCTGGTGGGTTCTGAAAAGGAAAACGAAAATATCCCTTTGTGGCTTTTTATTTTGTCCTTTAGTATAAGTTTCTTTTCTATTACACTGCTTTAAAAATACAATGCCATAAAAAAGCCTAAAAAAAGGGAGATTCGTACCTTCCATGCATACATATGTTATATATATAATGTGATATGCAAATGATTACCTTTTCAGCGTAGACCTACAAATACTTTATAAATATTATTATTATTATAAATGCTATGTAAATATTTTTATTACTAGATTTTTTTAAGGTGCATAGTTTCTGTATATTCTGTAGAAATGTCCGAGCAGTTCACCAGCGTAATTTTGCATGAAAACGAAAAAAAAAAAAAAAAAATCAAAATTGGAAAGAAACTACAGAAGATAATATCGAAAGACAAGTGCAAAAATAAGCAAAAAAAAAAAAAAAATATCACCTAACAGCGCAAAAAATTGCACGAAAATCATGAATTAAAGACACAAAAGAAAGGTAAGATTAGGGTTTGGAGCTCTGAAATTGTCGACAAGGTTAGCTAATGCGTGTCTATTATGCGACTCCTACCTATGTGACTTAATATGACTTCTGTGACACACGAATGTGTGTCACAGAATGTGTGTCACACGTAAAGTGAATGTGACATTATTCATGTCACACATAATAAAGAGAGAAAAGTAACAATATTAATAAAAGACTAATTTTAGAGACAAATAATAATAATAATAAATAAAATTAATAAATAAGTAAATACTTAAAAGTTAATAACTTCAGATGTGATTTTTTTCTTTTTTCAAACTTTACTTATGTTAAAAAAAAAAGTAGAAAAAGTAAGTAAAGCAGTTGTTTATATTTTCTTTTAATTAAAAGACACATTTTTTGTTCCCCATTTTAGCTTTGTATCATCTTCATCCAGAGTATATTACTATATTTATTTATATACTATTTATTTATTGTCAGTGGTATCTGTATTTTTCAAATGAGTTATTTTCTTCAATATAAAGTTGTTCCTTTAAAATGAAACCGAAAAAGTAGAACTACTTTGAAATGCAAAGAAGGTATAGCATTTAGATAAATCCTCTTAGTTCACAAAATACATTTTCCATACGAATAGAGAGGGAAAAAAAAACAAGATGAAATGAGAAAGTGATCAAATAAATTATTCCGACATATTTTGCTTTTAATAATTCAATTTTTGTATTCATATGAATAAAAAAGATGTTTGGGAGAAAAAGACGGCAGAATTCAGCTCTATTCTTGGAGATTTAAATAAGATTTCTGAATATAATATCGCATTGACCTCACTCGTTGAATAAATAATCTTTTATTGCACAAAATTTCTTCAATAAATTATGTGATTTGTTCCGAAAAAGAAAAAAAAATCTTGTGCTAATAAATTTGAATTCATAAGTTTGTATCTGTGACAGATATTTGGTTTGGAGCTTTTTAATTAAATTTCACATAACTTCTTGTAGAATTATTTGCTTCTTTTCTTCTACTTGTATCAAATTATGAATGAATTTAATAAATTGATATTTCAATATTTTGTTATTCAGATTATTACCATTTTTTGTATTTATATAAGACATTCATATTATTTCTTTTACTTTACGATTAAAAAAAAAATAAAGAAAGAACAGTAATAAGAAAACTAGATTTGTTTTCGTAAATTAATAATGACAAAAATCAAATTTTATTATTCTCTTATAAAATTATAGCATTATCTTTTAAGATTTTAAGTTCCATATTGTTTAACTAGTGATTTTAAACTATAATGATTGTATATGCAACAGAAAAACATGCAATTTTTATTAATTGCTTTTATATTATGTCTTAGTTAAAATTTGTAGTATCAATATTTAAATTTAATCTTTTATTAAAAATAAATAAATAAAATAAATAAATAAACAAAAAGCGCTGTCATTCTTTAGGAACTCAAGTTATTGTAGCTATAATATGACCCTTTTTAATACATTTAATTAAAAAAAAATATTGTTTTGTTTATTTATTTGCTACCAGTACAATTTTATTTCAAGACTTCATTTTACAAAATTTGGTGGAAAAAAGTTCTGAAAGTTAAAATCAAAAGTTGTTTGACGAATGGATGGAAAACAAAGAAAAAAAAAAAAAGTCCTGAATAAATATTTAATCTATTCATATTTTATTAAAATAAATATAATTAATAATGAACTAAAAATAATTTGTAATGAGTATTAGATCGGAAAACTTCCACTCATCACCCACGTAGCGACCTAAATAAATATTAATTCGCTATTTTTTTTTCCTTCATTGTCTTCAGAATTTTTTCCTGCAATGCATAACGCATAAACAAAAGAAGTAAATAAAACTTTTTTCTTTTCAGTGACAGCCATATCGGCGCCAGTGCAAGAGGGGTGCAGATGCCGACTACAAAAAAAAAAAAAAAAAAAAAAAAAAAAAAAAATACATGTATACGAGGTGTGGCTATTAAATAACGACACTATTGCTGCTACAGATGAACTACATATGCGCCAAATCCGAACGACCGACAGCTGTGCAGCGTGAAGTTTTCTCTTTCGATTGCTGCGCCTCCCCTGTTTGTAGAGAAATTAGTCTGGCCGTAACCTTCGTTTGTGTAAGAGGTGTTTGCTTCGTTTTGCCGAAAACACGATAAGTGTAAAAGTAGAGCAACGAATTGTCGTGAAATTTCACGGGAAAAACCGCTAGTGAAACTTATCTTTTATTAAATCAAGTTTATGGCAATGAATGTCTATCACGTATGCGAGTTTATAAGTGGTTCAACCGTTTCCAAGATGGCTGAGAAGACTTTGGAGATGATGACCGAAATTCAAAGCGATGATGATCCTTTTTTTTCGACATTCATGGTATTGTGTACCTTCACTGGGTTCCTGAATGCCAAACTATTAATCAACATTACTATCTTGAGGTGCTTGCTCAACTCCGTGAAGGGGTAAGGAAAAAATGACCCGAAATGTAGAAAAACAAGTCATGGGTTCTCCATCAAGACAACGCATCGGCTCACACGTCATTGTCTGTCAAGACGTTTCTAGCCAAATACAACATCTCAGTTTTAGACCATCCGCCTTATTCGCCTGATCTGGCTCCATGTGACTTTTATCCGTTCCCCAAAGTTAAATCTGCATTAAAAGGAACAAGATTTGAATCAGTTAAAGCTGTGAAAGAAAAAGCGGCACGCCTCATGCAGGAGCTCACAGGACAAGACTTCCAGCACTGTTTCGAACAATGGAAAATTCGCATGGAGCGTTGTAGGGATAGAGGAAGGGTGTATATTGAAGGTGATAATAACTAAATATGTATAAATGTAAAATAAAATGTTTTACAGCAATTGTCTCGTTATTTAATAGCCACACCTCGTATATTAGTTGCTTTTGAGCTATTCAAACACAGGAGGAACGGTGCCAAATCACCCTCTTACACCTGCGATAAATTTCACTCACAAGAAAAAAACATTCAAAATGTGTCGTCTTCAAAAAATATTGAAAGGAAGAAAAAAGAAAGAAAGAAAATGTGATTCTACTCTTTATAAAACACCAGGAAGTGAAAAAAATACAGGCTGAAATGAATTACAGCGATCACAAAAAATTATCAAAATTAAGCATATTTGGCAATTTAGAGCTGTTAGGCGTTCAGTTCGCTAGCACCGAGATTGCCGTGTACGAACGTGTTTTGTTTCTCCGCCAAGTACTCAAAATCAGTCGCCTAACAATGTGAAATTGCAAAATGTGCTTAATTTTGATAATGTTTTGTAGCCGCTGTTTTTCATTTCAGCGGATAACATTTTTTAATTTCTGATGTTTTAGGAAGAGTAGAATCACATATTTTTTTTTCTGTATTTTTTGAAGACAAAACCTTTTGAATGTTTCCTTGTCAGACGAACCGTAGTTACAGAAGAATAAAATATTTTTTTTCTATTAAAATATTGGATGTATACAGTGTGTTTCAGAGAAATGAATATGTAACTGCTAACTATGTTTAATATCTTTATTTTTTAATATATTATTATACCTTTCTGATACTTTTCGCCATCTCTCGGACAATTGACGGATGCCAGCTGTATACAGTCGGCAGCAAAATTATTGGAGCATACATCCACACTTTCATATATATATATTTAGTTTGATCGCTAATTTTTATCATCAACTTCGTTTTTCATAAACAGCGTAAGACTAAGATCAGGATTTGACAAATATTTACTTAGCAAAACAGTATTAGATGCGCAAATTTTAAATAGGAGTTATTGCTAGCGCTTCAATAATTTTGATGTAGACTGTAGATTTGTGTTTTAACAAGATGAATTTGTTTACCTTTTTTCGGACCTTGCAACTGTCTGGAAGTGTACAAAAGGCACTGCTTATCAACCGAAACAAATGATAGTTTGAAGGGACTGAGTCCGGGTTATAATCTGGGTGCTCCGAAATTGTCCAGATCAGGTGTTGGTAAAGTGTCCTTGACAGATCTTGCAACCTGAGGCCTTGCATTTTCACGGAATAAATTTTAGGATGCGCAAAACTTTGCCAGTAAATACACGTTTTCGTTCGATTTTCTGGTTCAGTCACAGGAGTTATTATTTGTCGTGCTTAGTAGTTTTAATAGTCATCGACAGTTCGTAATGAAGCACACCCATCATGTATCACCGCAGGCATCGGAGTAGTGTTTTTCAGTAAATGACATGTTTCAGTGATGATATCGTTGCTTTGGCGGGAATTTCCTAATATTTTTTCGAATTCCAATGTCCCTTTTCCCACTTCCATTACGATACTCCACTGATTTCTGTGTTGTCTGTTTATCAAATTCGTGCGCCACAAGACACGTCCATTGTTCTTATCTTGGGTCAATCTATGTGGCTGCCACCTTTCTGTTTTCTGAATGTTTCCTACTGCATATAAACGATTAAAAATCTTTGTCTGCGATACTTCTTGCTATTCGGCTAATTCATTTTGAATTTGAGATACATCTTCATCAGACAGAGCTTACAAATCCTCTTGCTCAACATACAATCTAGCGCCCCCAAGTTCTCGATCGCTCATTTTGAAATTGACACCTCTAAAGTATCAAAACCAAAATTAACGTACTGTTTTCGATGCAATATCTTCCCCTATAACAGAGCAGGTTGATTACCAAGCAATTACAGGACATTTTCATCGGTTAAATTCGTAACGAATGCAGTAATAAAAAAAAATTGCATCTTTCACCTTCGATACGGGAACTTTTGTTTTGTATTTCTTTCAGTTTCTGCGATAGTTTATTAACTATTAACCAGATTCTATTTCATGATACAATCATATTGCACTCACTGGTAAACTATTTCGCAATAGACATATCACATTTTACTGGTTACAGTGTTGCCAAATTTAGGCACTTTTTTAGGTATAATTATAGCATCTCCCCACTACTAGATTTGGCGATTTTTCTTTGGCTCCATTTTTTTTCTGGATTCTTTGCAATATAATATGGCAGCCCTTCATGCTGTTTATTTTAAATTTATGATTTTATGATTGATGATTTATGATTTATGATTTAGGATTTAGCTTATGATTTTATCATTTATGATTTTTGGATTTATGATTTAGTCATAATCGCCAAAAATAAATCGCCAAATCCAGTTGAAGGGAGATACTATAGTTGTTCCCTTTGTTATTCAATAATCACCAATAATTTTCAGGAGGGATATTTGATATACATAATAGACGATTAATCTTCGAAGTGATTAGGCAACCGTTACAACTAAAAATTAATGGTTTGATATCGAATAAAAATGTCCATAAATTTGGCGACAAAGTAATCAATATATATTTTTTAATTAAATCTCGCATATTTAAATATTGAAGAGAAAATTTAAATTAAGGTAAAAATCTAAAGTTCAATTAATAACACAGGTCGACATATAAAATTTTGATTTTATAATTTTGGCTGATCTTTATGTATTTTGGTGTGCTGAAACTGAAACTATAGTTAGTTTTTCTCTATCACGTATAGATTTTTGCCAATACAGGGTGCCTACCTATACAACTTCTTCCATTACTCTTCCGCCAATATAGTTACATGGTAAGTACTATAGTATGTTTTCATGATTAATTTATCATGGATACCTATTGCGATTGAGCAGTTCTAGTGCGACGCAAAACAACACCAAACAATGTATTTTTATGATTGTATATGTAAAAAATTGTGTCGGTAAACATCCCGTATTGACAAAAATCTATACACGATTGAGAAAAACGGGTTGCACTTTCGATTTTAGCACATCAAAAACCATAAAGATTAGTAAAAATTATCAAATCAAATTATTGTAGAAGAAGCATATTTTGATTACGTTTTTGAAAAGAATTTTATTTCCAATATATTCTCAGTATAGTTTCACACTTAGCATCTTTTGGCTAATGGAAAATTTTAGTAATTTTCTTTTCATTTTATCAGTGAAAACCGTTACAGTCCAAAATTAAATAAAATAGATAAATAAAATAGAAAAAATAAATTGATATAAATAAAATAGATATAAAATAAAATAGATATTTCGATTATTTTTTTTCCGGCAGCCAAAAGGTGCTAAGTTGGCAACTATGATTCTCAGATCTTTTTTTTTCCAACAACATTTGCATATATTTTTCTATAGAAATAACAAATATTAAAATTATTAGAAGTGTAAAAACATATTCTGAAGTTCTAGCATGTTATATATATGAATTAATTGTTTGTTTTCTGTTAATAAAATCTATCAATAATTGTAAAATAATTGTAATTTTCATTATACAGTGGAACCTCGTTAACGTGAACACGCTTAAAATGAATTACTTTTAACATGAACTGTTTCCAGAAGGCCCGTCAAAATGAAGATTAGTTTAATTATAGGAAACTTATTTACTAATAACATGAACACATGTTTTATTCACCTTGAGATTCACGTTAACGTGGTTCGACTGTATATATATATATATAGTTTATAATATATGTTCATGTACGTATATATATATATATATATATATACACATACGCTATTCATTGATTTTATTTTAGAAGTAAATTGTTGTAAAAATAAATTAAGAAACGGAATGAAAATCGATAAATTTATAGCATAAAAATTTCATGATACTTTGGCGCAAATGTATATATATATATATATTAAGATTTCATTTTTCTATATACTTAAACATTTGCATTCTACTTGAAACTTAAATAAACACTGATTTAATTACACACACATATGTATATGTATATACATATGTATGTGTGTTTCGCATCATACGCTTTGTAGTATTTTATTTTCAGTTTTACGTCTGCAGTAAAATAAATAAAATTTATTTCTCTAGATGTTATTATATTTTTAAATGAAAAAAAAAAAAAAAAATCTTTCAGTGTTAGAGGAAATCAAAGATTATATAATTCTTTGGAATATACATTTGTATATGAAAGCAAATGCATTATTCATGAAAGAACATTTCAAATAAAAGATGCACATTACAGATTTCTGTACAATAATTCAAGTTTTCTTCTCAAAAATCAAAAATTTTTTCGATATTAAAGTAACCTTTTGGTATTGAGTTAAAAGAAATGTTTCGATGTTTAAATTTTATTTTTTTATTTTTTAGCGCATTAAAACACATTAGAAAAACCAAAACACATTTTTATTATAACAATATTAGTACTTATTAAAGAATAAATAACAGAAATCACAACTATTATTCTGGTCGATCGAAAAAGAAAATGACGTTACTGAGATATTTTTTTTATTCGGATCTAAATAAAACATAAAATGTGTACTATATAGATCATAGAGCCCAAAATTAAATACAAAGGTATTTTATTTTTTACCAATAGATGGCGCTTTGGTGACTAGAGCATGTACAAATGACTAAGATGAAAATTCCAGATAATACTTATAAGGATTTTTGTTCTTAGTAAAGATTATTTGCAGGCAGTAATCATGCTATTGAATAAAAAGTACCATTTTTATGTTTTTCATTTTCGTCTGCTATAGGTCACAAAGTGCCAAGCTTTGCATCAAAAGCGCAACAGCGTGAAGCTCCCAGATCAACAAAAAAACTCAAAAGCATCTGTAGACAGAGTGTAGCCTTCTAACAAAATTTGACACGATGCTTCTGCCATTTAGCGGCTAAGATTTCATATACTGTGATTTGTTATTTTCAGCTAAAAATCTGAAAATAACAATGCCGGTATATGGTAGATGCAGTCCCTCGAAAATTTCCCCCTTGATTTTCCCTTGAAAATTTCCACCCTGATTATAGACGCTTTTTAAGATTTTATGTTTAACAGGGTGTTGAAGTTAATGACAAGTACAACCATTAGTTTTATTTTAAAGACTTAGAACATTAATAATTATTAAAAGACTATGAAGTAGAACGGGTGTGCTTGATACAGTTTTATGAACCAAAGTACAAAGTTCTAAGTTCAAGCATTTATTAAACGTTATAGCCGAAGACATTTCACAGAATGCAGTTTTGTATAACAGTGAATTACCCTTATTAAAGTGGAAATATGGAATATAGGGAAATCTTTCTTCTTATTAGTTTAAATTAAAAAAATAATAATAATTAAAAAAATTATGTTTGTTAGAAAAAAAGAAAAAGGATACATAAATATTAGTACATCTAAACAATAAACTGTTCAGATTTTTTACATTCCTTCTTAATATAGAATGAAAAAGTACAAAAATAAATAGGAAAACCATTACAAATATTTCGCCTCGAAAAAAATTAAGCTCTATTTTTGAACAAATGAGGAAAAAAAAAAATGTGAAATTACAGAATGACTGCAGAAATTGTTATGCTTAAACCATGGCTAAAATATTAGATTCTGAATCAGTTCTTCTTCTTTCTCACTCAAGTTCGGTAATATGTTGCAAAAGTTCCTCACTGAGAAAAAACATATACCGCCTTCATATAAAACGTATAAGTTCTCATTTTCTAAACCCATAAAATAGAAGTATAGATTTCCGAGTTATGCGTATAAGGCATGCTAATAAGTTGAATAAACGAAATGGTCGAGAATTTCTAGTCCATTGGCATAAAATTTTAATATTACACCATAATTTGGCATATTTTGTTTTAATTTAACTACACACATCACTTATGACTTTCTGGTGAAGACCTAAATTTCAAAGTACGCTGAGAAAAATTTCTGTAACTGACATCTAGAATCTGAATTGTAGCTCTAGAAAAAATAGTTCCATTTCATCCTTATAAATTCTAGTCCCTTGAAAAGCGAGTTCTACAAGCCCCTATTAGAATTCTAGAGCGTTTGCCTACATTCTCGAGGGCAAAGTTATTTGAAAATCTCTGCAAATAAATTAGACTACAAGAGGCGGGTTTCTGCAACTATAATCTTAGTTTATTACCAAATTCTAGAAAATCAAGCGATAATTTCTCGCCATACAAATGATTCAGAATATTGAGAGTATTCAGAATATTTTTTCACCATCTAGAAATATGTACACTAGAATTTCTCGATAATTTGATCTATTCAGTTTATTGGCGTGCCTTATGCACATAGCTCGGAAATATCTATTTCTAGTTAAGGGATTTAGAAAATGGCCACTTATTCATTCCAGAGAAAGGTGGTATATATATTTTTTTCTCAGTGTAACCTACATTGTTCACTTGATTTCAAGTACATCTTAGATACATCTCACCGTCCCATTCACGTACCATCACTTTGGGCTCTGAAAAGCACGGCTTTGTTATTGCGTTTTACGATATTTTTACAACATTTTATTCACATTCTAATTGGGCTGTGGAAAGTATGTCACTGAGACTGCGAATCAATTTCGAATTCCTATGCATACACCAGAGCAATAACTAGGGAAGACGCTATAATTTTGTTTAATATTTCTGTAATTAACGGATTTGGTTGAAAAAAGTAAATCCAATAATTTAACAGATACCTTTAAGGAGGTAATTTTACCATATATTTTTAAGGAGTTGCGATACCATTAATATCTATTTTTCATCTTAGAATAAAAAAAAAAGTAATTATAATGTTAATTTATTAATGTTTTAATGTAAAAAAAGTAAAGAAAGAAAGTTTAATCTGCACTGCCTGGCGGGAAAAAAATATATACCGCCTTCATCTAGAATGAATAACTCTTTTCTGAATCCCTAAACTAGAAATACAAATTTCCCAGCTATGCGTATAAGGCACGCCAATAAGCTGAATAGACGAAATGATCGATAATTTTTACTCTATACATTTCTAGATGATGAAACAATATTGGGAATTTTCTCAATCTGTTGTATTGCGAGAAATTCTTGCTTGATTGTCAAGAATTGGGTCATAAACGAAGATTATATTTCCTATAACTCGACTCTTGTTTTCGCATTTATTTGCGGAGATTTGACCTTGATAAGGTAATAATAGGTTTGACCTCGCTAATATAGGCAAACACTCTAGAATTCAATATGGGTTTTTAGAAATCTCTTCTAAAGGGGACAAGAATTTATAAGTATGACATGGAACTATTTTTACAAGAATCACAATTTCGATTCTAGATGTCAGTTACAGAATTTTTTCTTCCGTTCGAGAGCAACTATTTTCCTTTATCTCGAAACTGTTCATATAATGAAAAAATTAAAGATATTTCGGAACAAATACTCAAGTAAAAGAATGAATATTTGCAAATAACTTATAATGTTAACCGTGTTTGCAATAATAAAAATATAAGTAACCAATAAATCCGAAAAAATCAACAAAATCCTCGAAAATTGAAATGTATTATTTACACAAATTAAATTAATATCAGTAGCAATCTAATTTTTAGTATATTAAAAAAAAAAAAAAAAAAAAAAAAAAAAAAAATTCTAGAGTAATTTATTTTTTAACCCTTTTCTTCTGACTTCCATTAAAATAGAGGGTTGTACTATAATATATCCCTCTTTTTCTCGTGTTCGTAATAATTCTCGGCTAAGGCTTCTGCAATGATGTCCCAAAACTGTTAAATACAATCCTTATGTTAAAGCCGGCTTTTTATATTTTTATCTTTATTTTACATGCTCCATATACTGCCATCCCCCTAATCAATCAGAGAGTTGGTTCAGATAGTTGAGTTAATTGGGTTAGAGATTTGAGAAAACTGGTTTATTTTAAGCTAAGCAAAGTATAATTATTATAATTTTTCCCATAAAAATGAGCATTTATATACACACACATATATATAATACTGCGATGTTTAAGGTATCGAAAATTATTTTTTGTACAGGCAGAATATATGATTAAACATTTTGGAAGTAGAAATAAATAAGATCGCACTGTTAATAATAAAACATTCCCTCGAGCAGAAATTTCTTTAGTTATTACATAGCAATACATTAGCTATTATATGTGATTTGCTGTTTAAATACTAAATCACAGTCTTTAAAAAAATGTAGAAATTTGAAATTTTTAAAATTTACATTCTTATACATTTCTAGATTTTAAAAGTATTTTAATGAATTCTACTCTTAAATAAAAAAGAATTGAAAAATCTGAAGCTAAAAATTAAAAAAGAAAATTATTTTTCTTCAATTAATTTCTTAACAAAGGTTTCTTTATTTTTCCTTATTACATTTCTATTCAGAAAATTCTAATGACTAAAAAAAATGTTAATGAGATTTTTATAATTTATAAAGCTTTTACAGAAAAAAAAATGTTGTTCTACAATAAATAATTCTGTTTTTATTATAATAATTATTTTTAGAATAATTATTTAGTTTAAATGAAGCAAATTAAAATAATGGAGTTTGATCCAAAAAATGACCATTGAATTAAAAATTTGTAATGTAAAAGGACTTTCTCATGGATGACAATGTTCAAAATAATTTCATATTTAAAAAAATCTTTTTGAAATTCACAAAACACGTGAATGTTAAAAGTGAAAAACTTTACAAAAAGGCTGTACAAGATAAAACGATCTCAAACAAAAGAATCCTATTATTTGCATTTAAATATAATGTTCTTATTTTGCCAGCTTAAAGCAATCTTTACGACTCAAGCTTCATTTACTATAGATGTTAAAATCAATCCCTTCCACCTTCGCCTGCAAACGAACGGAGTTTAGATATTCGGCGACATGGTTTTCAAGAAAAAAAATTAATTCAAAAAAAAAAAAAAAAAAAAATCAACAATGATTATCATCAGAAAACAACATTTTCGCTTTTGTAAAATGAAATCAGGAAGTAACATCTCTCGACTTTTCAAATATTTAATAGTGTTCAATGTTTAGACAAATTTTGTAATTAAACGAAAATAAAAATTTTCATAGAGTATTTAGCGATTTCTCTTTAAATACGTATTTTTGTACGTTGGATCGTAACATATTCAAATCATTTTATACATCCATGTAAAGAAAAAAATATAATTGCTTAACGCGCCATATCATTGAATGACAATATCTTACGAAAAAAAAAAATCATAAAAGAGCATAATTTGCTCTATTTCAAATAATTTAACAAAATTACAATCAACCCAAACAACTTGTGTCTTCCCAATGTAATGTAAAATAATTCGTTCTGGTAATCCGACAATGTACTGCACTTAATGACTATCTACATAGTAAATTTGACGTTGATTTATAAAATATCCAGTAAATCTAAATTGAATCTAATGCTGCGTTTAAATGCTATTGTACTCACACGTTAGCATACATAATAAACACATACAAATGTACGCTATTGAAATTTTGAAGAAATGAATTTAGGAAATCTCAAAAATTTATAAAAGCATTAAAATCTCATTAACAATATTATTATATATTTCATTCAATTTTGGAAATTAACAAAGAAACATATGTATAAAGAAATTTGATGTGTCACTCACAAACACTCCCTCTCACCTCAATTTCAACATGTTATTAGAGTGTAACGTGTAAGATTTGAGGTGTATGAATACATTCTATATATTTTTAAATTATTTTAGAATAGTTTAAGAAGCAGTTTTATTTGACACAAATTACTGTGTGAATACTGCATTACTGAATACTCCAAACTCTACTTTGAATATTGAATTTTAAAATTTATATTTCAAATTATTCAGAGACTTGTTGCTCTTAAAATTCTTTAAAACTTATTTGATATATTTTAGTAGCCTTGTATATTACATATGAACTGTATATGCACTACATTGGGCACATAATTTTGCCATAGTACGCTGTGATGATCAAAAAGCATTTTTCTATACCATTCTAATACTTTAAATATTCAGAATACAAAGTAAACCCGCTCCAACCCCCCCCCCCCCCCTCAAAAAAAAAAAAAAAAAAAAAAAAAAAAAAAAACGTTAACAGCTGAAATGTTACCTAACAGTCGATTAACTCTGAAATCAAATTAACATAGACCTTCATAATATATATAGCACACATGACATTTGATCATTTTTTACACAATTGAATCAGAACTATAGCCTTCTTGTAAATGTAAGAAATTGCAACATATTTGCTCACACTGTCAGCCGACAAGTACCCATATTGAATATTTTATAATATTTATTTATTATAACATCAAATGCAACAACGTATAAATAAGTAAAATAATCAATATGTATATGCACAGTCGGTAACAAAAGTGTCCGAACACTAGCAAAAATTCCTATGTAAAAAAAGTACACTTAATACTGTTTTGTTAAATAAATCTTTATCGAATCATGTTCTTACACTGACTAAGAACAGGATTCGACAAGGATTTATTTAACAAAACCGTATGAAGTGTACCTTTTTTATATAGGAATTTTTGCTAGTGTTCGGACACTTTTGTTACCGACTGTATGTAATAATTATAAAAGAATAAGTTGAGCCGCATTGTAATTTAAATACAAACTCTTAATTATTTGTGTTCTAATTATCCATTTCGCGGATTATCTGACGTATTTCCTTGCTTTTTCGTGATATTATATTGCGATGTGTATTAAAAATATAATTTATGCAAGTAGATCCGAAAATGGTAAACGTTACAAAAAAAAAAAAAAAAAAAGAAGATAAATATATAGTAAAATGAATAGTATTTAAAGCTTTATTCAATTCAGTCTATATTTGGAAGTATACTTTATTATAAACTTATACAATAGAAATTCATACAAACTTACACAATAAATTCATTTAAAACTTTTCCAAAATTCACAAAATAAATGTCAGTACTAGTATAGTAAAAATAAACTGTAATGAAATTTAAAAATATTACGTATCACACCATAACCGTATTCTTGGAATCACAGTTGGATATGAATTTTTGCATTTATCATAAATACAATAGGCTTCTTTGAACCCTTAGCTTTATATGAGCTTTAAATCTCTCACATTGTAAAAAGTGATATATGAGAAAAAAGATCTGAAATTCTGGCTTTACATAATCTTCATGAATAGTTATTCTGCGAAAATATTTGCATTTGTAAATTCATTGCTTATACTCATAAATCCAGGTTTTTCACTTGATTTCCCAGCAAAATGATTTTTATAAAACCAACTTAATGTAGAGTGGAATATTACTCTTACTTTATTTGATTTAAAATATGATAAAAGGGTTTAAAGAAAATATCTTTATTTAAAGCTTCTTTTTCTTTATTCAATTAAAATTTAAATCCCAAGCCAATTCAATTGCCTGTTAAAAGACAAACTTTTTATTCTTAACTTTTACAATAAATTTATCATACTAACATTTTAAATTATCAATATAGATACACCACTTTATCTGTAGAAGAATTTATATTTAAATAGATGTTAAATTTAAAAATTATTTAAATAATTTGTTGAAGAAGGAGAAAAAATAAGTAATTTTTATTCTTAAAAAATGTTTTAAATATTTATCTTTATCAGATAAGTGGAAGAAGTTTCGTTGTGTTTGTTACAGAACTTATTGTTAAATAGTTACTAAATATAAAAACAATTCTAAATATTTTTTAAATAATATTCAATAAAACCATTTTCAGTTCTGTATAATTATCTTAATTATAATATTAATAATTGCGAAAGAAGAAAATAAAATTATGAAAACAAAAGCTTCCTTTTTAAAATTGTGTCCATGAAGAAATGATTTAACGTAAAGTACAAGACAAATATTACTTTATTCACTGAAAATTTAAATTTATGTTTAAAGGTAATGCTTTTTTTTTTTTTTTAAATCATTCTCATATATATTATAACCATATTCTTTTTGAAAATTTAATATTCGTTGAAGTCGTAGATATTTTATACTCTTATAACATAATTAATTCTCCTACTCTCTCTTTTTCTATATATATATATATATATATATATATATATAAACAAAGAGAGACGGGTCTTAATATATATATATATATATATATATATATATATATATATATATACTATTTGTGTGTAATTAACATAGGTTAATTTTTTCATATACATTTTAAAATTGTTAATTATATTTTTATTTATACTAGTTATAGGCCTCTGAAGAAATATTATATATAGTATGCTTTTATTCTTGTATTTAAATTTTAAATTACCTTTTTTTTTAAAAAAAAAAGTACCGTTTATGTTTCTTCCTGTGAGGTGTTTGAAAATGTTTTGATACATATATATAATTAATAATAAAAATGAGACATTTCTGATTTTTAAACATATATCTTAATATTTTACGAGATATGAATAACTGTGAAAGTAAATGTGGAAATTTTGAAAACAGAGCTACAAAACTGCAACTTATTTTCACGAATAAATGGTTTTTATAAAATCAGCTTAATACAGATTGTAATATTATAATTACTTTATTTCATTGAAAATTGAATTAAAAGAAAGTTTATAAGTATTTTTTTTAATCATTTTTTTTTAAATTAAATTACAGTGTAATCCATCCCTTATTTTGATTCAGTTATGTGTTTAAATTACAATATTAAACATTTTTTTTTTTTTTTTTTTATAATTTTTTGACTACATATTTTTCGAGGGGAAATTATGGTACTTTTCCGGTCCAATTTGTTATTTGGACTGTATTTAGATATTTCTAAATCCTGAGCAACGAAAAATTTCGAAGCGTAAAAATAATGGCAAAGTTTATGCTACAAAATGCTAAAAACTTATCAGAAAGTTTGTTGTTCGAAATTAGTGGTAGAATAACCTTTAGAGAATTGAATTTTCCCTGAAAATGCATTAAAAGAAATTCCTTTTCTTTAACGTTTATTTCCTTATTTCCTTATATTGTAATCAGGACTCCATTTTTATTAAATTAAATTTGTGTTAGAGTTTATATATATATATATATATATATATATATATGTGTGGAAAGAAATTCCTTGCACAGTCAGCAAATGGCGCTGTCTCTGATGTATCCAGAGAACGAGCTGACAAGCGGAAGAGTTAGTTGGGATCCTTCTACAATGGAGAGCTGTTGAGACCGTCAGCGAGAAGGCTGATGTGGTCGTTTTCTTCTAATTAGAACTTGAAACGCTCTGAGTAGTTGGGTAGAGCCATGGAAGGCTCAATAATTCAATCTCACTATTTGATATGGCACGCGTAGGTGCTATTGTGTATTATAGTACGAGTAGGTGCTTATATGTTGCTTTGTGATAGTCATTTAATGAAGTGAACTTATTAATTTTAGTGTTAAGCAACGGAACCAGTAGTTGGTTAATAATGAAGATATGCTGTTATAATAATATTTATGTGTAATTTTTGTTTTGTGTATCTTCAAATAAATGTAACGTTGTTTAATCTCCATCTCATCATTGACCCCACCGCTAGACACCCAGCCAAGATCTTACATATACTATTCATAAAACATGAGTTCTTCACATTATTTGTCGAAGAATTTATTCCTTAAGATGGTAAAATTGTAAATTTTGTATATACAATTTTAAATTATAGAAAAATAAATTATTTTCATTTCTAAAAAATAATTTTAATTGTATAGGGGAAAGTTGGATAAAACGGGACAGTCTGACAAAACGGGATATGTCGCCTAGGGACCTGTCTAGTACTGATATCGAGTGGACGATGACAGAAACTTGTTTTCGGCCGTCATTACACCATTCTCAGTTCGTCCCGCCTCGAGACCATTAGTTGATGGAAAGTTCTAGCTCTTAGAACTTTTTTACTCTGATTTCTTGGCACTTTCTACATTTACATGCGTTGATTTCTAGATTATACTGCCTACATATATGGGAATACAATTTCGGTGAGTATTACATTTGATTAAGCATTTATTAACGAACATTCTCATGTGTAGTCTATCTCATTTTCCTTTCACGTTTCGGCATCAGCCATGTTTGTTTTGAAAAGTGTCGGAGTTGGACAAAACGGGACACTTTTGAGTTGGATAAAACGAGATACAGTTTTTTTATGCCGTATATTCGTCCCTCCTATGTTTGTATTTCCTTGAGTGAAGGAAAACCCACTACTCATGTATGATGCTTTCCCAGTGTCATTTGCAGTGTATCACAAGACGGGCTGGATCACGACGGAGACCTTCATTGTTTGGTTTAAAAAATTCGTAGAATTTTCCAACCCTACCCATGAGAAGCCAGTGCTGTTGCTACTTGATGGACACAACAGTCACACCAAACGTTTGGAACTTGTAAATTTGGCAAGAGAAAATAATGCAACAATCTAACCTTCCCCCCACATACAACACATCGCCTTCAGCCCTGGATATCAGTTTCATGGCTCCACTAAGCACGTATTATGAACAAGAAGTTCAAAAGTGGCTGTTCAACCATCCAGGTAGGTGCGTCACAATTTACGAAGTTGCAAAACTGTTCAACGCAGCCTATTCACGGGCAGCTGTTTCAGAAACTGCCGTTAAAGGGTTTAGAAAAACTGGTATAAGTCCTTACAATCCTGTCGTCTTCCCAGATCACTTGTTTGCACCCTCTGTCACCACAGACCACCCTACGTCAGACCTGCAGCAAGAACCTCCAGACGTTGGGCACCAGACTGATATGAGCAAAGACAAAGAGCAACCTTCAACTTCTTCAAGGGACATCGTAGGAGTAGACCAACCAACAAACTTATGTCCAGACCAACCTGCAACATCCTCAGGGGAGAAAGGATTAGAATTCTCTTGTTATCGACCTAAGCTACCATTTTCCATCTCTCCAAAGTTTGTTCTGCCTGTACCTCAAATAAAAGGGCCTCGCCCAGAAAAAAGGGCTGATAAGAGAAAGAAGAAAACTGTAGTACTAACATCATCTCCATATAGGAGTGAGTTAGAAATGGAAGAAAAAGAAAGAGCGATTAAACTATAAGAAAGAACCAAGAAAAATGAAGAAAAGGCTGATAAGAAAACCCTCTTAAAAATTCCAAAAAAGAAGTTTGTAAGAAAAGGAAAGGGAAAAGAGAATGAAAAAGAGCTATCAGGTGCGGCCAAACCTAAAAGTAGGCCTACAAAAGAATCCAAAGTAAAGCCTAATCCTGATGTTAAAAGTCAAAACATAGAAATGTTTAATAAACCTTCAGCAAGCAGCCAAGAATGCATGTCGTCATCGTCTGAAAATAAAACAGAGGGAGGAGAAACCTGCATATTTTGTAACACACTGTACGTCGACTGTGAGGCTGGTGATGGTTGGATCCAATGTTCTGGATGCCAAGAAGGGGCTCACGAAGCGTGTTCTAACGCTGACGAACAGGACGACACCTTTATATGTGACTTTTGTTCTGCTATAGGCCTAAATAAAAGGTCTTTCCCATTTTGTAAATAATAACATAAAAAACTCATATTTTAAGTCTCTGATTAATGAAGACATTGTTCTTTCAAGCAGAAATTTTGCTTTACAGGTTTTTGCCTGTAAATTATGCTTTTCAGTTAGTTTTACGCAAAAAATTAAACATTGTAATCCCTATCCCGTTTTGTCCAACCCAGGTATGCTAAAACGGGATGTGTAAGAGTTTGGTAAATAATTTTTTTTTACTATTTCACAGTTATTAAAATTATTTAAAACTATGTTTTTTGTGTGCTTCAATAAATGTTGTAGTTACAAAAAAAAAAAAAATAATAATAATGTGTGGTTTCCTTCAACACATGTTTCGTAGTAAAAAAAACAAGAATAGTATCCCGTTTTGTCCAACTTTCCCCTATATTTTATAAGATATAAATAAAGGCAGGAAAAAGATAAAGTTTGAAAAGAAAAGCTGTGCTAAGAAAAGATACTTTTGTATCAAAGAAATTGAAATATACTGCTTTAAGGTCCATTGTAAATAACTTTCTAAATCTAAATAAGTTCGTCAACTTAGTTTATGGGACCAGTGGGTGCACTTTGTTTTTCTTTAGTATTTAACTAAATGTTTCCCCAGGGAAATAAATTCAAAAATGAGAATCGATGAAATTTCCTGGAGGTTTATAACTTTAAATTTTAGAATGTAATTTGCATTTACAGCATTATTCTTTATATGTTTGTTTATATTCAACTTTAAGTAAAAATGTGGTGTGTTAAGCTCATTAAGCGCAAAAATGAATACATTACTTCATCTTATCTATATATTAATAGGCAAGCATGAAATTTGTGGTAGACTTTCAAAATATTAATTATGAGAGTAGAGGGTTCAAAATGATATCCTTAGAAAGGTATGATTAACCAGGAATAATACAAAAATTATTTTCTTACAATGTCAAGAAGGTAGTTAAAAGTACTTTTATTTTTTAACATTGTATAACATTTGGAAAAACGTTTGATTTCCGGTTTTCTATGAATTTACACGTTTTGCGATTTCCTTGCATTTCAATTAACTGAAGTTGACTACTTATTTTTTAAAAAATGGATTTATTATTCAAGCCTCTGCATATATAAGAAGAAAGTATAAGATTCAAAAAAACTTTTGATTTCCGGTTTTCGATGAATTTACACGTTGTGAGATTGGCTTGCATTTCTGTTGAAATTGGCTACTTATTTTTAAAATAGTGGATTTATTACTAGCTTTTGCAAGTATAAGAAGACAGTAGGACATACAGAAAAACTTTTGATTTCTGGTTTTCGATGAATTTACACATTTCGAGACTTCCTTGCATTTCAATTAACTGAAATTGACTACTCATTTTTTAAAAAGTGCACTTTAAAAGTGCATTTTTTTAAAAATAGTAGTAGTGCACATTAAAATAGCACTAGCTGCTTCTGTATGTATAATAAAAAAGTAGAAAATACGGAAAAAAATTCGATTTCCGGTTTCCGTTGAATTTACACGTCTTGACATTTTCGTGCATTTCAATTAACTGAAATTGGCTACTTATTTTTAAAAATGTGAATTTATTACTAGCTTCCACGTCTGTATTTATAAGAAGTAAGTAGAAGATATGAAAAATTTCGCTTTCCGGTTTTCGTTGAATTTACACGTTTTGAAATTTCCTTGCATTTCAATTACTTGAAATTAACTACTTATTTTTTAAAAAGTGAATTTATTATTATATCTTTTGCATATATAAGAAGAAAGTATAAGATTCAAAAATTTTTTAATTTTCGGTTTTCGATGAATTTACACGTTTTGAGATCTGAACTCAAGTCGACCACTTTTAGAAAATAATCTGTGTTTTTGAGTTCGAGCACTTTATGAACCAATGGACTTAATTTAACCGAACCTGATATTTGGTTGGACCTTTGTTTAAATTGGTGCCGATTAGCTTTTGGACAATATCATCCAACAGGGGGAGCTTTCACGTTGCGATTTCCTCTCATTTCAGGAAATGCTTAACATCTACAGTGTACCAAACTTAGAGATATATATTAAGTAAAAATCTATTGATTCAGTTTGAATGCATATCGACAAACAATTCGCGCAGCTGTGTTAAAATTTAATTTCGTTTATGAGAAGGCAATTGCTTTGCAAAAAGGTAGTCGAGTTTCGACCACTGGGGGATACTAGTGTTAATAAATATTCAAGCCTTCTTGTTAATGCAGATATTAAAAAAAAAAAAAAAAAAAAATCATTTTACTATCTTATAACAATTTAAAAAAAAAATTCCATGTTTTTTTTTTTTTTTTTTTTTATAGCAATACAGTTTAAGATATCGGTAAATCTTTGGAATAATTCAATTACAGAATCAGTTATAAATAAAAATTCGTAATTTATTTTTATTTTTTATTTTTGTTTTGCAATTGAAATTGAGAGTTCGTAATGAAGACAATATTTTTTTTGATTTCAAAATGAATACGCGTTTTTGTAATTTTATATAATTTTGTAATTTTACGTTTGAATACACGAATTTTTAAAATGATTTTATGAAAGCAAATTCGCATGGAACATTATAAATAATAATTCGGAACATTATAAATAATAGATTTGGAACATCTTTGTTTTTCTTCCCAAAATTTGGAACCCAACAAAAATAAATTTAAAATTTTGTAAAATCCTTAAGTTTTAAGAACTGTAGAATGATATTATTTGAGAAGTATTATATAGCTTCATATATTTTATAATAACTATCTGGATATTTTTAATTGTATAGGTTTTCAAAAATCCCATCGTACCTTATCCTCTTAAATAAATAAAATTTAAATTTAATGTAAATACTGATGTGACAAGAATTACTGGGGTCCTATTGATTGGTAAAATTTAAGTGATTCTTGCTTTTCAAATTTAACACCATGCCTATAAGGTTTCGTACAATTTCATCTCATAGGTGAAGCGTAAATCGTACAATTTTAGAAACATCGTACACCATTGTCCTATTTTATAGATCTGTCGTTCTCTAAATGTGTATCTGGGCCCATTGGTGCGCCCTAAGAGATTTCCATTTGTGCCCTTTTCTATTCCAGTGATATATATGTTTATTTATAAAAATAAATATATTTACTCAATTACACAATTTCAGTGCGCATATATATATATATATATATATATATATATATATATATATTTCAGAAAACACCATTTTTATGTTAATTAATAGCGTCTTTTTTTTTTTTTTTTCGAAAATGAAGCCTTTTCTGGTTATGTATTATTACTTAATTTAAATGCTTTGAAAATTATGCTCATTGTACTTGTTTTGGATAAATACACATAAGATTAAAAATAGAACACAAGATAAAAAATAACTCAAGATAAAAAATACACATAAGATACACATAGATTAAAAAAAAAAAAAAAAAAAAAGTTTTTACATTGAACATAGTCTGATTCTGAAAATGGAAAAGAAGTCAAATGCCAGTAAGTAAGCAGCCTATTCAATATTATATTAAAAGTTATTTTCAACATCAATTTTGTGTAAACTGGATAATGTTCTAGCATCAAATCAAATAAAAATTAAGAGTTCTGTATGTGTTGATGCATTAATGGGGGAATGTGAATTTGTCTTTTAAATATTTAAATTAATTATAATAACACATCTCTCTGAGATTTGCATATAGTACGATTATTTTTTTAATGGGGATTTTAAGTACACCCCGACTTAAGAAAGTTTGAGAACCACTGTTTTAGATGATGTAAAATGGATTAAATCAGAACTAACTAATATTAGAAGGATCAATATGAAGTTTATTGTAATTTAATTCATTAATTTATTAGTTTCAGAACTTAGAAAACTTTTATATATATAGATACAAATTTAAATATATTCATCTATTTAAACCATAACCGCGTTAAATAATATCCTAAAACTTTTAAAATCTTCAAAGCATAACAAAAAGAAAAATGTTGACAAAAACAATATATATCGGCTTATTGAAGTGGATCTAGAAATTTCTTATTTTAAACAGTAATTTTTTTTCTCGGTTATAGGTACATTATAATATTAAGGAGACCGTAGACTTTCAAAATAAATAAGTCTATATAAATAAAGAGAAGTGTCTGTGTGTGTGTGTCTGCGCTCTGGTGTTCACACTACTGATCGCAGAGCTACCCAACTTTGTACCTGGGACCCTGCAGGTGTGCACCTCATCGAGAGTTTTTCGAATTTCGAATTTGAATTTTTTAAATTAATGTTTTTCCGATTTTAAATATTGGTTTCTTTGTTTCATTTTTCATAGATTTATTCTTTTGCTTCAATCGTCTGCGTATCTTAGCAACGGCTATTACGCCGAATATTTTTTTTTTTTTTTTGTTACATTTATTAAAAATAAAATCGTAATGCAGTAGAAAAAATTAAGAATAATTAGTTTTAAATTTAAAAACATATTTATAGCAGTTATGTTTATTTTTTTTATTGTAGAACAACTTCTTATTTTTCATTTTTTAATTAAGTCCTTTAAAAGAAAAAACTTTTATTTAATAATTTTTTTATTATTATTTACAGTATTTATGGGAAAAATGGTAGTATATACATACTAAAAAGGATTAAATTGATTAAAATATATTTGTATATATATATATATAAATCTACTTTCTATTTTATTTTATTTTATTGCATTGGTGTGAACCAAATCGTAATATAGTGTAAATAGCATGGGCTATAAAATACATGGTTCAAAACTAAAATATTTAATAGATGCTGAAATACAGTCATCTTTAAAATCGTAGTTCTTAAATAGTAGCAGATCCCCCCTGTCGTCGATAAATATCCAGATTGGAGTGCCCGGGAACGATCTTTCTGCAGGCATGGGAAACCTAGATCTGATGCAGTGCGGGCGGGAAAAGAGCTGCCGTAGACAGCGGGTACCCGAAGCGAGGTTTGGAGCAATTTCAGTTTTTTTTTTTTTTTTTTTTTTTAAGTTTTTGTCTGTAATGTGGTGTAAAAAATAAATATTAATTCAATTCTTTCGAAAATTCCTTTAAATATAGTGACCAGCGAAGCGGGCGTAGCCTGCTAGTAAATAAATAAAATCAACAATTATAATTCTGCTTTTGCAAAAAGTTACAGTTTCACATAGATTTGTAGAGAAGAAATACCATATTAAATACCACATCCACATTATAATTAATTTATTAATTATGGTTAATAATTAATCATTAAATTTAAAAATGCTTTTAGCAAATTAATTTTTGACTTAGTTAGACTTTAAAAAAAAAAAAAAAAAAAAAAAACAGGTATCTTTAGAGGATTTTAATGAAATTTAGTTGACATTTATTTCACAAGTATAACTATGCGAATTATTATTATTATTATTATTTTTATTATTATTATTTTATTTTTATTTATTTATTTATTCATTTATATATATATATATACACTAAGCGACAAAAAAAAAGCCGCACTTGGATGTTTTCCTTTTCGCCTTCTACAACCGCCAATTTTATCGTTTAAAAAGCAAATTTTCGAACAGATTTTACTCTGTTGTCCTCCACATACATTTTAGCTTTGATTCTAGTGTTAAAAACAAAATGCAATTGTCAAGAAAATTGCAATTTTAGAATTTATTTCAAAAATGGTAGGAATAAGGCAGTTAACGATGCCACAAAAAGTATTAATTTTTAAATGAAAATCAAAAAATATTTTAATACGTGAGATGGCAAAATAATTAAATGCTAACGAAATGTTAGTAAAATGAATTTTAGCAAAATATAAATTTTTTTGGTCGTTTAAACTGGGAATTTGGCATTAGGCGGTCATGTTACTCTTCCATGCAAGATAACCGTATGTTAAAATGCGAATGTTTAAAAAATCGATTTGTATCGTGTTCAGAACTTAAAAGAGATTTTAAAAAAGTGTATAGTAAATTACTTTCTTCAAAAACAATGCGGGAACATTTAAATAAAGCGGGTTAAAGAACGGAAGATCTGCGAAAAAAGCCATTATTAAGGAAAAGAATTAGAAAAAACAATACTTTAGTTGACCAAAATTTAAAAACATTATCAGTTAATTATTAGGCTGAACTGGTTTTCTCTGAGGAATCAAGTTTTCTTTATTTCGTGCAGTTGAAAAAAGCTAGAATGAAGACGAAAATGTGACCGACTTAATGAAAATCGCACTTTTAAACAGTGACACATTCTCCGTACATTATGGTACGGAGGTGCATAACTTTTCAAACACTCGGGGAAATTTTTATGCTCAAGGGATCAATTAACTCGAAATAAAACACAATCTGCATAAAAGTGGTGCCTGACCGACTATTTTGGAGGTATCTTAGACATTTCCGTAAACAGCATTTGAAGATAATAAGGCACCTCACTACACGGCGTCTGTGGTAAGTTTATTCACTTCAAATTGTCAAATTTCTTATAAATTCTCATGAGAACCTATAATTCTGTAAGTAATCATACTTTTTTTCACTTTAAGTTAAATACCACAAAGGATATAGTAGAATTTCTTCTTTACCAGACATGGAAATGGTCAAAATCGCTATCCGCTCGAAAATGTTTCGTCTATAAAAAGGCGGGGGAGAGGGGAGAGGATTCGAAATTTGCAGCCTATAACTCTGCCAGAACTAGAAAAATTTATTTGTGATATTTGGCACATTGAAATTTCCGAGATTTATATTAAAACACTGTATAAAACTATGCCATTGCACATTAATGCAGTAATTCCATATAAAGGGGTAATTAACCCAATGCAGAATACATATTTTTAACAAAAAATTGCTTAGATATAACAAATAAATAGTTTTATTTCATATATTAAAATATTACTTGTTTATTTCATATAATAAATCATAATAGAATGCAAAGTGTATAGTTATTCCATTATGTTCAAAAAGAAAGTTTTATGCAGATTTTTAAAAAGTACTTCGTAAAGTGCAATAAAGCGAATTATTAAATCGAAAATATACATAGGTATCATTTCATACCTTTGGTATTATGCAAACAAGACAGTTTTTTTTGTTTCAAACATTAATTTAAAAGTTATTACAAATAAAAAAGGTATAAGTCATTTTTTCTGCAGTGCGGCTTTTTTTTGGCGCTTAGTGTACATATATATATATATTTTTTTTTCAGTTTTTATAGAAAAAGTTTCATTCTTTTTTGTTTTTTTTTTTAATTTAAAAATTTTAGATTTGTAAAAGTTAAAAAAAAAAAAAAAAAAAAAAAAAAAAAAAAAGGAAAATCGTGTTAAGATATAGAAAAATTTATTAAATGAAGTTTTATAAGGATTCAATAAAAAATAAAAAGCCTGGATCATTTTAAACATAACGCAACTTCGTAAAATTTAGTTTTGAGAAAATAATACTTAATGTTTTCATTTTACTGCAGATTAAATATTTGTTTACAAAACTAAACGCTTATAACTCAGCATAGAATGATGGGAATTGAAAAATCCTCTTTTCTACACATTACTTCTGCTATGTAGTTTAACACTTTAGTAAAATGAAAATATCGAATTTTAAGTCCAATTTTGACATTTTGAAAATGCACTACCGCCTTAATTAATGTTTTATATATTTGATCTAAAACATCTAAACTTTTAAAATACTTTTCTGTTAAACAAACTTAAAAGTTTTAAAAAATTTATTAAAATGATATTTAATATTGCATATTATTTAATTTTGCTTAGAGAATATATATATATATAAGAAACATTAAATCTTTTAAAATTTTCAAACCGAAATCATCATAATATATATATATATATATATATATCAGCTGACTCTTCCTCTTCTGTAATTTTTAAATTTATAACTAATAATTAAATCATTCAAACTATATAAAACTGCTAAATAAGATTACTGTAAAAACTTAAAATTACTTTTTTCTTTATACATTTTGAAACTTTTGCTGACTGTCAGTTATAGCAAAGAAAAAAAAAAAATCGCTGATTTTGGAAAGAGCAAATAGTTAAGAATTATAAATGTAACTAAAACTTAGTAAATTGATTAAGTTTCAAACTTTAAAATTCCATTTTTTTTTTCGATTTAATATCCAAAGGCACTAACTCTCTTCACTATTCTTAAAATAGGAAAAAAAAAAAAAAAAAAAAAAAAAAAAAATATATATATATATATATATATATATCCCCCCCCCCACACCCCGCAAAGAAAGGATATTAAGTTCTTTCAATATGATTCTTACGAGTGTTTAATATAGTGGGGTTTATAATCTTATTTCATTTTTTTTTTCTTCTGTTAGAAGTTATTATTAGTAATTTCTAGTGTATGGTAAAAAATTATAGAACTCTATTGTACAGTCAGTAACAAAAATGTCCGAACACTAGCAAAAATTCCTATGTAAAAAAAGTACACTTCATACGGTTTTGTTAAATAAATCCTTGTCGAATCCTCTTCTTAGACAGTCTAAGAACATGATTCGATAAGGATTTATTTAACAGATCCGTATGAAGTGTACTTTTTTTACATAGGAATTTTTGCTAGTGTTCGGACAATTTTGTTACCGACTGTACTACGTTTTTAAAATTAATAAGATTTTTTCTTTCACGAAAACGTCAATTACATTTTACAGGTGAAATCAGAGAAACATTTGAATGAATTTACTATGTTAAAATGCATTTCAGCGAACCAATTAAAAATAATTTTAAATATCAAATATAGAAACAAAATTGAGTAAAAGATCATGTAATTAAAATATTTTAGAAAATATTTGAATGTTATGTTAAAATGTGGGGGTGAATTATTTTAACTATACGATTCCTCTACCATTGTGTATAAATACATAATAAGATAAATTATCTGGTGTGTCACTCACACGACTTTCTCTTACCCTGAAATTTAATACTATAAATATAAGTTGGAGATTAAGAGTTAAGATAACGAGAACTGATATGTACACCTATGTTAAAACAATTCAATTTTTTATGATAACTAGTTCTGTGTGAGGGGCTACCGCCCCTCTCAACCCCCTGTTTCATTACTGCACGTACATTTATATAGAGTTTAATTCTGTTATTAAAATTAAAAGTTCAATTAAAATTATTCAGACAACTTTCACACGCAACATTCCTTGAAACATATAAGTCTTGATCAAACTTTTCCAGCAACAAACTTATATTAACTTGAAAACACAACTTTTGGATCTCCTAAAATTATTCGTTTTTAAGTTACTGCTAAGTGACACAGACAAAGATCAAATGTTAAAAATTTGACTTCGGTAATCAGCAAGCTTCAAAACGTGTAAATGTACAAGAAACAAGCGATGAATATTTAGCTTTAAAACGTATATTACTTACCATATGTCTATGAGAAATTCATTTCAGTTCCTTAGCAACTTTCCGAGACATGATAAAATATTAGAGTAAAGCACATCCACTAACAACAAATAACTAGTGTATTGTGGCCACCACAATTTGTCTAGCAGAGCGGAGTCATTAACTAACAGGACACAAAGAAGCATTGAATCATTAAATATATATATATATATATGTGTGTGTGTGTGTGTGTGTGTGTATGTATATTGATAATCAGAGAATACAGCTGTAATTTAAATATTATTATATATTATTAGAAATTCAAACAATTAATATGATCAATATAAAAGAATACTAAATCAAATCATGAATGAAAAAAAGTCAAAGCGAAATGAAATATAACAAATTGGACGTAGATAATAACATGTTTATATTCTAACATTTCCAAGGGCCTGATAGAATACGAAACCAGCAAAGTGAATGCCCGAAGCATTCACTATAGACAAACATATATATGGGTGTATCTTAAATGAGAGAGATTTATTTTTTTTTCCCTCGAAATGCGATATGCATACCTTTTCTATTTGGTACTCAACAGTTTTTAGCAAAATATCATCTGACTGGGATAATGTCAAAGCGTGAGGAATTGACGCAGATAGTATCTTAAAAAAGAAAAACATTATTTGCCTCTAATTTAAAGGACACCTAATAAAAATAAATAAATGAATATATATATATATATATATATATATATATATATATATATATATATATATATATATATATATATATATATATAAAGGGGATAGTTAATAGGGACATATTGGAATTACAGCTTTGTTTTTTATAAAAACTTATATTAAGTTCAGTTTTATGATTCAGATAAAATTATTATTGATATGGTTGTTTTATTTAATTTGATATATTTGTTTTAATAATAGCATGGTCTTTTCTTAGTTTTGTCAAGCTAGAGGAAGAGTACATATGGTAAAACTGGCTAACCCTCACAATGTTGTCTCAAGTTAATAGTGTTTGTTAATTTTTGAAAACTAAGAATTCATTCATCTTTTTTAATGCCAAATTAAATTTATGATAATTTATGATTAAATATTTATGTCAATATAATTTATATATTGTAAGCAATGTTGTAACTTGCATTTTATTTTCGCGAATGAATATATTTATGTGATGGAAACTATGCATATAAGTTTATCAGGGACAGAGAATTTTTACAAATAATAAAGTAAAAAAAAATATATTTCGCTTTTGTTTTAAATTGAAGTTACATATCATGCTCATATTGTTCTTCTTTTTCACACGGAGAAGAAATTTCAAGGAAAAAAAAATATGGTGTATTTCGAAGTATTCGAATTGCTCAAAAAAAAAAAAAAAGTAGCAAATTAACTTAAGACTATGTGTTTCCGATTGAAATCTGTTATCTGTTAAATAGTAGTTTACACTTTTTAAACAGCGTCATGGAATTAACTGGATATGTATTTTATATATTTTTTCGTAAAATACGCTTTTCATCTGTATTAAAACTTAATATATTTCATCTAGTTTGTGTATTACACAAATTCTTAATGGGTTATCTTTATGCAATTTTATTTTTTAAAGTCATTTATTAATACTTAAAATAATACAGATTCTTAAAATACCTTTTATTTATATCACACATTTATGAACTGATCATTGAAAACTTAAAATGATGTAGAATAAAATGTATAAACTTTAAATTTTCCAATGAATTTTTTTCACGATTTTGAGGCTTTTTTAGGAGACAAATTTTCACGAAAATTAAAGTATATGAAACGTATTACTTGAAAGTCTACAAATGCTTTATTACTAATGATTAAATGCTTTATGTGACATCTAAACTTTAAATAGAGGATTTGTTTCTTTAATATTTTGAAGGAATCAGTATTTATTTAATAATATCCAGGCCTAAATAAAATTTTCTAACGTAACAACTTCAAAAATGTCATAGCAGAAAATATATTTTCTACATCTTCCTTTTTAATTTACTAATTATTTAATAAATTAATTATTTTTTAAACACAGCTATAGCACGTGCTATCGATGTAATTTATATTTTTAATTAATAAAATTTTTCTCGTGCAGTTTTGCAGAACTTAAGATTTGCGCGCATTTAAGCACTTAGGCATTTAATCTTTTTTTAAAATTGGAATTTTTTCAAGAGTCTTTGCAGTGATGTTTTTATATGCAGCCAATTATATACATAATCACTACCATGTTCCGTACCACACCAATTTTAATTGAAATCATAATTAAAGTTTTCGTCACATTGTATTGTTTTTAGCCTGCTGCTTTAAAAAAATTTCAATTTTCTAAAAAGCTTCTTTAACTGGCATTTACGTCAATGAATAAATATTATGCTGTAATTGAACTCTGCCATATATGGCTGCATATATCACTATGATACCGAAATTTTGTAATAATGTATAACATGACGTTTTAGGAATAATTTTGAATCTATTGGTATCCATATATTTTTTAAATGATTTTAATACCTAACTAATGCAAGATAATGATGATTTGTTTTATAGCTGTAAACAACATTTTATAATTAAGTTACTTTAAAGTTTTCTATTGAGCTTAGTAATTTGAAACAGGTTAATTTTTTAAATTATAAAAATATCTAAAACCTAAATTAGTTAAAATACAGAATTTTTATTTATTTATTTATTTAATGTTATGTAAGTACCTTTTGTTCAATGTTACAGTTAAACTATGTGTTCGAATATAAAAAATACAATTCGGTTAATAGTTCCTATATTTCCATTTATTTGTTCTTTATTATAAAACTTGCTTTAAATAACATATCAATTACGATCTTTAAAAAAGCTTCCGCGATATAAATATTTTGCCGTGATTAAAATTGTTAATAATAAAAAATAATCTTTAGAATGACTGTCAAAAAGCAATTATATCTTTATTTTTTGTATTATTAATTTATGCCAAACATACATACATATCTAACTTTTATTTAAAACGGGAATTTAGAAAACCTAAAGTAAAGCGATTTCCTTGAAAGAACACTTCTGCTTGATATAATTTACAATAACGTAACTCTCACAAGGAAATGTTCTTAAGATAAATTCATAGAATTCAACGACAAAATTGCAGGTAATAGTAAATGGCTCAAAATATCTACGGTGAAAGAATTAGCTGCTTAATTACAACGGAAAAACAGTAAAAAATTAATAAAAGTCAATGTCAAATGCAACCCTACTTGGCGAGGATACAGAGAAAAGCGCCAAGTTCTTAAGTAAACTGCCTATGTGTCCTCCGTACCAGTTTAACGTTATTTCAAAGTCACTTTTTGATATTTTGCTTTCAAAGCTATTTGGAGTTCAGTTTGAATAGATATTGTTTGTCTAATCAGTATATTTTCTATCCTTTTATTTGAAATATATATTAGCGAGGAGCTATAAATATTCGTATTTATTTAGTTAAATGCTTGAAAGGCCATCGCATTATTATATATACATATATATATTAATATCTCAATATTTTGGAACTTTTGTTTAACGAAGCAGTGACTTTTAAATAGAAAATATCATCACATATTAAACTCCTCATCCCCTCCCAGAAGAACATTCTGGTTATTTCAAAGAATTACATTTTCTGAAAAATGTCAGTTTTCGAAAATTCGCAGTCGCCAATTGAAACTGGAAGGTTCTGGTAACCCTGATTCAATTTACAACATCGTTCTACATATTTCTGAATGAACTTAAGCAGCTAATTTTCAGAGTATGAATTTCCTGTAAGTTCTTCTAACACCTGTACCAATTTCATCGAATTCTATGAGTTTTCCTAAAGAACGTTTCCTTGTCAACGCATTAAGTGCGTCAGAGATTAAATAGGAAAAAAAGATGTATCATAATTTTTTAATTTTTTAATTTCATTTAAAATGCTTACACACTCAAAACGATAAGATGAGCAGGCAGCTCCGTCACAAAATTCCAGCAAGTGGGAAGAGATACTGCTTTCCACTTACAATATTTTTCCGTAAACCTTTGCACAGGACACTTTTGTAGCAATTATTTTCTGATTTTCATGCATGCAACCGAAATATTTCGAGCAGAAAATCAGTCTCAGTTGTTGCTCATGTTCGACGACAGCTTGCAACATCTTGTCAGTGTCATTGCAGAACTATTTAAAAATTATTACAAACTCAAATAAAAAATAAAATAAAATAAAATATTTTTTTTTTATCGTGCAACATTACCTTGTATAAATCACAACAGCAACGTAGTGATACGAGTGTGAATGCAATTGCTTAACATATTTGGGAAGCTCTGAAATCTAGGTTTGGATGCCGAACGATTACGTCAGCACTGTTGAAAATTACCTAGTCCAAATGGTAGAGACATACCGTTTAGCTTCATCTTGACGGTTTTTAGAACGTTTGTTCATTGATATTAATGTATCATCGTATGCTTGAATAATTCATTGACATGTACTGCACCGTGGACAATGTGCAAGATTTCCGAAATGCAGATGGTGATAGTCCGTGAGAGTGATGCCGTGATAATTCTCCTGCCTAACAATCAAAACTAAATTTTATTTTTATTTTTCAAAATAATCTTGTTATATCAAAATATGTCGTTTCAAAAGGATCCTGTTTGTTTTGATTCCCTTGTAACGCAAAGCGATATATGTAATAATAAAACTCATCATGAAAAATCTTCAATAATATCGCTTTATCAGGTGTAATATAAACCGGAATT
The DNA here is from genome assembly GCA_963930645.1 of Salticus scenicus. Lineage (NCBI taxonomy): Eukaryota > Metazoa > Arthropoda > Arachnida > Araneae > Salticidae > Salticus > Salticus scenicus. Next base: position 58,102,926 of record OZ005648.1, read on the forward strand.
GAATCAGAATATTACCTTTTACAACCCTCTGACGAGTTTAAAAAAAAAAAAAAAAAAAAAAAAAAAAAACATAATTTTAATGTTATTTTCATTGCAAAGCTTTTTAAGTGTACTAAAATAATGTTTGTTTTAACTTGAGATTAAATACGTAACTGTGTAAACAATTATAATCCTTATGATTAATATTTAACACCTTCAAACTAGAAAAACAAGCTAAAAATTAATAATAATATAATTTTGTATTATAAGTGTAATGTGGAAAAAAGAACAGCTCATTCAACGGATATATCCGAGGTCAGATTGTTAATATATCAAGTTTAGTACGATTCCCTATTTACATTATTTTATTAAGATTACAAGAGGCAAGGTCTAACAAAATCATTTCATTAAATATATATATCTATATATATTTTATTCTATTTTATTCTATAAAAAAACTAAAAATCTTGAGTCTCTAGTGTATCACAAAAAAATATCCGGCATTCAAAATTCACAACTGGTTTTGAATTGTAGGGCATCTGGTTGGTTACCTTCTTTATGGTAAACTCATAATTAATGTGTCATATAATCAAAACTAAAAATTTGAGTGTTTTACGAACTTAATTATACTGTTAGCAAAAAAGAAAAAATATATATATATGAAGAAAAAAAAATGCTAGCTCATCATTTTTTATTTCATATTATTTCTTTTTAGTACTCATTTACACATTATATACAAATGTTATATTCTTTTAAGTGATTGTATTTTAACTAATATCAATTCTTTCATTATAATATTAACCAAAAACACGTTATTGATATAAAAATAAAAGCTTTACCATAAATATCAAACAAAATATGCAAAGTAACTTTACATTATTTTATTACTATTATAATAAGAAAAAATGCATTAACGTATTAAGTTCATAAACAGGAAATTAAAGATTTCGACAAAAAAGCTATTATATTTCACAAAATACTAAAAATCTTGAAGTTCTGGTATATTGTAATAAAATTGCAGACATTCAAAATTGACAACTGATTCTGGATTGTGGGGCATCTTGTTGATTATCTTCTTAACAATGATTTCTGTTTTCTTCCCATTTGCATTATACTAGAAAAAGAAACAAAAAAGTATGTCAAAATTGTTTAAGTAGTCCCCCCCCCACACACACACACATAAGGTGAAATAATTTTTTCTTAGAATAATTTTACTTTAGATTGTAAATAATTACTCATTCTGAGTTATTAGTCTGCTAGTTTAATATATATTGATAATAAAAATATTTTTTGAAAATGATAAATACACCGCCCTCCCCCCCCCCATCCAAAAAATAAAAATAAAAATAAAAAATAACTTAAACTTAATTTTACGAGCCGGAAAGAAAGGAATGTTACATATATATTTTAAGGCATTACATTGAAAATTGAAAGAAGAGAGAGGCTGCGTTATAAAGATAAAATCTTACAGCATAAATTAAAATAACTTCATTTCTATATATGTATATATATATGTATATATATATATATAAACATTTGACAGCAAATTTTCTATTAACCAATAAATATTTTGCATGTGCAAAACAGAAAGATTAATTAATGAAAAAACAACTTAAACAAATAATGACGTCAGAATTGATCTAAAAGGGTAGTGTGGAAAAAGCTTGATGTTGTTTTTATTTTTATTTATTTATTTTAACTGTGTCATCTTGTTTCTGAGAATGATAAAAAAATCCCGGCAAAAGATTCCGTTAATAAAGCAACAACAAAATAATCATATATATATATATATATATATATATGTGTCATTAAAAAATATGTAATTAAAAATACGGAAATCATTTTCGTGAAAAATAAATTTGTTAAGAAAGAAAATCATACGAATAAAATCATTCAAAATATTATGTGTCAAATTTTATCCTTAAAAGAACCAGATAGCCACTTACTATTTTATGTAATGAGAAACGGTTCTTTATAGTATATTTAATTTGTGAACGAGCAACTTTTAAAATTTCAATATTGAAATACGTTAACAGATTAAGTTCATCATATGTGTCTCCTGTATAATTGTATAAATTAAAAATTATTTAAGTTTTTATAAAAGAAATAGTCACAGCGCCTTAAAAAAAAAAAAAAAAAAAGAAAAAAAAGAAAAGAAAGAAAGAAAGAAAAAGAAAAAACAACCAATCTTATATTACCAAATGTATACCTTATACATAAATATATATTTGGCATATTTTTTAAAAGAATATATTAGCATTGATATGAAATTCTGAGAATATAAATTTAAATCGAATTATTATGAAACAATTAACTAGTAATTAATTTTTTTTAAGAACTACAATACCGGTATTGCAGGGACTTCTAGTATTACTTCTGGTACATGCGCAGCCGTAAGTTCTATGGTAATGCTTTTTCTAAGTTTTTCTTTCAAATCGTCATTGAATGGACTCCCTTCATTCATCTGTATGAAAAGAACTGCTCTTTCATCTCTTTCTTTGCTATATTGCCCAACGCAAAAGCAGTCTTTGATTTCAGTAAAATGTTTCACTAAAAGTAAAAATTTTAAATACAAAAACAAAGAATTAATAACAACAATATAAAGAATAGGATTGAAAATGTAATATATATATATATATATATATATATATATATACCGGGTGATTCAAAATAGATGTTACAGCAATTATATCGTAAACTAAGAAAGACAGACACATACTTCCAATTACAAAATTAGAGCAAATTAAGAGTAGATTTCAGATATGGTATTTTTTTGTCAAAGGGGCTGTATACATATTAAATACGAAATTTAATTTTTATACGGTCCCTCCTATCATGTGACTTATATTTAGAAAAACATTCTCTTCGCTCTAACAAGCAAAATAAAAAAAAATCATCTCTCTAAGTCAAAATCTCGCTGAGTTATTGCAATTTGAAAATGATGACTTACACCACTTTTTTTTCAATTTTGGCATCTATTTTTCAACGCCAAAGGACTAACTTTAGGGGGTTATCTATGAGTTGAGAAAAATTAAAAAAAGATCCTTTATTTTAAAATAGCAACTAAAATCGTTCAAACGCGTGAAATCAACAATTTTAAGAATTTAATGCAAATTTACATTATTTCGTATTGTTAAAAAATTTAATAGTTAAATTTCTGAGGGTTCACCTGCAAATTAAAACACGTTAAGAGAGGGAAAAAACTAAAAGACTAGCAAAACCGTGTGACATTTTCGCGCTTTATTTTTACCACTTTCCATCATGGTTGATAAATTTAATGACTTCGGCTCTTTAACAATTCCAGCAAGATTGAAAAGTGTTAATGACTTCGATCTGTGTGTCTGTCCATCCGTCTTTCTGTGTGTCTGCACTCTAACTCCCGTGAATATTCATAGAATTTCCTGAAACTGATATATGTTATTTGAGGTCACTATCGGATGTTCCTTATTGAAAATGGAGTGAATACATCTGCTAGCTTGTGCACAGGGACACCCGAAAGTATTCCAAAGCATTGTGTTCTATGAGAGGTATTTTTATAAACCATATTTTAATACCTTTAATTTATGCATATATTAATAAAATTGAAATACGTTATTATAGTTTTCTATCGGATATTTTCTATTGAAAATGGAGTAAACACCATCACTGGTTTGTATACAGGGACACCCGAAAGTATTCCAAAGCATTGCGTTCTATGTGAAGATATTTCTATAAACCAAAATTTAATTACTTTCATAAATGTTAATGAAATTGAAATATGTTATTCATATGCACAAAAGAATGCTTTCTATACTGTACAGTACGACTAACATTAGATTTACAGGCCACGCAAAAATATTCAGTTACGTTAAGGGTTATTATTGGACATTTGCTGGAATTGTACTTTCGTTTACATTAAACATTTTCTAACAATTTTTAACTGTGAATAAGATTTCAATTTGCATTTTTTTTTTTTTTTTGTCTGACTGTCCATCTGTCCGTCTGCCCTCCCCCAGCGTCTGTAAATATTTTCAGAAATTTTCAGAAATGATATATGTTATTCAGGTTTACTATATGATATTCCCTATTTAAAATGGCATTAATTAATTCTTTACAAATGGTTTATGTACAGGAACGCACAAAAGATGCCAATGTATTGCGTTTTGGGACAGATATTCTTATGAATTACATTTAAATAAATTTATACAGTAAAAATCATAAGGAAATTCATATTTATTATTAATATTCTAAAATAATGATTTGTATAGAATATGATATGGTATAGATGTATAATTCTATGCCAGGGAGTTACCGACCTTCTCAACCCCCGTTTAACTATAGTGCCTATACTTATCAAAACAAAAATCAAGTCTGTTATCAATTTCCTTGAACCTTGCAAACCTTCATCAACTTTTCAAGTGGCAACTAATTATGGAATCCAAAGTACCAAATTCGCATTTCCTGTACTTATTACTACCCATAAGGTAGAGAAAGTATTGTTTTTGGGAAAAATTTTCGAAAGTAAGTTTTTGTTATATTTAGACGTTTTGAGGTGTCCTGAATATGAAAATCGTGTTTTTAGCGGTTGGTCTGTGTGTGTGTCTGTCTGTTATCAGTTTATCTCAAGAACAAATAGCAGCAGACATTCCAAACTTGGTATTTTAAATATGTATCATATAGGGATGCTACACTAAGCTTTTCATTGAGATGAAGCAAATAGTTCGTGTACAGAGACACTCAAGAATATTCAAATACATTACGTCTATGGGGAAAATTGCAGGTAAGTAGAGTTTAACACCTATAGACTGCACTAAACCAAATGAAATGAATATATATTTTTTATATGCATAAAAACATGCCTCATGTAGAATATGGCAGGGAAATCATTCACTGTTCATTTACAGGGCTACACAAAATAACTAGATTATAATGCGACAATAGCTGAAAATTGATGGAAGTGCATTTTAGGTTGTGCCGTATATTATTACTATAGGTTTATATTTAGGTGCACTTTGTGGTTTGTACATGTTCTTCAAAAGATATACAGGGTTGCAAATATTTAAGCTATAATATTCTTTTTTATTGTTAGTGAAAGTGCTTTACTATAATATTTTACAATGTCCAGGAAAACTGCTCAGGAGTGGAAATGAATTCCTCATAGACATATGATAAATAATGTATGTTTTTAAGCTAAATATGCATAGCTTGTGTTTTGTGTATTTACACGTTTTAAGGCTTCCTTATTACCAAAGCCATATTATTTAATGTTTGATTATTGCCTGGGTCTAATAATTTCCAGAGATCCCCCTCACACAGAACTAATTATCATTAAAACTCTTCCGAAGCCTAATTTGAATTATTTTAACGTAGGTTTACATAACAGTACTCTTTATGTTACCTCTTAATTTCCAACCTGCATTTATGGTATTAAATTTCAGGGTAATAGAAAGTCGTGTGAGTGGCAGACCAGATTATTTGTTGTTAAATTATGCTGATAATTCATATATAAACAGATCAACGAATAAAAATTTACCTTCCGTATTCAGGAGGCCTCAAAATGTCATATTATACAGAAAAAAAATCGCTCTCCAAAAGCTACTTTGTTTACAGTATGGGTATGAGAAATTAATTTTGCGTTCTGTGTCAGCAGTGATCTTCGAAAAAAAAATGCAGCAAACACTTACACCAATTACATTTAATAATAATAAAAAAAAATGTTTACCTTAATTTTGGGTAGCCCTGTATATTGTCTATAAACTATATACACATGACTTTGTGTACGTAAATTTAGTGTTATATGTAAAACAAGTAACACAAAATGAAATAAACTTCCAGCAATTCCCAAGTATAGCTCCAATAGATCGAAATACTCTGGGTAACCCTGTAAATGAATGATGAATGGTTGCTATACCAGAATCTATATAAAACATGCTTTTATGCGTATAAAAAATTTGTTCTTTTCATTTTGTTTAAGGCAGTCTGTACATGTCACACTGTCCATATGAGAAATTTCGCTCACAGACGTAATGTATTTGAATTCTTTTGGATGACCCTGTAAACAAACAATTGTCTGATCATAACGAATACTTTAGTGTAGCACCGCAATATGATGCGGATTTAGAATGTCGAATTGGATTTTCTGCTACTATTTGTTCTTGAGAAATTCTAATAACACACAGACACACACACACACACAGACAGAGAGAGTGAGAGAGAGAGAGAGAGAGACCAACCACTAAAAACATGATTTTTGAATTCAGAGGATCTGAAAACGTGCAAATATAACAAAAGTTAATTTTCGGAAATTTGACTCAAAAACAATTCTTTCTCTACACCGTGCATATGAGTAAGAGAATGTATAAAGAAAGAAAAATGAATTTGAAAATTCCCTTTCAGTACATAAATTATTCATAAATTTTATTTGTTAAATTATCAATGAGTATTCTCTTGTGTATTCACTAGGGAAAAGGAGACATAACAGGTTAAAATAGCCGTCTTTCTCTGAATGATTTCTTTTTCTTTTTTTCCCCCCCAAACGCTGACCAACGTGTGCCTTATTACAAAAGCAATAGTAATCCACTTTTGATACAACCCCTTAAGACTTGGCGAAAAATGCTAGAATTTTCAAATTGCAATAACTCAGCGAGATTTTGACTTAGAGAGATGATTTTTTTTTTTTTTTTTTTTTTTTTTTTGATTGTTAGAGCGAGGAGAATATTTTTCTAAATATAAGTCATATGATAGGAGGGGCCGTATAAAAATTAAAGTTCGTATTATACAGCCCCTTGTACAAAAGAATGCCATATCTGAAATCTACTCTTAATTTGCATCAATTTTGTAATTGGAAGTTTGTTTCTATCTTTCTTAGTTTACGAGATAATCGCTGTAACATCTATTTTGAATCACCCGGTATATATATATATATATATATATACATATATATATATATATATATATATTGTTAAAAATTCTGGCCTAGATTGAACCAAAACGTGGTACTGCAGTAGCTGCAACCATGAGTTTGTGAAACTTTTTACCATGGCATGGTACTTTCTTCTACCAAATCTTGGTACTATAGTTGTTGTAACCATAAGAGATAGGGGGACATTTTTACCATGAACTGGTGCTTTTTTTCAACGAGAAGTAAACAATCTTGGTAGAAAGTTTCACCATCGAATGGTTGTAACTACTCTAGTACCAGGTTTTGGTACAAACTAGCATTTTCAGCTACCATAGTATCAAATTTTGGTTCAACCTTGAACTGAAAGTTTTAAAAGTGTATAAATAATATTAAACTTCGTACCAATGTTATATATTTCTGCGCTTCCAAAACGACATCCTCTTTGTTTCAAAGTCTCGTCGCTGAAAGAAAATAAAACATATTTTTTTATAATATTTCAGGTATAAAACTTTGTAAAACATTTTGTAAGTCGTATTTATTTGAATATGTACTATTACACAATGACAGATACCCTGTCGGCTATATGAAATATATTGTTTATATAAATTTTTATTATATAATATTTGGCACTATAAATTATTTTAAAAAAAAAAATCTTCTAAAGCATTTTCATGTTTCCACTTCATTTTTCAACTTTTAAGGAGTATACACTGAGAAAAGAATATACCGCCTTCATCTAGAATGAATAAATGGTCATTTTCTAAATCCTTAAACTAGAAATATAGATTTCCAAGTTATGCACATAAGGCACGCCAATAAACTGAATAGACGAAATGGTCGAGAATTTCTAATCAACACATTTCTAGATGGTAAAACAATATTCTGAATATTCTGAATCTTTTGTATTACGAGAAAATCTCGCTTGATTTTCTAGAATTGAGTCATAAACCAAGATTATAGCTGATGAAACCCGTCTCTTGTATTCACATTTATTTGGAGATATTTTCAAATAGGTTTGTCCTCGATAGTATGAGCAAATGCTCAAGAATTCTAATAGAGGTCTCTAGAATTCGCTTTCGAAGGGAACTAGAAATTTTTTTATAAGGAATTTATAATGAAGACATGGAACTATTTTTTCTAGAGTCAGAATTTAGATTCTAGATGTCAGTTATAGAATATTTTCTCAGTCTATTAGCGTGCCTTATACTCATAGCTCGGAAATCTATGTTTCTAGTGTAGGGAGTTTGAAAAGGATCACATATTCGTTGTAGATGAAAGCGGTATATTTTTTTTCTCAGTGTACGTTTTACTGTTTTGCTTATCAAGACAAACCATATAATGTAAAAATGAAAATAAATGCAAGGAAAAAGCTTAAAAATTTGAAAAATGGATACAGTCAGAAAATAATTATTAACCCAAAAAACATTGAGGCTATCATCAGGGAAGCATCTCAAAGCTGGACAAATACAGTGCGATGTTTCAAGAACTACTAGTAAAAACAAAAATTAGCTTAGCCCTTGCTTCATATCTGTTTAAAAGGCATTCTTTTTACTTAAATACATAATTTAAACAATTGTATAATTTAAACAACATATATAAGAATCTTTGACCATTTTAATTTATTTACAAGACTGGAATATTTGTTAATAAGTATTCATTACAAAATAAATAAATAAATAAATAAATATATATATATATATATATATTATTTTACCTTCTTCCACATACTATTATGCCTTTAGTAATAGGATTAATTATTATTGAATCTCCAATGGTAAACTTCCCTGAAAATAAAAATAAATAAAATATATATATATATATATTAACAAGGTTTACAAAACCCAAAAATTTTCAGAAACATATATTTATTTTATTTAATATAGAAATAATTTTTACACTACTGATTAAAACTAAAATTATTCTTATTTATTTACCAAATAATATTGAAAAGCTAATAGCCATTTGACTAATCTTAAACTTTTAATCTACAATTATTTAAAAATTTAAATGTTGTAAAAATATTTACTATTTAAGAATTTTTTTTTTTTTTTTTTTTTTTTTTTTGTATTTTACTTAGAATGATTTCGTTTTATTGTCAATAAAGAAAAGCATGAGAAATGTAATGTTTAAAAAAAGTAAAAATTTCGAATCACTCTAGATTAATGTACAGTCGATAACAAAAGTATCCAAACACTAGCAAAAATTCCTATGTAAAAAAAAAATATAGTTAATACTGTTTTGTAAAATAAATCCTTGTCGAATCCTGTTCTTAGTCAGACGCTTCCGATCTCTTGAAATTGCATCAGCCATCGTCTAATTAAGTTTTCTGTTAGAGGATCTTTACAAAATCCACGTTTAAATTTTCTCATAACTGTCTTTGGCGATTTTGTTCCCATACCCAAAGAATGCACAGTCGGGCAGTAAAAGTATTTGAGCACTAGCAATATTCCCTGTGTAAAAAAAATACATTTAACCCTTTGTTGCATCTTGTCCACTGCAGTGGACAAAAGTTTAAATTTTTTCCCTTTCACTCAAAGGGTTTTACAGATTTGGTTTCAATGATTTTTCTTTCTGTATTATTTAAGCTTTCAACTATTGCTCATAAATGGCATCATAATATAAAATTACAGATTGCATTGTTAGTTTGAAAATGGCGTCAACCTCTACTTCCAAGTTAGTATGATTTCTCATTGTAAACATTGCATATAAGAGCTAAACCTTTTTTGTGACATTTTACATTTAGAAATAGTAATTTTAGGCTTTTAGAATATGTTTGAATACTTACTTTCACATGCAATTTTTCATAAAAATTGATGTGTTTTTCTTTTTGTCAACTACAATGGACGTTATGAACATAGGCTAATGTAGGACTGTTTTCGTTTGTCCATTGTAGTGGTACAAAATGGTATTATTTCATTTTATAGATGTTACCGTGATAAATTCTTGGCTTTTTTTACAAAGCTGTCATAACACAATGTTCTATGCAACTAGGAGTTTTCAAGATGTCCATTGCCAGAGGACTAATACAAGCAGTATTAAGAGTAACTGATGAACAAGATACAGAACACTTACGTAAACAAGGGCAGCAGAAAAACCTACAAAAAAATGTCAGTCAAAGCAAACTCTGTCCTCATGGATGTCCGCTACGATGGAGTGGAGGATTTTGCTAGACAAACATCAAATAGTGCTCAAAGATGTAAGATGGAATTACGCTCAAGAAAATCTACATATTCATGCTTAAAATACGAAGTTTATTTGTGTATCGATGAAACAAGTGACTGTTTTTATTATTTTCATTACCAAAATTGTTAAAACTTCTACTAGATATGCAGTTTCTATATACATACTGTGGACAAACTGTAACTTTTAAAATAAACAAAATTTTGATGAAACAAATTTTTTCCCTGATTTCTGGGGCAGTTTTAAACAGGAAAAGCACAATAATTTCCTTTAAAGTTTTGCAGGTCATTAGTATGCAACAAAGGGTTAATATTGCTTTGTTAAATAAATCCTTGTCGAGTCATGTTCTTAGATAGTCTAAGAACATGATTCTACAAGGATTTATTTAACAAAACGGTATTAAGTGCCCTCTGGGCGACGCCATTTTCTTTGTAAATAGAAGACATAATAAGTTTTGGCCATTACCAATAACGAGAACTTAAATTCTTTAGTTAAACAATTAATCGGTATAACGCATTTTAATATTTTTTACCATCAATGTATAATGTGTTGAAATAGTAATTAGTATGACATTTGCTGAATCAAGTTAAGAAAAAGATAATTAAAATTTAAATATTGTAATTATTAAAAAAAAAAAAAAATGTTGTTCATATACAACATTTTGAAAAGTTTACAAGCTTATATTGCGCTAAAAGAAAAAAACAAATCTGATAAAAAAGATAAATTTTCGGTAAATTCCCTATAAAATATTTCGGTTTTATGAAACTGAAAAAAAAAAAAAAAAAAAAAAAAAAAAAGTGAAATGTTACATCTGTTAAAATGAATATCCCCCCCCCCCCCTTCCCAGTAATTAGAGAAAATCTGTACTATTGATACGCATTTTATCTGGTGGTTATAAAATTTTTGAGTTTTTTCATACAGAGAGCGTTTTATCAAAGATGGACTGGGAAATGGTGAGTAGCAGTTCAATTTCTGCTTCCGTGGCTGCGAGGTAACCATAGCTGCCCATATTTTAATTTATTCCGGAGTACTTTTAGCTCCGCTTTTATTTCGCACCACTTTATTTATAGAAAAGTTTTCTCCAATATATAACTTTGATAGAATAAGACAAAATTGCTTTTAAAAAATAAGTGGTACGAAATAAAGGTGGAGCTAAAAGTACTCCGGAATAAATTAAAATATTGGCAGCTATGGGTAAAACCTTCGTCTGCAATACATTAGACTCCTTTTCGACCGTGGCTTGTAGAACTGGTGAATTTTATTTAATGCTGGAATGTGGACAGTTTACCCCACGGAAAAATGTATTGTTTACGAATATTACCTGTATCATTCTGTTACAGAAAACTTTTCTCGTGTAGTTTTTGCATGGCATGCAGGTAATTTTTGGAAATTTTGGTGCCAGGAATTTTCGGTAATACAACAACTTTCTTACTTTCTTTTTTTTCTTTTTCTTTCTTTCTTTCTTTTTCTTTTTCTTTTTTTTTTTTTTTTAAATAAAACAAAACATTTTTAACTGGACACGTTTGTGATGATTTCAAATTTCTTTTGTAATAATAATGAAAAGCACAAATGTATTCAAATCAAAATTTAACTACTTTGCACAACCACACACCTTACATTTAGTGAATCTTAAAAAGAAAATATTAAAACCTATAGCCAATAAAATAAAGTCTTCTGTGTAATTATTACTTTCTAATTAAATGTAGGAAAACATTATATGAAACATTTTATTTAAAACAGTTTTAAAGAAAAAATGTTCAAAACCGTCGTGAAAATTGTAATAATACTGAAAAGTTATATGAATATATATTTATGATAAAACATGTGTTTATAATTTAGAATTAGTTCGTAGAAGGGTTCGTAAATTATCTTTTATAGAGATTCACTTACTTTGCTATTTATTGTAAAACGGTTTGAAATTTAAATAGGTTGATAATTGGATATTTATTCACAAATTAAACTCGAATGAAAGATTATCATTTATCAGATGAAAATTGTTACATACAAAATTCCGCACTGGTGACTTTAAATAAAGTATTAAACATTTATTATCTGACATCACGTTTAACCAGTTTGGATTTAGGGTTATCTTATCAAACATGCCAAAATTTGTAATAACACTAATCGCACTATATGCAGTTATTAGAATATTTTAAATTTGTTATGATAATTTAAAAATTTGCTTTGTTACAGAATACTATATATTTTTTTCTTTTGAATGTTATTTTTTAGATATTTCTGTCATCAATGTATGATAAAGTTTAGTATATTTTTCTCTTCAATTAAGTCATTGATTAGTATTTAAATAAATAATTTGTTTGTTGCTAGAACTGTTTCATAACATCGACTTGTTGTCAATAATCGTGCATTACTAGTTATACTTATTTTCGTTTCTGAACTAAAATGAATGCTTATATTTCATTTTATAGTGGAATTGTTTTCTTTAGTTTCTTTTTCGATGGTATTTTCAATGTAAAGTTTATACTTTACTAAGCAACTCACAATTTTGTCGAAAAAAAAATGTACACTTTTAAAATAATATTTTTAAAGAAGAATTTAAAAAAAATAGTACACCATGGTAGTTTATTTATAAAATGGTTTTGCAAATAAGGAAAACAAAAATAAAACACTACTTACCTGAATACTTTGAAAAATAGGCTTTTTTGAATTTTTCACCGTTGATATCTCCCCATAGACATAAAGGAAAAGATGGAAAAGGTTTAGTTATAGCAAATTCTCCTATTTCTCCTAAAACGTTTTTTCCTAAGGAAGAAAAAAATGGGCTGATGATAAATTTAACAAATTATCTATCTAATGAACGATTAATAAGGCTTCTATGTATACGATCTCCTGGATCCGTCATTTTTTACCCTTTAGGGTTGTTAAATGTACCCAGCGAGTCAGGTTATCAAGCAGCACCTACTGTTTCGGACATCATGAATTACTTTAAGTACTTGATTTTATTATTTTTTGTAACTTTATCTTAACAAAATGTGATATAAGAAGTTGTTTAGCAATAATTTGTTGTAATAACACCAGGAAAAGCCATAAAATGTTTTAACTTTCGTCAAATCCTACGAAATGAAGAGCACAGCAACGATAAACGCGCCAAGTGGGAAAGATGGCGTCTTTCGAGGCAAAAAGCTGTCGGCTGGTGCGTCAGTCTGTTTTATTATAGCAGCTATAATGTTTTTTACAAAGTATAAATTTACAGGATAAAAAAAATGAAGAATAAGTGTTGTGTAAACGTGGGACATTTAAGGAGAAATATCCAACAATTGTTTCCGAATGAAATAACTAACTGTGATCTGACGTATGATACTTTCTTTCATCTACTTTTCATCAGGCGGAAAACGAATTCCTGAGTATAGAGTTAAAGTAGAAACACCGCATCTTGCTTAACGATTTATGAGGCATTAGTGCCTGCTTCTTTCACCTGTTGGAGGGTCGTGCAGTTTTCATTCAATCTGAAAAGTTGTTGAATGCTTTTTTCATTTTATACATTAAGAAAAGATTCTGTAACTGACATCTAGAATCTAAATAAAAAATAATTCAATGTCATCCTTATAAATTCTAGTCCCATTTGAAAACGAGTTCTAGAAACCCCTCTTAGAATTCTAGAGCGTTTGCCTATATTATCGAGGGCAAAGTTATTTAAAAATCTCTGCAAATAAGTGCGAATACAAGAGGCGGGTTTCAGCAACTATAATCTTGTTTTATTATCCAATTCTAGAAAATAAAACGAGAATTTCTCGCAATACAAAAGATTCAGGATATTCAGAATATTGTTTCACCATCTAGAAATGTGTAGACTAGAAATTCTCGATCATTTCATCCATTCAGTTTATTGGCGTGCCTTATGCGCATAGCTCGGAAATCTATATTTCTAGTTAAGGGGTTTAGAAAATGACCACTTATTCCTTTTAGATGAAGGCGGTATATATTTTTTTCTCAGTGTAGTGTTTGTTTACAAGGTTTTTATTCTTTATAATTCAACACTAGTTTATCGGTGCATTTTACATGATAATTTTAAAATAATAATAATAGTAATAATAAAAAAGTCTGGAAAAATGTAAAGAATCGGAATTTTAAAGAATTATTGTATCAGGTATATACAATAATTCAAAAACATAATGTTTCAAGGAGATTATTCGAATATTTTTTGTTAATATAATTTATTATTTTGAAGTTTATGTATTAGAAAAACGCTCCATTTTGAAAATTTTCTTAGTCTAAAATTGTTTTCTTAAACACATATAAAAATTTTGAGCCATATCTCTAAATTTCTCTGTTGTTAGAATGTTTAACATGGTGTTTATTTAAAGGTAACTGCATATTGAATTAAAAATTAATACATTGGATAACATTATTTACAAATATACTGTGCACTAAACCATATCTCATTTATTATGAAATAAGATAAAATTAGTATTAGTAACACACATAGAAGAAAAAGGAAACTGAAGATTTTAACAGAAATTTATTATTTCATAAAATAAAGAATTATTCAGCTCGGTATATTTGTCCATTTTTATGTCCGTTGGTAAAATTATTTTACTTTTCGATTTAAGTTTAAAATTTTTACTGTAACAAAATAAATTTTTTTCATAAAATTTTTTTAAGATAAAAATTTTCATTTGCGTTTCATTAAAAACGCTTTTTTTGAAATTTTACAGGAAGTACCTAAAAAGAGAACATTTAAGTAAAATAGCATAAATATGAAACGACGATAATACATTTTACCAAATAATTATTCATTAAAATGAAATGGCTTTTAAAATAATGCATATTTTTTTTCTTTATTATTTTTGCTTTAAGTAGAATTTTTAAAATCAATATTATCGGGGATATATCGTAAGATACAGAAGAAATTTTAGTGATTTTTATATCAAGTGATACTTAAGAATTTCACAGCATTTCTGACAAAAGCTGTGATATATTTTGTAATCTTAGCATAAAAATATAATTTTTTTTATAAAAAAAAATTATATTGGTATATGTATAAATAAAAATTAATACTTATAGGGTGTATTATTATTACTATTATTATTATTATTATTATTTTGAGGGAAAAAAAAAAGTTAATTTATTTAAAGTAGTCGATATCTTAATTAATTTTTATCCCAATCATATTGATTTAGGCCTCTTAGCTAATAATGAACTGATAAGTATTTAAGAATGAATAAAATCCTTGAATAATCAATAATTCAGATATAAAAATAATCTGGTTATGTCCTGTATTATAATATTGAGATTCATGAAGAGCAAAATGTTAGTTATGCGTTACATTCTGATTTTTGAGTCTTAAGTTTGATAAGTTTGTTAAGTTTAAGCAAATTATTGTTAACTGAATGGTTATAATGGATGGCATGCAATTAAGCTTCAAATTTGAAAATGAAGTACAGATAGGGAAATAACACTGCGTTACGAAAAAAAAAAAAAAAAAAAAAAAAGGAGCCCTGATACCATTTTTGCTGATTCTTATGTAAAATGACCTCCTAAATCCCCGATTATGACCCCCATTTTGCCCACCGTTTTCTCGGCACACCAACTTCTCCCCCTATTTTTATCACTGTTTTTGGCCATAAGTTTGATATCGTGAGTGGAGTGGAAAGAATTAAATACTTAAAAACAGAAAAAAATACTATGTATATTAAATAGTAATAATAATTGATTAATAAAATATAACAAATGTAATATACAATTTCAGTGGCAAATCCCCCCTGAATTTTCTCCTTGCTGCAAGTGTTTATGTTTTAGAATTTTTCACTTCTGTTGCCCTTCAGAATATATTTAACAGTTAAAATATTCCTCTCTTCCCCTACAATTCAAATTTATAGCCATAAAATTACCGAGAAAGACTAAAAATAAATGTGCGTCCCCAAAATACGGTGGGTGAATAGGGCAAAATGGGTAACATATTCCGATTCAGGAGGTCATTTTACAAAACAATTTACAAAAATGATGTTGGGGCCGATTTTCACTCAGAGCAGTGTAATTTGAATGATTGAAACAAAGGGAAAAAAATATATTGTCATTTTTACAATCCTCGTTCAATTACTGTAATTGTTATTCATTTATCTATGTCGCTTTCTAATTAACTAACTGTTAAGGCAAGAGGATATTAAACTCCTAATATTAAGTAAGTTTTTTAAGAGTAAATAAAATAGCATTTTTATAGAAATTGGTTTAGTATAAGAATGAAAATATCGAGGTCTAAAGCGTAAAATTAAAATCATTACCGTTTTACCGAAATTAAATAACTAAAAAACTATTGAAGAATATAAAATTCAATTACCTTCATCGTCAAGGTTGTAATTATTCATTTATCTATGTCGCTTCCTAATTAGATAACTATGAAGACAAAAGGGCATTAAATCCCTAATAATTAAATCAATTTTATAAGAGTAAATAAAATTGCCTTTTTTAAAAAATAGGTTTAATATAAGAATGAAAATATCGAGGTCTAAAGTGTAAAATTAAAAGCATTACCATTTTTATCGAAAATAAATAACTGAAAAACTATCTGAGGATATAAAATGCAATTACTTTCATCGTCAAGGTTATTATTATTCATTTATGTATGCCACTTTCTAATTAACTAAGTGTGAAGACAAGAAGGAATTAAACCCCTAATAATTAAATCAATTATTTAAGAGTAAATGAAAAACCATTTTTATAAAAATAGGTTTAATATAAGAATGAAAATATCATGGTCTAAAGCGTAAAATTAAAATCATAACCGTTTTATCGAAATTAAATAACTGAAAAACTATCAGAGGATATAAAATGCAATTACCTTCATTATCAAGGTTATTATTATTCATTTATCCATGCCGCTTTCTAATTAACTAACAGTGAAGACAAGAAGGCATTAAACCCCTAATAATTAAATCAGTTATTTAAGAGTAAATAAAATAGCATTTTTTATGAATATATGATTTAACGTAAGGATGAAAATATCGAGATCTAAAGTGTAAAGTTAAAACCATTACCGTTTTATCGAAATTAAATAATTTAAAAACTTTAAGAGGATATAAAATGAAATTACCTTCATCGTCAAGGCATTCGAATGCGACACCCAGGCCTGACGAAGAAATTTCTCCTAAATATAAAGGTAAAGTTTGGTCACTTAGAAAGAAAAAGCCCATAGTTTCTGTAGATCCTATTAGAAAAAAGAAAGAAAAATAAATTTAAATAATGTTACATATTAAACATTTATTATATTTTTTTTACTTTATTATATATATATATATATATATATACAGTAACCGCCGCTTAATAAAATCATTGGTTAATAAAATCAGCCGCTTAATCTGCTCAAATTGCCAGGACCGGAATCTAATCAATATAAACTACTTTTAAATCCGCCGCTTAATAAAATCAACATCGCCGGTTGATAAACTCAAAAATATCTTTCAGCAGCCAAAAATATCATTTCTGCACACTAAAAATATTTTTTATTTGCATTGTGATTTTTTTTATTAATAGCACGACAAACCCTCAAAGCACGAAAAACCCTCCGTAATCGCTGATTGTCGAAGATTTCACACTTGCAGCACAGTTACAAATTAAACACGCACCATAACTTATCTCCATAACAATTTCAAGAAGCTATTCTTCAAAGCGCAGTAATAAGTTACAAATTTGATTTGAAATGATTTTTTTTCCTTCTAATTATTAAAAGACAATTTCTAGTTCTTATTTTGAAATTACTATAATTCATGAGGTTTAAACGGAAAGATTTTAAATTTATAAAAACAGCCTGAACTTTTGGTAAAGTAATGATGATTTTCTTCAAAAGGAGAGCACATGGGAACTTGGAATGCGTTTAATTTACTTATATCGAAGAAACAATTAGATAATTATATATCAAAAATTAATTAATATTGTTTATTAATTCCATTATTCGTTACCATTTGAAGTTTCTTTCCAAATTCAGGGATGTAATATCTTTTTCTTAAGTGCAGGAACGTTCGCCGGATATAAAAATCAGCCGCTTAATAAAATCACTTGGGCTCAGAACAAATGTGACTTTAATAAGCGGCGGGAAATGTATATATATATAAATGTATATATATATAATATATATTTTTTTCGGATAAAATCATCAATTAGTATTTTGTACATTTCGCTGCGTTACTCTATTTATTTGTATATATATTTATATAAAAACTAGCAGGCTACGCCCGCTTCGCTGGTCACAATTTTTAAATGAATCATTATAATTAATGAATTCTCAAAATTGCATTAATTTTTATCATGTGAAAAAAAAAAGAAAAAAAAACTCTGATCGGGAAAAATGTCGCACCGGGTCTCCACTGCCTTCGGCAGTGCAGACCCGAATGCGCACGCGCGAATGCATATATATGAGCGCCCTAATAATTTTACAAATTCGAAAATATCCGCAATCGATTTGTAAGTATCAAAAATCTCTATGCACCAGTTTTGAACGATCTATCGCTATTTTTATTTTTTTACCCTTCCGCTCCCTCCCCCCTTCCCGCCCCTCCCAATAATTTTAAAAATTCAAAAATATCCTCAATCGATTTGTAGGTATCGAAAACCTCGATGTACCAAATTTGAATGATCTAACTCTATTTTTTTTGCCCCTCTGTCCCCCCCTCCCCGGCCCTTCTAATAACTTTACACTTTCAAAAATATCCCCATTCGATTTGCAGGCCTCTAAAACCTATCTGTACCAATTTTGGATAGCCTAACTGTATTTCTATTTGTTTTTGCCCATAGCCCCCCTTACCGCCCTACCCCCCTTACCGCCCCTCCTAATAATTTTACAAATTCGAAAATATCCGCAATCGATTTGTAAGTATCGAAAACCTCTATATACCAATTTTGAACGATCTAACTGTTTTTTTATTTTTTGCCCCCCTCTCCTCTCCCCCCTTCTCACCCCTCCTAATAACTTTACACTTTCGAAAATATCCCCATTCGACTTGCAGGCTTTTAAAACCTGTCTGTACCAGTTTTGAACGGCCTAACTGTATTTCTATTTGTTTTTGCCCATAGCCTCCCCTTACCGCCCCACCCCCCTTCTCGCCCCTCCTAATAATTTTACAAATTCGAAAATATCCGCAATGGATTTGTAAGTATGGAAAACCTCTATAAACCAATTTTGAACGATCTAACTCTATATTTATTTTTTTGCCCCCCCCCTCTCCCCTCCCCCGTCCCCCTTCTCGCCCCTCCTAATAACTTTACACTTTCGAAAATATCCCCGTTCGACTTGCAGGCCTACATAAACCTATCTGTACCAATTTTGAACGGCCTAACTGTATTTCTATTTGTTTTTCCCCATAGCCCTCCCTTACCGCCCCACCCCCTTACCGCCCCTTCTAATAATTTTACAAATTCGAAAATATCCGCAATCGATTTGTAAGTATCGAAAACCTCTATATACCAATTTTGAACGATCTAAATGCAATTTTATTTTTTTGACCCCCTCTCCCTCCCCCCTTCTCGCCCCTCCTAATAACTTTACACTTTCGAAAATATCCCCATTCGACTTGCAGGCCTCTTAAACCTATCTGTACCAATTTTGAACGGCCTAACTGTATTTCTATTTGTTTTTGTCCCATAGCCCCCCTTACCGCCCCACCCCACCCCTACCCGCCCCTCCTAATAATTTTACAAATTCAAAATCATCCGCAATCGATTTGTAAGTATCGAAAACCTCTATGTACCAATTTTGAACGATCTGACACTATTTTTATTTTTTTGCCCCACCCCACCCCTTCCCCCTTCTCGCCCCTCCTAATTACTTTACACAATCGAAAATATCCCCATTCGACTTGCAGGCCTCCTAAACCTATCTGTACCAATTTTGAACGGCCTAACTGTATTTCTATTTGTTTTTGCCCCATAGCCCCCCTTACCGCCCCACCTCCCTACCCGCCCCTCCTAATAATTTTACAAATTCAAAAATATCCGCAATCGATTTGTAAGTATGGAAAACCTCTATGTACCAATTTTGAACGATCTGACACTATTTTTATTTTTTTGCCCCCCCCTCCCCTCCCCCCTTCTTGCCCCTCCTAATAACTTTACACAATCGAAAATATCCCCATTCGACTTGCAGGCCTTTAAAACCTATCTGTACCAATTTTGAACAGCCTAACTGTATTTCTATTTGTTTTTGCTCCAAAGACTGCTCCAAAGACTGCAGCAAGCCCTTGCTGCCCCACCTGGGGGCTGAATTTCTAAAATTCCAGAAATTGGTTTTTAGATAGTTGCATTAGCTATATTTTAGAGCAAAAATTTCACGTATATCTATTTTTTTTGTTTGAGATATATAGGATTATGCGAAATCGCGTTTTACGCATGTGAAATCACGTTTTGCCACCCCCGCCCCCCTTGGGGACCAAATTTCAAAAATTCCAGAAACCGATTTTTAGACATTTCTGTTAGCTATATTTTAAAGCAAAAATTTTACGGATATCTGTTTTTTTGTTTGAGAAATCAAGGATTTTGTGAAATTACGTTTTGCCCCCCTCCCCCCCCCCTTGGGGAGCGAATTTTGTAAAATCGCTTGCGACGTTGTCTTTCTAGGGTCGTAAACATTAACCATGCCAAATTTGGTCCCGCTCGGTGAAACGGCCTAGGTTTCTATAGCGGACAGACAGACAGACACACACACACACAGACAGACTCTGCTGTTTCATATATATATATATATATATTTCGTGTGCTTCTTTTTTATCAGTGATAGTTTTAAAGAAAGGAAAAAAAAAAAAAAAAAAGAATTTTTGTAATAATATAGAAAGACAAAATTCACATGATATAATATGATTATATTTTTTACATTTCAAATTTTATTATTCATTATATTAATTAAAACTTCTGACACTCATTAATTATGCAGCGTGGGAATAAATTATTTTTCATTGAGATAACTTAGAATGAAATCAAAATTGACTTTTCATTTTCAGATAGGATATTCAATCATAAATACACACAGATAAGAGAGAGAGAGAGAGAGATATTTAAAATAACATTACCGAAATTTCCAATATGTATTTATCTACATTTTTCAGTAACATAATAATTAAATATTTTTCAATTTGAATTTATTTATAATTTTTATTCAGTTACGTAAAAGTTAAATATATAATATTATGACGTTCAACACTTTAACCGCCAGACATATCAGTCTCTATTTAAGTAAATGCGGTAATTTAGAAGAAAACTATAGCTACAATTCGATTCTAATTAAAAAGTGGTATTAAAAGATTGTATAAAACTAATTGCTAAGCATTACTCAAGCTTATCAATTTTTGGTTGACATTAGAGCTAAAATTAATTCTTAAATGTCACATCGTGGAATGTCACAGGCATTCAGAAATACATGAATATTAGAAAAATTAATAACTAAATATTTGCATTGATTTCGTATAAAAATATATCACAAACATACTTATTGGTGACCAATCTGAGTATTTGTTACAATAATTTTATTACAAACTACATTTTTTACATTAAGTTCACATCTAATCGAATGTATACATAAGTAAAACGTAATGCCAATTGAATAGGAGATTAAACACTTGCAGGTTACGTCGCTTTGGTGGTCACTAAATTTAAATGCATTTTCAAAAGAATTGAATCACTGTTTATTTTTTATATCACATGTTGGGCTTTATAACATAATTAAAAAAAGGTTAAAAAGTCAAAATAACATGATACAAATTAAATTAAATTAAATATTTCTTCAGTTTTGCCCTCGTTTTGCAACAATGCTCTATGGTCTTTTGTGAATGATTCTCAAGAATGAATGAACAGTTCTTTACAAATTTAATGGATTATGTATGGGAAATAAGTACGCTGTAATTTAAAAATTGCAGCTCTTAGAACTTCAAAACTGATACTTTTTAAAAAGTCATTCATTATTCTTTAATGTTAGACTGTTTTTTGTTTAATATTAGACTCTTATTTTAAGATAAAAGCAATCGAATGATATCGCGTTGCGAAACTTTGCAACGTAATATCTTTAAATTGAATAACTTGATGTATATAGTGTCCTTAGAAAAAATGAACATTTTTTAGAGCTCTTTTAAATAAATATAACATTTATGCAGTATCTTTTTTTTAAAAAATCATCAGTATTTTCTAAAAAAATGGCTGACTTTCATCATCAAAGTAGTTAAATCTAGACCAATCTGTAGTAGGAGTGGTCCGCCCGGATGTGTTCTGCTCACAAACTCTTTGCTTTATTTATATAGATTGAAGGTAACTTTCACCCCTTCAGTGTCTAACTGTTACCTAGGAAGTTGCACCCCCCATTAAGTGCTGGTACAGTATCCTGTAGTTTTTAACTTTTATAAGCTAAATTAAATTACACAAGTCTAAATATGAAATTTTGATTTGATAACTTTGGCTGATCTTTGTGTTTTATAGTGTGTTGAAACCGAAAATGAAACCTGTTTATCACAGATATATTTTTGTCAATACAGGGTGTTTACCGACACAATTTCTTCTATGATGCTTCCACCATTGTAATTATATGGTAACTTTCATAACATGTTTCAAACATACTAGAAAAAACTGAATATGAAGAAAGTAATCAGTAGAATAAATAAATAAATAAATAAATAATGTAAGCATCAGCTGAAATTATATCAAATCAAATTTTATCAACTTTTTTTTTTTTTCTGTATAGATCTGTGTTTTTAAAGATAATGCAAGATTACAAAATCATTTACTAACATGGAAACTGTAATTGTACTAATTTAAAATTTAGAAGAAATCATTTACTTCATCGATGCGCAAGCTACTTACCACATCCAACTGCAAAATGAAGTCCTGGTTTGATTTTTTTCAGTCCAAAGAGATAGTTTCTCTGTTTAACAACACTTGAACCACAAAGAATTAAATTTAATGAACTTAAATGATGGTTCTCATCTGAAATATTAAAATGAAATATTATTTGAGGAAGAACATGATTTGAAGTATGATATTATTACTCCTCTGCGTTTAGGTATGTTATTATTGTTGTTCTGTCTACATCCTGCCTAGAAATGGGTAGGATGCCCTTTTTTGCAGCTTTTCTAATTGGTTTTGGATAGTATTTACAATAAGTTTGTAAGATAGAAACTAATATTATATATCGCTCTTTTATTAATACAACGATAATTACGCATTTTCATAAACATTTTAAAAACTTCATATCTAAACAAGCATAATGAGTTTACTTTCAATTTTTAAATTTTGTAATTTTTTACTGAAATGTGAGATTGTATCTTCAATTCCAAGAGAAAATAGTTTTCCTTAAAATATCAAATTTGATTTTTCAAAAAATAAAGTCGTGATAGACTGGCGTGGGTGGTTGCAATACCTTCATATATCTGTATTCAGAAAAGTTCTTTTTTTTTTTTTTTTTAATGAAAGATGTGTAATTTCTTCGTTGGAAATAAATGTTAAATTTGACATGTCACAAAAATAAATATAATATGTTAAATAAATATAATATGTTATATATATATATTATATATGTATATTGAATTTCTAACAGTGATCTGAGCTTCCTGCTTTGTTCAAGTAATTGCTTCTTTCAATGATACAAAAAATTGCTTTTACACTTTACCGGAATGGTGTTAGTCTTTAGAAAAGCGGCTGGCAATTCACTGTAAAAAAGCATCATCTAAGATTACGGGGAGAGCCCGACAGCAGAGATTCCAGAGAAAGCCCGTAAAAAATACGTTTAGACGGTAAATGAAGTATATAATGACCTTAAATTATGTTACATGTTCGTAAAAAACATTAAAACATCATTTTTATTATTATTATTACTATTATTATTATTATTTTGGCAGCAGAAATTCCCTACGGGCTTTATCTGGCATCTCTGCTGCCCGGCTTTCCCCGTAATATTTTAAAACAGTGTTGTTGAGACTTGCTATGTTATAAATTCATGCGCATAACACTATTAGTACATTATAGTGACTGATATACATAGATGATGTTTTATACTTAATAGAGTATCATTTTTATTTTACAAGAAAACATAACAATTATGTAAAAAACACTTTAACTAAGTTTAAAAATCTCTATTTTCTGTAAGCGTTAAAAAACATAATTTACTTAGTTTTCAACCTGTTCAACATAAAGTCATCTTCAGAGTAGTATAATATGAAAAAATATAAGTTTGATATTATAATAACTGGTCACTGAAAAATTCATTATGTTTTCAAACTTCATATTATATACTGTTAAAAAAAATCTAAGGTGCATATTTTTAAATTCAAATGTGAGTAAAATAGGAATGCAATAGTCACAAAGCACCGTAAATATAATTCTTTACAGTAAACATAATTCTTTGCCAGTCTCATTTTTCAATTATATTATCATGTACATTACGATGGGATTTGAAAGATTTAACAGTATAGCAACCTTTTGTGGGGTAAACGATCAGTATGTATAAGTGAAAAAAAAAAGTATTTTTTCTTATGTATAATTTAGTAATTCGAATCATGGTTTTATATACTGTAAAAGAGGAAAAAAACATTACCAAGTTTTTTTTTTTTTTTTTTTTTTTTTTTTGCATTTCTGTAATGTTATCAATCCATCTACCGTTTATTTTTTCTGAATATAAATCTAGAATGAAGCATACATAGAATTTCATATCAATGTCAGTGCCTTGTCAAGGGTATGCAAAGAACATTTCCTACCATCATAAGCAAAATGAGATACTTTGAACTACTGGATTGCTATCCTTAATTAATTTCCCTTCTGTCTATTACTTTTATATTTCTAGAAACTCTTGTGCGATTATGTACAGATTTAATCTAATGATATTTAAATATATTCAACGTGTTAAAATTATCAAACAGTATTGGAATATTAATGATACAAGAAAGAAAAGCAAATGTTTCTCAATTCTTAATTAAATATATCATGCTAAAATAATTATTTTACCATATATGCAAGTCGTGTGACTTCCCATTATTGATTAAATATGATATATCTGCAAAAACATTCTCAATACTTAAGAGAGAATCGTTGTGAGAAATAGAAATAACATTTAAAATAAATTAAAAGGTATATATATGTATATATATATATATATATATATA
Organism: Salticus scenicus; assembly: GCA_963930645.1. Classification (NCBI taxonomy): domain Eukaryota; kingdom Metazoa; phylum Arthropoda; class Arachnida; order Araneae; family Salticidae; genus Salticus; species Salticus scenicus. The sequence goes on from OZ005648.1 coordinate 58,128,051, forward strand.
TATGCGTGTGTTTATTTTACATTTTGTCATAAAATCTTTTAATGATTACAAAGTTATCAAAATATAATTAAATTAAAGTACTTTATTGAAATTTTATTTTTCCGACTGAGTGAAAATAATGCCTGGACTGGGAGTCGAACCCCGAATAAAGTACTTTAGTAAACTTCAAAATCTGCACTGTAAGCTAAAAAAAAGATATTGATAAAAATATTCTAAAATAGTGAAAACAGTTTTAATTAAAAATATAAAGCGGTAGCATGTGTTCCTCGAAGGCTAAAAGAAGCATATTTTTTCTATTTTTTAGTATAATAAGCAATTCTTTTTATTTCAAATTTTGAACATATTAAAAGAGCAACATTTAAACGAAAACTTACAAAAGTTTGATTAAAATTTTTGTGGGTCGGTCCTAATTTTTGGTGACCCTGTACAAAAGCGGTGAACATGATTAAAAAAAAAAAAAAAAATAAAAAAAATAAAAAATTGCATCGATCTTATTGAAATTTTGCTCCAAGTACTTAAACGAACAATTAAAAAACAATGGAATTGAGTTTTTACCAGATTTGTATGTAAAAACAATATTATTATCGGTAGATTTTACCCCTGCGTATAAGCATTGTAAAAATAGTTGTAATCGAAAAGAAAAAAAAATCTCATTTTTTTAAGAGTTAGTCAATTCTGTCTTGAAAAAGTATCAATGTAAATTTTAATTAAGATTGATGCATTAATTTTTGCGGAGTCGTGTCCATATCAGCTTTTCTGGAGGGGGGGGGATGTCTCTGAAAACAACGACTCACGAGCTGAACTTTGTAAAAATTTCATAAAATATTGTTTAAATGTCTCTCTTTTATCTACCGAAAATAAATAAAAATGTTTATTATATAAAAGAAAATACAAAAATTATGCTTTTTTTTTTTTTTTTTTTTTTTTTTTACTTCTTTACCTATGTAACTCTTTAACTCAAGATAAAAAAAAATATTTTTTTTCATTTTTAAGATTCATAATGTAAATAAATTATAATTTTCTTGCAGAAAGAAGAATTACACATGTATTGACAGAAATACATTACTTGGCAAATATTTTTTGTCTTCCAGTTCATCAAGGACTGTTGGGGTTAAAAATAGACTTGTGATTTTTAACTCATCAATTAGATCCCACAGGTATGTGGGACTCAAAAAATATGGCACTCCTTCAAACAACACTACTGATGAACCAATAAATAATAAATTGATGATGTAGTTCCATGATACCCATCCAACCTGAAATTGAACAGAAAATGTAGAAAAAAAAATAACATTCTACTCGGAATCATACTTTATTATACATTATATATACATATATATATAGATAGATAGATAGATAGATAGATAGAAAATAAAAAAAAGAAAAAGGAAAGAAAGAAAGAAAGAAAGAAAGAAATGAAAGAGACATGTTTCATAATATTTTACAATCTATTCGAGACAATGCATAAAAAAAAAAAAAAAAAAATAAAAGCAATAAAAATATTTTGATTTTGATTTTTGAAAAATAATTGTTGTTGAAAGATTTTTTTGTTATTTAGTTGAACTATAGCCTCCTAAACTAGATGCCTTCCGCGTGGATCGAAAACTTGGCAGCAGTTCAAGCGGTAGACCTGGTACAGATTGCGCGACTTTGTTATTCAACAGCCACCAAACATTTTTAAAAGTGGGATTTCATATGCATAAAAGGCGAATAGAATCAAAGAAACGTCGATTGCATATATCATATACCACTTCTTAAAATTTTTGGTGACAGTTGAATAAAAAAGTCGCGCAATCTGTACCAGATGGCGCTGCCTACCGCTCGAACTTTTGCCAAATTTCCGAGCCCCGTGGAAGGCATATAGTTAGGAGGTTATGGGTGAACTCATGAACTAAAGGTAGCACGGATGGAGGATAAAAAAGTTGAAGTTCGTGTTATATATTAATTTCTTATCACACTTGTTTAACAAATTAATATATTTTTTAACTAAATATATTTTTAGGGTTGATCAATTTTACAGAGTACACAACATTTGACGAACCAATTTTAGTTAAGTGTTTTGACACATTTTCAACCTCACGTATTCGATATTTGAAACCATAAAGAAAACATTTAATATATATGTAAAACTTTAATTTTTATTTAAAACTAAGAGAAAAACATATGTATATAAGGTAAAGCTAGGAGAGATTGCGCGGTAGGAGAGACTGCGCACATAGGGAATTGGCAGGGAAACGTTGAGTGGTCGAATTGTAATTTTAGGTGGTTGTACAACATTAATAGTGAAGTGTCGACTTGAATGTGCATGTTGATTGCTTCAAAAGTTTAAAATAAAACGTTGTTATTTTGTCTCGTTCTCAAAAATAAAGGCTTGAATTTTCATAACCCTTCCTACGAATTTCAATACAGTAATAGTAATACAAAATATCTTTAATTTAAACAAATTTTCATAAGTTACTGACCTAGACTAATGGTACGTGCACGACGATTTTCTCTAAAAGTGAATAACTCTTTAATAAAACACTGCGCAATCTCTCCTACCAAAATGGGAGAGTTTAAGCTTTTGTTATTTAGGAGAGATTACGCATTGTTTTTTATAAAATCCTATACTAATTGAGATTTAGCAGCTTATTGGTAACGACAAAACAATGATGATGAGTTTATTGAATGTCTGGAACTGCACCAGAAAATAATTTCGACAAGTGTTTGGATTTTCAACCCACTCGAGACTTGACACTGCGCATTTTCAAGGAGATTGTCCCCAGAATCTGAAACTGAACATTGTTCGGGAATGGCACGATCGACAAAAGCCACGCCTCTGGTGAGACTTACCTCTCTAATGCTGATGTTAGCCTATGCGAAATTTATCGCAAAGTATTTAAATAATACTGTAACAGGTGCGGCAGTGAAGCGGGCGATTTTGAAATCCTGGAAATAGTAAGTTACGTTAGAAATCAGAAAACGACAGTGGTGCTATCTGGGCAACAAACCTTTGCCACTGACCCTGATATCGGTGTTCAGTAGAGATGGCGTCGTGGACCGTTGAACAACGCGCTTTTCCTTTAAAGGCGTTTTACAAAAACAATGACAGCTACGTGGCCGCGCAGCGTGTATTTTGGGCTCATTACAATCTCCCACGTCATGCCCACGTTCCGTCGGCGCATGCTATCAAATTGTGGGTACAGAACTTTGAGGAAACGGGTAATGTGATGAGAAAGAGTGGTGGAAGTGCGTAACGCGTGTGCACACCAGAGAATGTTGCAAGTGTGGAAGAAGCCTTCAGACGAAGTCCCAGCCGTTCTGCACGCAAGCATGCCCTGCGACTTGGCATTACTTACAAATTGCAAGCAATGTAAATTCATGTTGTAATTCTTTTATATCACTGTGAATAAATTTGTATCGCTGGTGGAGGTTTGAAAATCGCCCGTTTCACTGCCACAACTGCTATATCTACTTAGTTTTGCAATACATTCAAGTATGATGCTGAAGTTTTGTGCATCTATCGGCTGCTTAAATGAAAGGGATAAAAGTAAAGACAAGCAAAAAATATCAGCCTACTCAAATTTCTTTTTAAGGAATGTCATCATCTAAATTTCAATAAAATAAAATAAATTAAATACACGTAAAGGTTTTTAAAGTGGAAACGAGAAGATTTCAAACTAAGTGAAATTTAGGTTTTGTGTTTTGAACATTTTTGGGCGTAAATGTTTGAGGAAAAAAAAAATCTTTAATAATTAGTAAACTGTCAGTGTATTCTAGGCTTTAAAATGGGGAGACTTGCAGTATGTCACTGCCAAAGCTCGAAGTCTCAGCCCTTTTTTCAGGACAGTTTTAGAAATGCAGATATGTTTACTTTTCATATTAAAGTGTTGTGATTAAGTAGGTTAGCTATTATTACATAAAAATAGTGCTAGTAAAAAAGGTGGAAATTTCTCATCAGTGTGAGAGTACTGAAAAAAGGCGGAGATTTCGAGTTCTGTCCTTGCACACTCTGTGTATGGATTAAATATGTTATTTGTTGTAGGTGGTTGTATGAAAATTGCAACATTATACAACACTAAGTGCATCGATTGTAGACGAAGACATAATCGAAAATATTGAAAATATAAAAAATGAAAATGACTAACTTTTAGGTAAACACATTATCTACTGATTTTTATTTGCATAAAATATGGTTTATAGAAAAACTACTTAATATTTTATTTATATATATGCTAAAAAAAAAAAAAAAAAAAAAAAAAAAACAGTAGCTTAAAAAAAAAAATAATAATAATAATAATAATAATAACAGTAAAATTTCTAGACGTTATTTAGCATATAAAAAAGTGAATGTACTAACATTTCGTAATTGCGTGATTACTTTTCACAGTAATTACATTAATGGTTTGGAACTAAATACATGTAGTAATTAAAAATAATTATATTTTTTGCTGTTAAAAGACTTTTGTTTTTACACTTTACTGAAACATTTGATGCCACCTACAAACAACCAGTGTAAACTTACATAATAAATAAATAAATAAATAAATAAATTAAAAAAAAAGAATACGCAAATGAAAATAAAAATAAATAAAAATAAATAAAAATAAGTGTTTTTCATGATAATAAAGAATAATATAATAGAAATACATTTTAAAGATTTGTTTAAATGTCTTCGTAATTTTAATAAAGGCATGTGATATCTAAAGCACTATATTTAACTTACTTACAGGGGACATTGAGAGCCATACATCAGCTGGTTTTGTATTCCAATGAAGTCCATAATCTCGAAATAGTATTAATAATCCCTAGAAGAAAATAATTCTCAGTTATTAAAAACAAAAATAGTTTGGATTCAAGTAATATTTCCTAATAATAATAGTAACAATAAACTCATCAAACTAAAAATTTTAATTTAAGGTAATTTTCTGTTATTTTTTAACTAAAGAAGATTTTACTTTTTCGATTATTTTATTTATTATTATTATTATTATTTTAATATATAACTCTCTATTGGCATATTTCTGGAGTCTTCCGGCTTACAAATTGCCTTTTTATGTAATTCGATACTCTTACAAAGTATTGGGTTGTTCGGAAAGGAATTTCGTTTTTCTCAGCAGAGGACATAATTGTATTTTTTTTTTTCACAATTAAGCTGCATTACCATTATATATTATGAAACCTGATATAGCAAGGCTTGCTTGTGAAAAGGTTCGTTTTATTCAGCTCAATATGTTTTGAGTGTTAGTTGATTTTCAGTATTTTAACACATGGCATCATTTGCGCAGATTATTATTGCGTCATCTCATGTGCTAATTGCATCAGATGCATTCTACTGCTATAAATAAAGGTGCCCGGTACGTTTACCTCCAGTTGTTTATTGGATTTTGTCGTAGACAGTGCTGTTGTGTAATTATTATAATGGGTAAAAAACTTTCATTTACTGTTACTAGAAGGTGAAAAATTTTGACCCTGCATAAAATTGGATTTTCTGAACGTCAAGTAAGTTGGAGGGTGAATGTGAGCAATACAGCTGTGCAGCAAACTAATAGTAAATTTAAAATTTCGGGAAAATTTGTCAACTTTAAGGGAAGCGGTCGCCCTAGAAAAATGAGGGCACGTGATGAACATGTGATAAGAAGGATTGTCGTACGAGATCCAAGAACCTCCTGCAATACTATTATACATTCTCTAGCTGCAAAAGGCAACAACGTCAGTTTGAGTAAAGAAAGTCGTTTGTATGTGAAAATGAACGAATCTTAAGATCCACAAATTTCCCCGAAATTTTAAATTTACTAGTAGTGTGATGCAAAGCTGCCTTGCTCACATTTACCCTCGAACGTATTTGACGTTCAGAAAATCCAATTTTATGCTGAGTCAATATTTCTGACCTTCTTGTAACAGTAAGTGAAGGTTTTTTACCAATTACAATAATTACACAACAGCACTGTCTACGAGAAAATCCAATAAACAGCTGGCAATAAACGTGCCGGGAACCACTATTTATAGCAGTAGAATGCGTCTGATGCTATCAGCACATGAGATGACCCAATATTCTGGGAAAATGATGCAATGTGTTAAAATACTGAAAATCGGCTACTGGTCTTAAACTTTTGCAAAAAACTGTATGATTAACCCCTTCCGCTCCAGGCTAGCTGTAGTGTAAATGTCTGAAATACCAGATTATAATTTTGAAATAATATCGTATACTTTCTTTGGACGTATGCACGTACGTCCATGGTATTAATGGCCATTAACACTAGGACGTACGCACGTACGTCCCTGGAGTGGAAGGGGTTAATGTGAATTTTTGTAAAATGTAGTAAATTCTTTTTTTTTTTTTTAAGCATTAATGAATTATCTTAATTACTTTTCTAGTTAATTTGAAATCGGGCATATTTTTAATATTATTTTAACTTATGTTATTGATTATTATGAAAATGTCCCAGCAATTTTCAAAATCAAAATATATAAAATGTGCAAAATTAGATTAAAGAAGATATATGACACAATCGGCAGCAAAAGTATCCGAGCACTAGCCAATAATTCTGATATAAAAAACGTACACTTAAAACTGTTTTGTTAAACAAATCCTTGTCGAATCATGTTCTTAGAATGACTAAGAAGATGAATTGACAAGGATTTATTTGACAAAGCAGTATTAAGTGTACTTTTTTTTAGACAGGGATTATTACTAAAAGCAAAAACTGTTTTATTTAAGAGACAAAAATTTAAGTTAAAATTCATTAAATACATATATATATATATATAAACAATTAAAATCTAGACGTTTCTAAACCCGCCCGGGTTTCCTCATCAGTAGTTACAACACAATATGCAAACATTACATGAACACTCAAGGAATTTAAAGGAGTACCGAATATTGAGGAGCCAGTGCGATGCTTCATTGGTAGTGTGGAGATGTTTGGCAGTGTGCCAGCTCTCAAGGAAAATACGCGATTTATAATTATGAAAACCAGAATTTAGAATTTTTATATTATCGAAGTCAGGTATATGACGGTTTCTATTGAATAGATCCATTCAATAGAAACCGATCATATTCCTGTCTTCGATAATATAAAAATTCTAAATTCTGGTTTTTCTGAATCTATTATCGAAGTCAGGAATATGATCGGTTTTTATTGAATAGATCCATTCAATAGAAACCGATCACATTCCTGACTTCGATAATATAAAAATTCTAAATTCTGGTTTTCATAATTATAAATCGCGTATTTTCCTTGAGAGCTGGCTCACTGCCAAGCATCTTCACACTATCAATGAAGCATGCGCACTGGCTCCTCAATATTCGGTACTCCTTTAAATTCCTTGAGTGTTCATGTAATGTTTGCATATTGTGTTGTAACTACTGATGAGGAAACCCGGTCGGGTTTCGAAACTTCTAGATTTTAATTGTTTTTATATGTATTTTTTGTTTTTTAAATGTATTTTAACTTAAATTTTTGTCTTTTAAATAAAACAGTTTTTGCTTTTAATATATATAATTGAGACGGTTTGATGTTTGTGTCCGTTAGGGATTATTACTATTGCTCGGATACTTTTGCTGCCAACTGTACATATGCTTTAATACAAAGATTTCTCATTGAAATATTAATTTGCAAACATGGAAAATACTATTAAAATTTTTGTAAAGAGGTTATATAAATCAGTTAAAAACTAATAGTGCTTTGTTTTCTCATGTATATGATTTTATGAATTTAGCTATTTAAAATGCAACTTATTTACAAAGTACATTTTGGATAAAACTGATTCTTTGTAAACTACACATATTATGAAGAACTAATATGAAACGATAAATAGAGTATTGATTTAAATTATTAATAAATTAATAATACAGATATAAATTAAATAAGAATTTATAGTAAAAATATTAATTAGGTATTATTTATTAAAAAAAAGAAAGAAAGAAAGAAAGGAATAAACATATTTTTGAGTGTTTTATAATTTCTTTAGGTTTTTAAGCTCATTAGAAAGGATTCAGTATTAAACGTATGTTAAAAAGTAATATATAATATCATATATATCTATTACTATTCTTTGTAACATTTACTCCATTTTAAAGCTATATTTTAAATCGAACAAAATTTTAAAGAAAAATTTTTAACATTAATTTTAATTGAAAATATAGCGTTTCGTAAATATTAAAAATAATATTCTAGACAAAAAAACTATACACTTTCCAAACATCTCTTATTAACGTACCCCAAATCCATGCACAATAGTTTTGGGCAGACCTGTAGAACCTGATGTGTAGTTGATATAAGCCGGATGAGAGAAGGAAACTTGTTCAAACACCAAATCAGGCAAAAATCCATCTGCTTCATATGCTAATCTTTTAAACTCATCTAAAAAACAACTTCATAAAAATGTGAAATGTTTTTAATTCAGCTTTTTCCTAAAAATTAGTCTCTATATGAGTTTATATTTAAAAGTAAAAAGGGTTTGATGATTTCTTTAAGTGATAATTACATTTAAATGAAAAGAAAATTACTCTTAAAAGATGTAGTGTGAAGAAAAGCGGGTGCAATCAATGCAATTGAAAAAAATTAGAGTATTGGAAGCACTGTAAGTGTTAGCTCACATGTATTGAAGCAGAGACAAAAGTAATGCTGTAGACAAAATGGAAAAGTGCGAAGAGAACAAATAAGACTGAACTTGAAAAAAAAAATCAAATTCTGATACTATTCTTGATGATTTTTATGTAAAACAACCTCCTGAATCCGAATATGACTCCCATTTTGTCCAGTAAACCACCGTTTTCTAGAAACACCACCCCCCCCTCATTTTTTTCCCCCTGTTCGATAATTTTATGACCATGAATTTGATTTGAAGAAAGAAAAAGACTTCATTTAACACCTAAAAACAATGTATAAATATATATATATATATATATATATATATATATATATATATATATATATATATATATATATATATATATATAAGTTTAAAAAATAACAATAATAACAGATTAAAAAAATATAAGATATGTAATACATAATTTCAGTGGCAGCCCCCCCTCCCAACCAAAAAAAAAAAAAAAAAATCCCTTGTCGCAAATCCCTCCACCCAAAAAAAAATTTCTCTTGTAGCAAATGTCCATGTTTTACAATTTTCCAACTCTGTAGTCACCCAGAAGACATTTAACGATTAAAATAATCCCTCCAATCCCTCCCCCCCCCCTCCTTTAAATCAAATTTATAGCCATAAAATCACCAAAAATGATAAAAACAGGTGGCCGTTCCTGAAAAACGATGAGTGATAGGGCAAAATGGATGACATATTTGGATTCAGGAGGTCATTTTATATAAGAATATGCTGAAATGGCTTCAAAAGCAATTTTCATGCCGAACAGTGTAATTAAGCATTATTCTAACTCACGAAAACATAAAATGTGTCAAGCGCTGAAAAATTCACTTCTGGCATATTATATATTTAAGGAGAAAAAGCTTGGTGTTCTTAAAGTATCATGAAGTTTAGTTTGAATTTTAGATATGGAGAAAACTGACTGCACATGAAAAAATATAGCCTAAAAATGCGAATTTTTGTATGCGGGTTGCTAGTTTGTTAGCACGATTCCTTTTATAACACCTTTACTCTTTCATGTGTGGAACAGACAGTTTATATTGCCAAAACGACAGCAAATTCAAACGATACCAGTAATACATGATTTAATGTAGTGATATCATAGTTGTCTGTACCTTTAAATCTCTGTTGCCAATGAATTTACTTGAGAAATACTTGTCGGTTCGATCTCAGCGCAAATTGAGTAACAAAATAAATGGCATTACGATTTTTATTTTCCATGCCTTATATATCCAAGACTAACCAAGTACTATAGTTCTTACTTTCCCTTACCCATAAGGTAGAGAAAGTATTCTTTTTGGGTCAAATTTTCGAACGCGAGATTTTGTTATACTTACATGTTTTGAGGTCCCCTGAATACGAAAATCATGTTTTTAGCAAATGGTCTGTGTGTATGTGTGTGTGTCTGTGTGTGTGTCTGTCTGTTATCAGCATATCTCAAAAACAAATTATGGCAGAAAGTTCAAACTTGGTATTCTAAATGTGTATCATATAAGGATGCTACAGTAAGCTTTTCGTTAAGATCAAGGAAATGGTTCGTGTACAGGGACACCCAAGAGAATTCTAATACATTACGTTTATGGGGGAAATTGCAGGTAAGTAGAGTTTAACGTCTGTAGACTGCACTAATCCAAATTCGCCTCCCCCCCTGGGGGGGGAAGTCCCCCTGGAGGGGAGTAAATTTTCATGATAGTTATCTTTCCAAAGAGCTCGCCAATACCTTTAAAACGAATGGTTGAACAATCAATCTGCGATAATTTAAAACAAAGTTATATATATATATATACATATATATATATATATTATATATATTTTTTTTTAACGAAAAAAAAAATTCTTTTTTTTTTTTTTTTTTTTTTTAATATTGAGAATAAAATGATCTTTTTTTGGATATTTAGTGTTATACTACTTCTCTAATATGGAAATCGTCTGCATTATCATAAAAGATAATTTTTTTAAATAATAATTTTAATAAATTATTTTTTAAAAACAGAATTATTTTTTAATAGCCGAATTAAATTCTATATAAATGTAGGTGCATTAATGAAACGGCGGGTCGAGGTGAGCGGCAGCCCCCCTCACACAGAACTAATTATCATATAAAACTCTTCCGAAGCCTAATTTGAATTGTTTAACACAGGTTTACATAACAGTACTCGTTATCTTACCTATTAATCTGCAACCTGTATTTATAGTATTAAATTTCAGGGTAAGAGAAAGTTGTGTGAGTGACACACCAGATAATTTCTTTTTCTTTTTCTTCTAGATTCTTTGTTATGTTTAGAGACACGTTGTTGCATGTAGGGGAGATCAGGGTAAAATGGACCACTTTTGTAAATTTTCTCACAAAGTAATGACTTTTGGCTATTGAAAATATGTGTGCATATTACAAAAGTATTAGAGTTCATATTGTACTCAGTCAAAAGTAATAATTATGTTTACTTTTTTAAATATAATTTTTTTAATAGCAGCTGATAAAAAGGACTCTTGTACCCCAGTCCCGGGGTAAAATTGTCCAGGGCACGGGGTACTATGGATGACAGGTAATATTTTAAAAATATATTATTGTAGTGTGTTTTTTAATAGTATATAATGTAGAATATATGATATTTGTTTATTTATGTCTTCCATTCATACAAAGAATGTATATTAATGAACATTAAAATTAGTAAATGATACATCAAAAGATTTTTGTGTCACAGAAAGTGTCTACTGTTTTCTTGTGAAGTGTCAGTGTCTGAAAGACTCATCATTACAATTACTTGGAAATTTACAAGATATATATCAACACTCTCAGGAAAAATGTAGTGATTTTGATTAGGTTTTCGTTGTATGGATATCACAAAAACAGATTCATTATCTTTTATTTCTCTGATTAAACGAACAAAATGTAAAACTCTTTTTCGTCAAATTTTTGACGAACATTAAGTTATACATATTTTATTAGTATTAAATTAACATCTTGCTGTGAAATTATATCCTTATCACTGAAATTTGTATCATTATAAACAGACATATTCTCTCATAAACTATAAACATATCACTATAAGCAGGCATATAAAGCTCGAACTTTTTAATACATATTTTTGCTTTGAACACGATGTGAGACTTAAGTTTATTTCTATATTTAACAGAAGGTGACATTTTTGTTTTAGTGGGATATTTCACTTAGTGGTTGTGATGCACTTTCTTGTACAAGCATCTTAAGTACACTAATGATTAAATTTTTTTAATTAAATAGTTAATATGTTTTAAATAAATAGTTAACATGTTTTAATTAAATAGTTAATTTTTTAACTTTAAATAGTTATTTACTAAAAAATTTAACTAATTAAGTTAAAGTTTCTCATTCTTAAAAAGATTAAATTAAGTATTTCCAATGATTAAGTTAATACTTATTTTGCCACTTTGCATATTTTATTCGTGTTTAGGGTATTTAATTGTCAACTATTGCTTTTCTCACAGTTAACCGCAGTTCTTCATTTCTTAATGTAAATACACGTGGTAAATTGCGAGTGAAATTATTTTCTGATTCTTTTATTGCCAGATTCAGTTAATTAACTGAATATTATTTTAGTCATTTTGGGTTCATTTTCTTTCTTATTTTATGGTTCGCAAATGGTTTGGGCTTAGGTGTAAGAGAAATTTAGCTTAGGCACTTTTTTGACACACAAAATCTTGTACTTTGCAAGCTTTTTTTTTCCTACTAAGCCCTTGATAAAGTTAGGAAACTGCCATATTTTCATTCATTTCCATTCATCTCGTTTTTTATCCTTTTTAATCGGATTAATAGTTTATTTTGGTAATTTTCTATAATTTTTCATATCTGTAAGTTTTTGATATATATATATATATGCCTTTTTTTTTATAATAATAATGTTCATTTTTCTTCCAGAAAAAGTTTAGTAAAATATCGTTTAAAGCATGAAGAAAAATTACTGCGTATTGTCGCTAAACAAATGAAAAAAACATTTGTTAAAATTTTCTACTAAAATATGCTAAATGCTCAAAAGTTACAATTTGAACATATTAAAAATTATTAAAACAAGTTAAAGTTTTACCTGTTTTTTATATCACTGATAGATTTCATCTTTGATTCCTGTTTTGCTGGAACTATAATCACTTTTCTAAGAGAAGGCAATCCTGAGGAGAACATGAGTAAATTAGTTTTCGTATATTCTCATTTCATTTTTTATTATATTTACATTCAAATGCGATAAAATATAATTTATAATGAAAAGCAAATGTGTTGTTATAGTATAAAATGAATGGAAAAAAGTGATTTTTTTTAGGGTCACGGAAACTAAAATTAATTATTATTACAATTAATCTTACACATTCTGCTGCTTCTTACATGCTGCACTGTCGTAAAATCTATCATTTGCATACATGAATAATATTTTACATGAATAAAATCTTTTTGTAAAAGAATAGAACCGACTCCAAAAAGCAACTCTTATTCAAACAAATAATAATAAAAAAAATGTATGAAATGAAACTAAATTGCACCTAAAAGTATAAAATGATTTCCTTCGCCAAACAACCTATAACACTACAATTAATCATAACTTTTGAAGTCGACGCAAAATTAAATAAAATTTAATTAGTTTTTAAAGGTTTATTTTTAGATCGGTAGCAACAAATGCTGTTGTCTCGAATGATCCATTTTCATGTTTCCTTTATTATTTTATCACTGTATACAATTGGTCCATTGGTAGCATCTACACAGAACAGTGAACATTCTTCACAATGCGGTATTTATGTTTCTACGAAGTTAGAGTTTCCTTTACAAATTTGGTATAACTTTGATAACTATCATCCTAGGTGGGTTTTTGGTTTTGGCGTTCAAAACGTATTGCAAAAATATACACGCAAGATGTATATTTTCATAATATATTTTTTACGAAGTATTGTTTCATATTCCTGATTACACTCTTAATATACTGTTGGTGAGAAATAAACTCAAAATGACATTCTTTCAATAATTACAAAAACTTCCATTTTCATATTATTCTAAAAACATTTCATTTGACTCTTTTATTTCTTCATGCATATATACATCTACATTGGGGCGACGCTATGACGCATTTGTTTCTGATTGGCCGTCTGTGTTTCTATGTACATGTAATGATGTATTTTTCTTTTTTTTTTTCTCCTTCTTTGATGTTCAGTTTTCATAATAAAAATGTGATTAAAAGGAAAACATGTGGGTTCTTTTTTTCATTCCCACAAATTATATATTTTTCCTATTCATAAACCAAGCTAAAGAAGGCTGGTTTAATTCAATTAAAACCATCGATTAATTAATATCAAATTATATATTTTAAACAGCATCAGTCAACTGATAGTTCCTGTAACTCCAATGGATTTACTTTCATTTACAAAATACAACATCTAGGAAAGCTGATATAAAAGAGGATACTCACAACCAAGGTGAGTGCATTTTACTTACCTTATAAACCTTGAACTATTTTTATAAAATATATAAGAAGTAAATTGAAATATTTATCAATAATACTTTTGTCAATATGCAACAGATTATGTCAACTGATGCGCTAAATTATTGAGTTTTTAAATTTATTCTTGAGAAAAGTTCTTTTCTTTGCATATTTGAAGAAACATTTGCTACATTTAAAATAATATTATTTTGCTACATTTAAAATAATAATAATGATAAAAAATGTAAGCGAAAATAAATAAATATGTTTTTCTTGAAAACGAAAGTATAGAAATCTGTATAAACATTAAAAACGAAATAAGTAAAAGAATGTTTAAAATAAACATATGAATGATTAAATATAAAATTGTAGTTATTATAAACTAGAAAGAAAACAAAATTGAAATATTAAAATGAGTATCCTCAAGGACACTATAATTGAAAAACTTAACGCACAAAACTACGATGTTTGGAAATTTAAATTGGAAATGTTTCTCCAAAAGGAAGATTTATATTCCGTGGTTCTTAACGATGCTCCGAATCCCATTACGGACACATGGAATAACAAAAATAGGAAAGCACGCGCCATTATAAACCTCTTAATAGAGGATAATCAAATAATCCATGTCAAAAATCTTGAGACCGCTAAAGAATGTGGAACGCCTTAAAAGCTGTACATGAGCGTTCAACCCTCAGCAGTAAACTATTTTTGCTTAGAAAGCTTTACTCTACGAAATTAACTGAGGGTGGCGATATGATAGACCACTTAACGAACATTTATCAATTGCGAGATAAGTTAGTATCACTCGGAGAAGAAATAAATGACAGGCACCTTTCAGCCCTAATGCTCTGTTCCTTACCTCCAAGTTATGATGTATTAATCACCGCTTTAGAATCGCGTAATGAAAAGGATCTTGTACCAGAGTTTATACGCTCGAAATTGATTGATGAATTTTCTAAAAGAAAAGAAAACAAATCTGAAAATAATTCAGTGTTAAAGGTTAAATTTAAACCGAAACCAGAAAATTCAAAGTTCTGCCGTTATTTAAAAAAAAAATTCGCATACAATTGAAGAATGCTGGCATCTTAAAAATAAAAATAAAGAAAAGACTCTGAAACAAACAAAAGCCAGCAATGCCAGATCAACTTTCAAATCTGGTATGTACTCTCAAGACAGACATAACGCGGATAGGGCTCTTATTACTGAGAGTGAAAATAAAAAACCTAACGATAAAATATTCACTCTATTTATCGGTGAGAAATCTAACAATTGGTATGTAGACTCAGGTTGTTCAACGCATGTATGCAATGATAGGAGTAAATTTCATGAATTTAATCATAATAATTCACGCGTAACTATCGCGAATGGACAGGAGATAGAATCCCTGGGTCATGGGTCTGTGAAATTAAACACCATAAATTCCAATAACACACATAATACTATAATATTGAAAAATGTTTTATATGTACCAGAGATAGAGACAAACCTCATATCTGTAAAAGAGGCTACTGAAAATGGTTGTGTAGCAATATTTGAAAACAAATCATGCAAAATAATGCATGAAGGAGAAACATGCATTGAAGGTTACATTAACAACAATTTATACGAATGCAAAGTTAACTATGATACAACACACACTATAAACATGGTAAAAATATGTGAAAATACAAATTGCATTGATAAATGGCACATTAAATTAGGCCATAGAAACATTAGTCATATAAAACAATTGGTAAACAACAACATGGCAGTTGGGATAAAACTAGACAACTGCAAACATGATAATGCATGTGAAACTTGCATATTAACTAAATTAACGGACAATCCTTATCCCAAAAAGGCTCAGTTTAGGGCAACTAAAGCACTAGAGTTGGTACACACTGACTTGTATGGACCAATGACAACCCCCACGGTCGGTGGAAAATACTATTTTTTAACCTTCATTGACGATTTTAGTAGATTTACAGTTATATACCTACTGAGAAAAAAGGATGAAGTTTTCACAAAATTGAGGGAATACATCGCAATGACATCAAACAAGTTCGGACGAACTTTGCATGCAATCCGCTCCGACAACGGAGGGGAGTATACCGGGACAGAATTAAACGATTACTTAACAAAATTAGGTATAGACCACCAATTCACTGTTCCCTATTCAGCTTCTCAAAATGGAACTGCTGAACGTAAAAATCGTACTTTAGTTGAAATGGCACGTTGTTTATTAAAGGATGGCAATTTACCAAATTCTTTCTGGGGGGAGGCAATAAATACCGCAGTTTACTTGCAAAATAGACTCCCAACATCTTCGTGTGAATTGACACCTTATGAATTATGGACAGGTCGAAAACCTGACCTATCGATGTTAAAACCATTTGGTTGTCGTGCCTATGCATACGTACAAAAGGTACACAGGGGAAAATTAGATAATACGGCACAGGAAGGTATATTCGTAGGGTACGATAACAGAAGTAAAGGATATAGGATCTGCACAAATGGGAAAAACATAATTATTAGTCGAACCGTAAAATTTGTAGAAAATGAAAAACAAGCGATACTTAAATATGAAACATCACAAAACAATGATGAGAAAAGTGATAATAAAAATCCATCACCAAATTTGCAAATAATAGACTCAGAGATAGATGAAACTAATGATAGTGTTGTGTCAGATAATTCACAAAATACTCCACGTAGATCACAAAGATCTAATAAAGGGGTACCACCAGATAGATTCGCATTCACATTACACAATGAAAGAATAAGTGAACCAAAATGCTGGGATGATATAATAAGTATGGAAAACCCTGTAGAAAAGGAAAATTGGATCAATGCTACATTAGATGAAATAAATTCACTCAAGCAGAATGACACCTGGGATTTAGTTGAGGTTTCACCAGGGATGAAAATAGTAGGGTGCAAATGGGCATTCAAGGCAAAATATAACAGTCAGGGCCGTGTTGAAAAATACAAAGCTAGGCTGGTTGCGAAGGGCTTTTCACAGAAATATGGAATAGACTACGATGAGACTTTCGCCCCAGTGGCGTCTCACACAACTTTGAGAAGTTTTTTGGCAATGAGTCTTTATAAGAATTTAAGTCTTAGACATATTGATATCAAGACTGCATTTTTACACGGTAAATTGAGTGAAGATGTTTATATGCATCAGCCAGAAGGATACGTGGTATCCGGGGAAGAACATAAGGTGTGTAAATTAAAAAAGGCAATATACGGGCTAAAGCAGGCCGCGAGAGCATGGAATTTAAATTTGA
Source organism: Salticus scenicus (assembly GCA_963930645.1). Taxonomy (NCBI): domain Eukaryota; kingdom Metazoa; phylum Arthropoda; class Arachnida; order Araneae; family Salticidae; genus Salticus; species Salticus scenicus. Next base: position 58,145,344 of record OZ005648.1, read on the forward strand.
ATGAGTCATTACTTAACTTAGGCTTTATTCAAAGTCAATTCGACAAGTGTCTTTATAAACGTAAACAAAACGATGTAACTACTTATGTACTTGTGTATGTCGATGATTTGTTAATAGCGGGGAATGATCAACAAATAAATGAAATTGTAAACAAACTAAAACAAGAATACCCGTTAACAGACTTGGGAGAAGCAAAACAATATCTTGGGATAAATATTAATCGCCCTAATGAAAATACAATGACTCTTGATCAAACACACAAAATACAAGAACTTATAGTCAAATACGGTTTAGAAAATTCAAAACCTACAGACACTCCTATGGACACAGGTTACATAAAATTAAATGACGAAGAAAACCTTTTACCAGAAAATACACAATATAGACAGGCTGTAGGCGCATTGTTATATATTTCAACCGTGTCACGTCCGGATATTAGCGCCGCGGTAAATATTTTGAGTAGAAGAAATGAGCGCCCAAGAGCAAAAGATTGGGAAGCGGTAAAAAGATTAATGAGATATTTAAAAAGTACAATTAATCTTAAATTGACATATAATAATATTGAAGAGCCTGTCTTGAGGGTATATGCAGATTCCGACTGGGCAAACGATTCCAGTGATCGTAAGTCTACAACAGGAAATTTGTTCTGCATAGGAGCAAATACTGTATACTGGACAAGCAAAAAACAAAAATCTGTATCAATGTCATCAGCAGAAGCGGAATATATTTCTGCAGCAAGTGCTGCGCAAGAAGTAAAATGGCTTATAAACCTTTTTGAAGAAATTGATATGCAACAAAATTGTCCTATTACACTCTATGAAGACAATCTTTCTTGCATCAAATTGGCCGAAAATGATAAGTTTCGACAGAAAACTAAACACATCGAGCTAAGATACCATCTGATTCGAGACCTTGTTGAGCAGGGCACAATAAAGATTGAGTATGTAAGCACGGAAAATATGATCGCCGATGTGCTCACGAAGCCTCTGCCGAGACATTCTTTTCGAAAATTGCGAATTTCCTTGTTGAACTGTGATTAAATGTCATCGAGTTTACGCAGGGGTGTTGGTGAGAAATAAACTCAAAATGACATTCTTTCAATAATTACAAAAACTTCCATTTTCATATTATTCTAAAAACATTTCATTTGACTCTTTTATTTCTTCATGCATATATACATCTACATTGGGGCGACGCTATGACGCATTTGTTTCTGATTGGCCGTCTGTGTTTCTATGTACATGTAATGATGTATTTTTCTTTTTTTTTTCTCCTTCTTTGATGTTCAGTTTTCATAATAAAAATGTGATTAAAAGGAAAACATGTGGGTTCTTTTTTTCATTCCCACAAATTATATATTTTTCCTATTCATAAACCAAGCTAAAGAAGGCTGGTTTAATTCAATTAAAACCATCGATTAATTAATATCAAATTATATATTTTAAACAGCATCAGTCAACTGATAGTTCCTGTAACTCCAATGGATTTACTTTCATTTACAAAATACAACATCTAGGAAAGCTGATATAAAAGAGGATACTCACAACCAAGGTGAGTGCATTTTACTTACCTTATAAACCATGAACTATTTTTATAAAATATATAAGAAGTAAATTGAAATATTTATCAATAATACTTTTGTCAATATGCAACATATACCTTATCAAATTAATAATGACATCCCAAAGAAATTAAATATGTTTGCCAGATAATTTTGCGATTTTTCTTTCACCGAGGACGTCAGGTACCAGTATATTCGCCAACTTTTGCTGCTTACGAAATCTTATTTGTTTTCTTGAATCAAAATAGTTTTCGGCTGCGTTTTGCAGGTGACAATGTGAGATGTGCATTTTGAATAGGATTTGATTTTTGTATTGAATAAAGGTATCAATTTTTATTTATTTTTGCGCCGACTTCAAAAGTTATGATTAATTGTAGTGTTATAGGTTGTTTGGCGAAGGAAATTATTTTATACTTTTAGGCGCAATTTAGTTTCATTTCATACATTTTTTTTATTATTATTTGTTTGAATAATAGTTGCTTTTTGGAGTCGGTTCTATTTTTTTGTACAAAAAGATTTTATTTTTCTCTTTTCAGTGAAAACTTATTCATATAGCAGAACATCAAAAGACGTTCAACAGCAATTTCACAAATCACAAATTCCAAGAAAAGTGACATAACTCAAAACATGGTTTATGTCACTGAAAAACACATAAAATGCACCCAATGTGAACAAAAAAGTTACATCTCCATCTAGAAAGTTATCCACTTGAGAGACAGTTGTGCCAATTTTATTCCAGTCCAAGTTATTTTTAAACTGATTTTTCTCAAATGCTGCATTTTTAAATTGTGCCACTTTTCTTGCCTTTATCGGATATGAGCAAAAAACTATGTATTGAATGAACATACGTTAAGTTAAAAAGTCTTCAGAAATGTAAAGAACGGATACGCTGTATTCGTAATCAAAAATTCTGTTAGGCATATATATTGAACTTTAGAGTGAATACGTGTCACTCGCTGCGCTGAAAATTGCGCAGCGTAATGTTCAAACAAAAAACAAAATATGCATTGCAGCTGACGGACAGAAATATCAACATCGATACTTACATACTGCTTTTACCAGTGTAGCTGCATGCGTGAGTGAGAACAGACTTTTGTGAGTAACCTGTAATTTCGTTATACCTTAATGAAATGACAATGAAGCCTATTTCAGGCCAAGACCATTACGATAACAAAAAATGTATTAAAATTAAATCATCTCTTACGAAGTTATAAGCTAACAAATTTCAACAACAACAACAACAATGAGAAACATGGTTTGTATTGAGAACCTCTTCCTTTATGAAGCCGGTTTAAAACGTCTATGCGTTAATCGATGTGACCGCTTACAAGAACCATACTCTGAATTTTACATAGCATAAATGTCACCCGCTACGCTACAACATATGCAATGTCGTTCAAGTGTGCACAAAATAGGAGATTGTAAACAAACAAATGCCCGTTTTAAGCGTTCTGTTTTTAGCATTAACGTCTAAACTATCTTTTCGTACTAAATCGATGATGCTCTGCAATTTTATAATTCACTTTTTTCCCCTGTCTTGAATTGTTTCCGAGGTAGGAACGCTAACTCCACTGTTTCCCCCCAGGTGGCGCTGTAGGCGGTTAAATCACGCAGCACATATCCACTTTACTATACCTACATACCACTTTTATGACTATAGCTCCAGCTGTTCAGCAGTTAAAAGAGGCAAGACTGACTTTTTTGGGCACCCTGTATTTTCTTTTGATCGTAAAACTAATGCAATAGGACCTATTACAGACCAAGACCTTTACAATAAAACAAAAAGTACCAAAATCGGATTATCTGTTCGGAAGTTATGAGCTAACAAACAAAAATAAAAACAAAAAAACATACGGTTTGAATTGAGAAACTCCTCCTTTTTTAAGTCGGTTAATTATAGCATCTCTTACGAAGTTATAAGCTTAAAAACACCAACAACAACACATAGCTCGAATTAAGAACACCTTCTTTTCTGAATTTGGTTGAAAACGACTTTGCGCTAATCGATGTGACGGCTTACAGTACCATTAGTTTGAACCACAGAATATACGTGTCATCCGCTACGCTGCAAAGTGTGCAACGTAGTTCAAGTGTGCACAGTGTAGGAAATTGCAAAGAAACTACTGCACGTTTTAAGCGTTCTATTTTTAGGAATAATGTCTAAAAACTGTCTTTTCGTAGTAAATCGATGATGCTCTACAACTTCGTAATTAACTTTTCTCCCATCTTGAACCGTTTTTCAGGTAGGAGCGCTAATTCCGCTGTTTTTCACCAGATGGCGCTATATTTTCTTTAGATTGTAAAGATATTACAATGGGACCTACTTCAGACCAAGACAACAAAACAAAAAGTAACCATATTTTGAACTATATAGCGTATGTCTCACCAGCTACGCTACAACGTGTGCAATGTAGCTCAAGTGTGCATAGTGTAAAAATTGCGAACAAATGCACGTTTTTAGAATTTTATTTTTAGCATCAATGTCTAAACTATCTTTTCGTAAAAAATCGATGATGCCCTGCAATTATATAATTCACTCCCCCCCCCCCTGTCTGGAACCGTTTCCGAGACAGGAACGCTAGCATGAATGCCTAAAGAATCTTTTTGTACTAAATCGATGACACTTTTCAATTTTTAATTTACTTTTTTCTCTAGAACCGTTTTCGAGATAGTAACACTAACTCCGCTATTTTCCATCAGATGGCGCTGCAAGCGGTTTAACCTTGTATTGCATGGCCACTTTGCTATACTTACATACCATTTTTAACAATGTAGCTGCAGCCGTTTAGCAGTTAAAAGAGTTGGGACTGATTTTTTTGGGCACCCTGTATTTTCTTTAGATCATAAAGATATTACAATGGGACCTATTTCAGACCAAGACCTTTTCAACAAAACAAAAATTGTCAAAATCGGAGCATCCATTCAGAAGTTATGAGCTAACAAACATAAAAAAAACATACGGTTTGAATTGAGAACCTTCCTTCTTTTTTGAAGTCGGTTAAAAACAGTAGTTTTCGATGTGGGAAGCTTCTTGTGATAGAAAAAATAAATCAAAATTATGCCGTATTTTGATCCGCTTCATGAGAATTCTAAATTATTTTAAATATTCAGTTATTTAATTGTAATCTTGTGTATATATGTGAAGATATCCATGCATTTGATTATTCATATTTCAATTATAGAATCAGTTTAAAACAAACTGTAAAATATTTATTTTATTTTATTTATTTATTTATTTATTTATTTATTTTAGTACGACAGCACTATTGTTTTGAATCAGAGATTTTAGCGCTGTGGACGTTTGCAGTAGTTCCTCTTGAAACAAACATATATATGCAATATGTCAGGTTTGAATTCGCTATACAAAGATACACCGTTCAATTGAATCAAACGTAAAAACGAACAACGTTCAAATATTTGTTGTAATGTTCAAACGAAAATTGGTACACTTATTAATCCGGAAAAAATCTAGCTAACGTCATATCTTTTAGCTCAATCGGATAATTGGTTAATAAAATATTAAATAAGAGCACTATTTTAACTTTAAAATTTTTAAAAATGAGAAAAACAAATTGGTGAGAAAAAAATCGTTTTTTTTTAATTATTATTATTAAAGGAAGCATGTTTATTTTTATTCCGAAATAAAATGAACTCGTAGCTATTTCCTTTTATTTATATTGAGAGAAGAGTTGGTTTCTTGCAAAGAACTTTACTTACGCAATTCCAATAGCCGTTCTGATTCATCGTCAAAATGACAACAAAAATCTAAGATGCGCCATGGGGATCTTATACTAGCAGCAGTACCAAAGAAATTTTAAGTAATGTGCATTATAGGCGTAAATAACTAAAGCTAAAAATGTCTTGGTTTATACATTTCATTATCAGTTTTATATAATATAATGTATAGGACAAAAAAATATTAACATTCATTACAATAACAATAAATAAATAATAATAATAACAATAACAATAACAATAATAAAAAGATAGAAGTTTAAATGAAAAAAAAAAAAAAAAAAAAAAAGTCCTCAAGAAGAATATTATGAGTAGTTGATTATTTCCAAAATTTATTAACTAAAAATAAAATTTAAAATTTCTTAATGCTTGTATATGTTATTTGAAGAACTCTAGAACGATATTTTTTTTAAATTAATATTTATCTAATTTTATTACTTTAGTCATCCTCTGACCATTAATAGAAATTATTTCGAAAGTAATACATATTAAAATTTGAAAAGTTAATTAAAAATATTTAATAGCTTAATCTAATATAATTTATTTAACATTTTAATTCAAAGCTATTTATTTTTCTTTTAAAAATGTTTTAAAATTAATGTAAAATATGATATCATTATTATGCAGTTAAAGCAAACAAAAAAAAAAAGAAAAAAGAAAAAAAAAAAAGAAAGAAAGAAAAAAGAAAAAAAAAGTAGAAAAGAAAGAAAAAAGAAAAAAAGTAGAAAAGAAAAAAAATAAAATAAAATAAAATAAAACTATAACACCAAGAACCATATTACGGCAATAAAAGCAAAATTCTCGAACCGATACGGACTAAATTAACATAATATTTAATTTACAAAAGGTATCATGACAAATTTCAGATTATGTCTTTATCTTATCGGCGTAATATATTTGGCTTCAGAGAAGAACAAAATACAGAGGCGATATTTCTTATTTTTCCTTAAAATTTACAATAACGTAATTAATAGTTTTGACATACATAAATGTTTAACGTGTGCTGCACTTAATAAAACTCTTAGAAACCAACGCAAATTGATGAATGTATTAACCAATAATAATTACATAGATAGATTTTCTTTATATAATTTTTATAAAATATTTAACAAGTTTTCTAGAGTTTTAAACACCTTAATATTCATTTTGCTATTTTTAAGTCTTTGTGTTTCCTATTATTAAAACTTTAGTAAATGTATTAGAATGTGTATTTGTATTTTATTTTACTTTCATGCAACAATGTTAAGTTAATTTTCTGTAATGCGTATATTTATTAAATAAATAAAAAGTAACTACGCATAAAAATACATTTAAGTACACAAACATACATCCTCTGTTTCAAATTGAAGTAACTATTCATCAGCCTTCATCATGCGAACAAATAGGCATGGGTGCGCAGTGAGAGCTTCAAAAGAGTATTTTATTTAGGTACGTAAAATGGCTTAGAAATACTTAATTTAAAAAAAATGTTAGTTGTGTAATGAACATTTATAGAAGAATATGCTGTATTATGAAGGCGGTGACAAACAGAAGTTACGGTTACAAACACCTGAATATGTGAATTATCGTTATCGATGCTTCGTAATCGGTTTATAACTGTAACTGCATAGCTAAATTTATGATATATTATGCATGATGCATTAGAATATTAATCGAAAATTATGTTATTTAAGTGTTTTCGAAAAGATAAAAATGAAACTTACCATCTACTATATCTTTTATATTTTTTAGCAAATAAAATCTTTCCTTATTATGTGGGAATTCATCTACCGTGAACAAAAACTTTGGTTCAACTTGTTTCACCCTGTTAAGGTATGCCTGAAAATAGATTGTGCTCGTTAAAATATACAAAAGTAGGGAAAAAAAAAAACCGCATGCAAATCTTTATGCTTCTACATGCAAATTTATTAGATACATATTTTGTATTAAATCTATAACATATAGTATATCAAAAATGTCAAAAGGGAGGAAAAAAGAAAGAGAATATTCCATATTTTGTGTAATTCAAATCACTGTAGAAATACAAAACAAAATCTTTATCATGAAATTTAACTGTATAATTATTTTCGATTAAAAAATTTAATTATTCGCTATATCTGTATTGAAATAGAAAACAAACTTTATTTTTACCTTCGTAAGGTCCACAAAATATCTTGATTTTAGCATAACTTTTAACTGAAGCAACATTTATGTAGTAAGAATATTTTGGACTGACCTGCAAGTAATACTTTACTTTTTAATTAATTCGCAATATTTTCACGCAAATTTTCTAATTATTATTATTATTTTTTTTATGATAATAAAATAACTCAATCATAATTGTATGAATTTCCTACATTACTTTTATTACATATGAATTACGAAAGTAATATTCAATTAAATGGTAATTTTGAACCAATTATTTTAATAGTATAGACGGGTTGGTTTCTAATAAAGTCTAAGCTTCTAATAAAGTTATGTAAAATTTAAACTAACTCGTCTAACTCCTGAGTTCAAATCATAATAATTGTAAATCGAAATACAATATGATAATTTTAATATGATCCTTTATATAAAGATTTTTAAAACCTTATTTAATATTTTAAGTTAATATTTAGTATTTTCCAATTTTTTATGATGGTACTATATAGAATGCCATGAAATTTGTGTAACAACGTTTCAAACGCAAAACAAAAATTACTTGCCTAGTATACGCAAACAAGTATTACTTTTAATGAAGAATTCGTTTATATTAAATAACATTTAGATTTTGAAGAGATCATTGTTTATTATCATTTAATTGTATCAGACGTTATTTTCATAATAATATTGTCTAATCGACGTTCATATTTTGTGGATGTTTTAGTTTATTAGTTGGAATCGTGAAAGTTCATTGTCCTATAATGAGCTTCAATGCAGATGGAAAAAAAATAAAAAAAATATTAGAATTTAATTATGAACACGTCATCAAAGATTTTTTTATTTAAAATGGCTGATTAGAAAAACAACTGTAAACAGCACAATAAATAACTAACAATAGCAAAGTAATAATAATATCAATAATAATAATAATAAACTGGAACAATGAACAGCAAACTAATGTCTATCTACAATATAGTCTGTATACATGTTTAGTGTCTGGCTTTTCAATATATCTCTCAGAGCGAAACAGTTTTGTTTGAAAGGCAACGACTCAAATGTAAGGCTTTCGTTTCCTCACTGCAGTATTGCACAATTTTCAAATATGACATAGCACAGTATTTATTCAGTGCAGGTGTTTAAATTCAGTGCAGGTGGCCAGTAGTTATTCGAAAGTCAGCGTATGATTTCCTTCTAGGCTATAATGGAATACCCATAGTACCGCCAATCCACGCGTTTTGGTAATTTCTTTTGGTAACACCTTCCCTAAAAGCTTCCTCGTTACTATTTTTTAACAATCATTTCGCAGTATGAAACGAGTAAATTATACTCAAGATTTAAAACTTGCAGTACCGGAGTTCAGTTTTAAAGCAATAAATAATGATAATAATAATAATATAAAAAACTTCTCATCGTTAGTTAAAAAGGTATAAAATAATGAAAAATATATGTGTCAGTCAGATACTTTTAATAGACACTTTAACATAAAAAAGTAAGAAAAATAAAAAATGAACAGTATTTACGACCGATTAAAAGATTATGTTAGATTTAAGTCAAGAATAAGGATCATGTTAAGATTAAGTTAAAGTAAAAAAAAAAAAAAAAAAAAAAAAAAGCATTTATGACCGATTAAAAATATTATGTTAAAATTAAAACAAAGCTTTTCTCTATAATTTTATAGCACCTTCAGGTCTATTAAAAGTAATAATAATAATAATACTAGTAATAATTGAATGAATTTCATGATCAATCACCTATAATAAAAATAACAAAAAAGTACCACAAAACTGGTGTTTTAAAGTAATAAGATGCAAGAAATTATCAACGATTGTTTTGAGTCGAAAGAAAACACAGCCTTTCGTGAGGCAAAGCAAAGTAGGCACGGGTGCTGCAATTTGAGCGGCAAGTTGCGCTTGGCTTGCAGGACTCATGCTTATTTGGCCGCAACGTTCTAATATATTATCACATATATCCCATGTGCTTTAATTAATTTCAGTGCACAAAAAATCTGTTCTCAAAAATGAATGTCAGCGCAGAGTTTTTATTTATTTATTCTTTTTTGTTTATAGAAACAGTCCCTTAAACATGTATATTTTTTAAATTTTAAAACAAAATACATTTTTTAATAACATGGGTGTTTCTATGAGCCATTCTAATTATAAAGCTAAACAAATCGTCGACCCCCCTCTTTTATTCTACGATCTTTACATAATAATAATAATAATAATAATAATAATAATAATCTTTTACCTGAAATAATTTGTAATAAAAACTCATGCCTTGTCAGATATATCAAAATATCTATTAAATGTCGTATTTTACAGCTCAAATAATAACATAAAATTGCTTCGACTATGAATCTAGGTTTTTATAAAACCTTATGCATATACCTCTATTTATACAAATTCATATTCATAGAGATTTGCAAAGGAAATTCCTTTAAGGTTTCTGAAATTTAGGTTTAATTTATGAAATGTCAAAGGTCGTTTGAAATACATCAAAGAAATCGTATAACAACTGATTCATATAAAAGTCTTTTGAGGCATAATGTTCTTCCAAGGAATGTGACTCACAAGTTATTTAATTGTGCTATGTATGTATTGCAAATTACACAGCGATCTTTCCCTGAAGCACATAAATTTGACTTTTATATAAATACTTACTTCGAAATGCATTTGATAATTGGGAATTCAAAATGATTAGTATTTAAAAAAAATTCATATCTAAAAAGTAACTTTTTTTAATGTTTAATCAATTTTGCTAGTGCAACCTGTCTAAAGTGACCACCCTAGGGACCGGCTAAAATGGTCACTATACGCAGGTGGTCACTTTATAAAGGGTCTTTATAATTGGAAAAAGGTCGCTTTAGTCAAGAAAATGGTCACTTTAGTCAGGTGGTCACTTTACCAAGGTGGTCACTTTTACAGGTTCCACTGTATTATATTTTTTTTATATTGTTTAATTAATTTTTTTATTTTGTTTAATTAGTATTTGGATTCTATTTAATTTGAAAAAGTAAATTAAATATATGGACTTTACATTGTTTATTGAAAATTATATCCATTAAAAATACTATTCACATTATCGAAAATTGCACAAACATGATACAATACTGCAGTTTTATACAGCAGTTTTTGAGGGTATACGCAGGTTTCGAAAATTTAAAAAAAGACAAAAAGAGAGAAAGAAAATTCTCTTCTTTTTCTTTTTTTTTTTTTTTTTTTTTTTATATTTCTGTTTCCTGTTCACTCCGCTCATCAACCACCAAGGGAGGTTCCGCATTACCGACTTGCTTCACTTATTAACTCTTGTATCGCTCTAGCAGACTATTAGTAATTTTGCCTTTCATTGAATAGGAATACTAATAGTGCATAACACAAGACCAAAGCAGTAAAATGTTACAAAAATCTCCATATTCAATTTCAAATTGAAATACATATTACTTAGAACCATTTTTAAGATAAAATATTATGTTAAAAATCAGAATTTATTTTTCAGAATTGAAAAAATTCGTAATATCTAAATCATTTTGCGTTACAGTTTCATTCTTTTTCATTACACAACCCCCTTCGTGGCTTTTAAATTTCTGTCATTTTTTGGCAATGAATTTTTTGGTACATTGCTTGTTTTCTTTTTTTTTTTTTTTAGTACATATTTTTTTTAAATTCCTATACTCTATTAAATTTGTTAGTTAACTTAGGGCAGTATATAGTACTCCATATATATTTTTAATGTACAGCTACATAATCTATTTACACACTCGAAAATATCTGAAAAGGAAAATAGTTTATTATTATTATCATTATAATTTGGGAAAAAATTCCATAGCTTCAATTTTTAACTGTCTCCTACCTACTTTGTAAAATAACGAAGGATAAAAATACTCCATTTCTTATAAGAGTTTTAGGTGATGCATTTTTTTCCCTTGCCATAGTTAGAAACATGAAAGGTATCACGGAAATGTTTAATTCTGTAATTTTTAATTCTGTAATGTTAAAAAATTATCAGAGTTAATTTAGAAGATGCTATCATTTATAAATGAGTTTGGATTTAAATCAAACATTTTTTTTTTTTTTTTTTTTTTTTTTTTTTTTTTGTGCCAAAGTATAGCTCGAGTATTTTAAATATGTTTTTAAATAAAAAAGATAAATACACTTCAAAGGCAAAAAGAAATCAGCCAGTTATACAGACACGACATTATTTCATTATTCAGAATATATATATATATATATATGAAAAAAAAAAAAGAAAAAACAGAAAACATAAGAAAGTGCCAGTAGGAAAATTAATTTTCTAAAAGTAGAAAAAAAAAAAGGTATCTGAAGACGACAAATTACTACCTTAAATTAATTTTTTATTGAAAATAATTAAGATAACGCTTTTTATTTATATATTTATTTATTTATTTATTTATTTATTTTTTCAGAAGTAAAATCTCTTTGTTACAACATTGTCTCGTTGTTGCAACATTAACGTTTGTTTTATTTTATTTTATTTATTTATTTATTTTTTTAGCACCACAGATCGCATTCTAATTTTCCTGTGGAAAATGACGTCATGGGAACTGAAAGAACAACGATTTGAAAACTTTTTGCAAGATGGCAAATAGAGTACTTTATCAACCCGACGTTTTTATTTAATAACATCATTAATTAAGATGATAGAAATTTCTTAATTAATTGAAATGTCTTTCTCGAAGTATTCGGAACATATTTATACTTCTCATGACGGGGGGGGGGTGACACTGCCTCCGCAAGGAGATGCTTTCGCAGACAAAAAAAAAATTTAACGCCCGAGATAATAACATTTTTTTTAGATATATATATAGATAAATAAATTTTTATTTAAATTTTTAGGTACATAATGGAAGAAAGTTTAAACAAAATTTTACAAAATTTCCATTAAAATAAATATTTGGAAAATTCAGCTTGTGGGATCTGGTTTCATGAGACACTTCTGAAAAAAAAAAAAAATGTCCTTGCGGTAATCAGAATAACTGATGATACCTTTATTTGAAATTACAGGGCCGTCAAAAAAAAAAAAAAAAAAAAAAAAAAAAATTGCCTTTCCTGCCATAAAAATGTGTCGAACCCCAGTGATGACACGTGGTGTTAGTCGATCACAGACGACCTTTCCATATCCTATCAACACTCAGTTCGCCTCGTGGACTTTTGGAATATTTCTGTATGCTCTTTGATTCCACCCAGCCAGTATTTCGTTCATTTGTTAAAGTTTGAGAGCCTACATCGGTATTCCACTCCACACAATGGGTCGGATTAAGCTTAAAATGGAAGGGAAATGCCCTGCTTTGACTCTTCTAGAGAATGAGACTCTGTGATTGATGTAGCCAGAGATCTGGCAGACAATTATAGATGTAGCCAGATGCAGAAAATCATTACAAGGTCAATAAAATGTTAACATTTAAGTCAAGATCTTGTCATCCAAGTGGTTTATTGTGAATATTACATTGCAGTCAGGAAGAATATATCAACGAAATATTAGCCGGCGGGAACGAAGAGCGTATAATCTGATTATAAAAGTCCACTAGTCGAACTGAGTGTTGAGGATAGGGAAAGGTCGTATGTAACCATATAATGCCACGTGTTATCACTGGGGTTCGACACACTTTTATGGTGGAAACGGCAATTTACATCTATTTTTTTTTTTTCGCTCAAGTGTAAAAATTATTTTTACCGGCATTGTAAAAAAAGCAAATTTTTGTTGTTATTAGATAAGTATAGCTGAAGCTTCAACAAAGAACTAAAAATAAAGTTGAAAAACAACTTTTTAGCAGAATTGTATGCAAAAATAGTGCAATTTCCGGTACATTTTACCCACGTACAGCCTTTTAAAATAAGATGTAATCGGAAAAAAAGAGAGAGAGAGAGAGAGAGAGAGAAAGGAAAGGAAAGGAAAATTAAAAACCTTCATTTAAGCTCGAGTCATCTCTATTTTAAAGATGTGCACAAAATTTCAATCAGGTTGAAGCATTAGTTTTTGAAAAATCGTTTCCATCGAATTCAAAAATAGTGTTTTCAGGATAAAAGCGATTAAAGTTTTAAGTGTGAATAAAACGAACCTAATGTGGGGAAATTTCAGAGACTCTAAGCCCTAAATTTATACTCTTGAAACTTTAGGAAAATTGCCAAGACAAATTTCAATATTACATAAAATAATATAATATAATTTTTTTTTTAATCCATGTAATTCCTTAAAACAACCAGGAACCCGTTTTATAAAATTCTTTTCCTGAATGTTAAAAAATAATTTGTTAAAAATAAATGTTAATAAATGTTAAAAAATAAATCTTAATAAATATAAATAAATGTTAAAATATAATGCACACCTATACACCACAGCTTATATTGGTTTAGCAAAAAGGTAACATAATTTTCTTTTTCCAGAGAGTGTATACACATTTTTTATACTTTTTTAAATATGAAAAGAATTAAAGCGGTGCGTTATGGTAGTTGAAATTCATTGAAAATATTTTTCTGCAAAAAGTATGAATTATAGAACAATCAAATTCTACATATCCAACTATGTGTGAAAATTTAACGAGTGATTAAAAACTAAACATTAAGCATATTGAAGCTAAAAATAAATAAAAAATAAGATCATTTTGTGATATTTCTATAAAACTTGATTAAGAAAAAGTTTCGAATCCTGGCCATGTCTCTTTTCGTTCCTGAAAATAATAGTTCGGCTAATCCATCAAAAATGAATATACAGGGTGATCCAAAAGTCAGGACAAATTTTAAAAATGAATAATTCGAAAACGAATCAAGATACAAAGATACGGTTTGCACCAAACGGGTGGAAAAGAAGCCGGGTTTTGTGTGGCAAAGAAAAAAAAATAGTTCTGTTGGCGACCAGAAGATGGCGCTGTTGTATTTCTGATGTAGGATTATGCAAAGCAAGAAACGAAATAAAAAGGAACAACTACAGCAGGTAATGGTAGTCGACGCTTATATGCATCGAAATATCGCATTCTCAGTCGCTACTTTAATCACGCATGGCCTCCAAGATCTCCCGATCTGACACCCTGGGACTTTTGGCTGTGGGGATTCTTGGAAGTCAAAAGTGTACCGCGACCAACCGGCATCACTAGCAGCACTGAAAGATGCCATCCGCCAAAATGTGTCTGCCATAACGCAAGAAATGCTACTAAATGCTGTGAACGATGTGGTGAATCATCTCACAGCTGTACTTCTGAATGATGGACAGTGAACAGTTACTGTAGTAGTACTAATTAACTGTATTTAAGCTGACTGGTAAGTTGTCAATTTTTTTTCATTTGTAAATCATCTTTTGGCGAAATAAAACACTATAGCGCCATCTGTTGGTCGCCAACAGAACTAATTTTTTTTCCTTTGCCACACAAAACCCGGTTTCTTTTTCATCCGTTTGGTGCAAACCGTATCTTTGTATCTTGATTCGTTTTCGAATTATTCATTTTTAAAGTTTGTCCTGACTTTTGGATCACCCGGTATTATAAAAATGGCCCATGGTTCTTTTTAATTATTTATCCCTATAAAATAATAATGGTTTTAATTAATATTGGGTTAAACAAACATTTACCTGTAAATTACGTCTATATTCACAGAACACATAAAAAAAAATACTTATGAACTTCTAAATGCGAAATTTTAAGGGACAAATATTGACTGGAACAGATTGTTTGGTAAATAATTTGTCCAGATTTGAATCCTTGCCTGTTTATTTTTAGCTAATGCAAAAACTAATCAAGATTAAATATCTATATAAAAATAATAAACATAATCTATATAAAAAATCAACTCTTAAATCCAGTTAAATAAATTTGAAAAAAAAAAGTTATTTGATGAAATTTCGCCTTTAAAATTACATATATTTGCTGCATTTTAAAATTAGGAATTAATGTTTAGGGGTAACAGTTGTTTGAAAGTTATTTATTTGAAATATGGACTATTTATAAATGAGTGTTTAAATTCTTTCTCTTATTTTTTTTCTTAATTTATACATACACTTAATCAAGAAATGTTATTACATACTGTAGAATCTTTTCATTTTTAATGTTGTCACATAGAAACAGAAGCAGTTTTAAAACACAGAAAAAATAATCCATACCGTATAATAATAATAATAATAATAATAATAATAATGGAGAATTTTAAATTAAAAAAGAATTTTCAAATCTCAATGTTCAATTTAATTATATTCCAGATATTATAGTCCATTTAAGTGTTTTCACATTTCTGTAAAAGAAAGAAAAATAAAGTAAATAGCCTTAAAAATATTATTTTAATTTGTTTTAATAAATATTAAAAAATTACCTAAAAATCACTGTTTATTTAGTTCTTTTAATGTAGCAATAACAATACAAAATTTAACCCTTATTTTTTAATAATTTCATGAAATTATTCTTTCTATCTAATATAAATAATATAGCTACTTTAACAAATTCATATTAAAAGAAATATCAGAATATATTTTAAACTTTATACACTTGGTCCCAAAGTTGGTAAACCACCAGTCCATATGGCTCCAATACTTGTGACCGCTAACATGGCTATTACAGCTTCTAATCTGTTAGACATATAACCTGGAATAATGAAATTTTTATTTAGTTACATTATAAAATCATTATTAAAAGGAGCACATTATATGCTTACACAGCACTTAATGTGTTCAAATTTACTAAGGAATGAACAATATAATTTATATATTTACTTACTTATTAATACTGTTTAAAAGATTTACTAAATTATCGAATAACAAATTTTTAACATTTTATGCCAATTTACTTATTTCACATAAATATTTTTATAAATATTCCTCATATTATAAAAATAAATGAGTTGAAAATTTATTAAAGATGATGTAGCATAATATGAATTTATAAAGAATTGTTTTCATTTATAAATCATTACTAATGATGTTCAGACAAATTTTTGAAAAAATGTTTAAAAAAAAAAATCAATTGATATGTTTAATTTTTTTATTATGTTCATATCGATCGTTAATTATTACGTTTTACTTCTTTTTTCTTTTCTTCTTTTTTGCAAAATTGAAATAATAAATAATAGTTTTCAGGAATACGGAACAGTTCGTTCTATTATCGATTGTTCTTTTAATTGACACAAGTACTCACAAATAATTATTTGCTGTCTTTATATATATCCTCGAAAAATAATTTCCCCAAATGTACATGATTGCCATATTTATTCTTTAAAATATTTGTGTGAACAAGCTTTATAGTAATTTTTTTCATAATCAATTTAATAAAATTACTTATTTTAATTTTCATTGTCAATACAAATGAATAAAAACTGTATGAATCGAATGTTATTACATTAATTAGGGTGCCCAAATTAAAAGAGGACATACATGATTGCATCAGTTATACAGCAACAATAGCACAGCTAGTTAAAAAGAATAAGTACAATATTAAAAAAAAAAAAAAAATACGTGTGGCACTCGAGGACTGCCGCGGTAAAGCTATTGTATAGCATTTTTATCAACTTATGCAATTATAATTATTTATTTATTTTATTTATGCAGTATTTTTTTTTTCTTTGATATTAATTCAAGTTTTTTCTTTGATATTAATTCATGTTACACTTTTTGAGCGTGGTGACCGATAAGAAAACAAATTTTTTTCTTTATTGAATAAATGAGAATATATCCGCAATGAGAATATATCAAAAATATCCGCAATCGATTTGTAGGTATCGAAACCTCGATGTACCAAATTTGAATGATCTAACTCTATTTTTTGAGAAAAGGTATTTTAATAGGTTTTTAAAGGCCTGCAAGTCGAATGGGGATATTCAAGTTTTTTCTTTGATATGATTTCAAGTTACACTTTTTGAGCGTGGTGACCGATAAGAAAACAAATTTTAATAGAGAGAAGGTATTTAATAGGTTTTAAAGGCCTGCAAGTCGAATGGGGATATTCAAGTTTTTTCTTTGATATTAATTCAAGTTACACTTTTTGAGCGTGTTGACCGATAAGAAAACAAATTTTAATAGAGAAAAGGTATTTTAATAGGTTTTAAAAGCCTGCAAGTCGTATGGGGATATTTAAGTTTTTTCTTTGATATTAATGAATAAGATAACAATAATGATAAGAAAACGAATTTTAATAGAGAAAAGGTATTTTAATAGGTTTTAAAGGCCTGCAAGTTGAACGGGGATATTCAAGTTTTTTCTTTGGTATTAATTCAAGTTACACTTTTTGAGCGTGGTGACTGATAAGAAAACAAATTTTAATAGAGAAAAGGTATTTAATAGGTTTTAAAGGCCTGCAAGTCGAATGGGGATATTCAAGTTTTTTCTTTGATATTAATTCAAGTTACACTTTTTGAGCGTGGTGGCCGATAAGAAAACAAATTTTAATAGAGAAAAGGTATTTAATAGGTTTTAAAGGCCTGCAAGTCGAATGGGGATATTCAAGGATTTTCTTTGATATTAATGAATAAGATAACAATAATGATAAGATAACAATAATGATAAAAAAACAAATTTTAATAGAGAAAAGGTATTTAATAGGTTTTAAAGGCCTGCAAGTCGAATGGGGATATTCAAGCTTTTTCTTTGATATTAATTCAAGTTACATTTTTTGAGCGTGGTGACCGATAAGAAAACAAATTTTAATAGAGAAAAGGTATTTAATAGGTTTTAAAGGCCTGCAAGTCGAATGGGGATATTCAAGGATTTTCTTTGATATTAATGAATAAGATAAAAATAATGATAAGAAAACAAATTTTAATAGAGAAAAGGTATTTTAATAGGTTATAAAGGCCTGCAAGTCGAATGGGGATATTCAAGTTTTTTCTTTGATATTAATTCAAGTTGCACTTTTTGAGCGTGGTGACCGATAAGAAAACAAATTTTAATAGAGAAAAGGTATTTAATAGGTTTTAAAGGCCTGCAAGTCGAATGGGGATATTCAAGTTTTTTCTTTGATATTATATCAAGTTACTTTTTTTGAGCGTGGTGACCGATAAGAAAACGAATTTTAATAGAGAAAAGGTATTTAATAGGTTTAAAAGGCCTGCAAGTCGAATGGGGATATTCAAGTTTTTTCTTTGATATTAATTCAAGTTACACTTTTTGAGCGTGGTGACCGATAAGAAAACAAATTTTAATAGAGAAAAGGTATTTAATAGGTTTTAAAGGCCTGCAAGTCGAATGGGGATATTCAAGTTTTTTCTTTGATATTAATGAATAAGATAACAATAATGATAAGATAACAATAATGATAAGAAAACAAATTTTAATAGAGAAAAGGTATTTTAATAGGTTATAAAGGCCTGCAAGTCGAATGGGGATATTCAAGTTTTTTCTTTGATATTAATTCAAGTTACACTTTTTGAGCGTGGTGACCGATAAGAAAACAAATTTTAATAGAGAAAAGGTATTTAATAGGTTTTAAAGGCCTGCAAGTCGAATGGGGATATTCAAGTTTTTTCTTTGATATTAATTCAAGTTACACTTTTTGAGCGTGGTGACCGATAAGAAAACAAATTTTAATAGAGAAAAGGTATTTAATAGGTTTTAAAGGCCTGCAAGTCGAATGGGGATATTCAAGTTTTTTCTTTGATAATAATTCAAGTTACACTTTTTGAGCGTGGTGATCGATAAGAAAACGAATTTTAATAGAGAAAAGGTATTTAATAGGTTTTAAAGGCCTACAAGTCGAATGGGGATATTTAAGTTTTTTCTTTGATATTAATGAATAAGATAACAATAATGATAAGATAACAATAATGATAAGATAACAATAATGATAAGAAAACAAATTTTAATAGAGAAAAGGTATTTTAATAGGTTTTAAAGGCCTGCAAGTCGAATGGGGATATTCAAGTTTTATCTTTGATATTAATTCAAGTTACACTTTTTGAGCGTGGTGACCGATAAGAAAACAAATTTTAATAGAGAAAAGGTATTTAATAGGTTTTAAAGGCCTGCAAGTCGAATGGGGATATTCAAGTTTTATCTGATCTACTTTATACACAAATTTTACGCGTACAGCTATTCACTGTTGTACATATATGATAGATACCTATACACCTATATACTTTCTCACAAACAGTTGCTTACGTATTCGTCCGATTTCGGAGCAGCTCGTCTCGATTCGTGCGAGTTTCGTATAGCCGAAGTCTACCGAAGTCTGCCGAACTGTGTTAGGTTTTTTTTTCGTTACGGAATTTTTCGATTCGGTCGCCGCGCTCAAAGCCCGCGATAAAAGCTATACAATAGCTTAAAAAAAAAAAAAAAAAACTTTAATATATCACTTTTTTAAATTTACTGTTGAATCATATAAACTTGACAATTTTATGTATTAATAAATACTTAAAAAAAATAATAATAAATTAATTTTAAAAAAAATAAGAATTATCCCCTTAGCTTGAAAGAAAATGATAAAATGCGTAATAAAGAGAGCAATTATAAGAAATTTTTAACATTTAATAATTGAATAAAAATATTAAAAGAATGCATTGTCCTCGTGTTCTGAGCTATTCTAAAAGCTTCAAATGTCTATCTAATCGAAAAGTTACTTAAAAATCGATTGCAAAATTTGTACTGGACAAACAAGCAAGCAAACAAACAAACAAGAAAGCAATTAATAAATTCATGGTAAAAATGTGAGGAGTGCAACGCGAACTGCGTGTAATTGAGTAATCAGTTCGCGTAAAAGCATTTAAATTAAACGTGAAAATATGCAAAAGATGGAACAGAACAGAACAGTGCGTAGTAGTGCAACTATTAGTGACGGAAGGTGAGCATAATGTCACTCATTGTCGTAGGTCCTTTATTGTCGAATGGTGAATTGTACTATCACCATTACACATTGGAATCAAAGGGAACAGGTATGCAGCAGAAACGCAGGTAAGCTCTTTTACAAAGAAAACCAAAAGGAATGCCGGCTGCATGAAATTTCTATCACACTAAGATGTTCTTTCGGAAGTGTTGGGAACATTGCTATGTCGGAACTACGCAAAGAAACCAAGAGAGAACTTATAGGCTTACTCTACAGCAAGTTACTCTTCATTATGAAAATACCCACTCGCATGTCTTTTTTGAGATGCAGACGAGCACACAAGAATTCCGTTGATAAATGACACACAGCGTACAGTACGGTTTTGTCCTTTTATGACTATCACATTTTTATACCACTAAAAAAAAAAAAGCTTTACAAGGGAAACGTTTTCATTCGGACTAGGAAGGGAAAGAAGCAGTGCAGGACTTTTTCAAACATTCTATAACAAGCGTTTTATACTGCTTCCGAAACAATGAATTCTGTATTACAATACATAATAGCGATTTCTTTTAAACTTTTATTAAGGTATTACTTTTTTTTAACGTGTCTACTTTTCATTTCGGAAATTCTTTTACTTTTAGCGTGTTATTGATGGGAAAGTAAAATTTTAGCCATTTAAAATTTATAAAGATATTTTTAAAATGTCCAGTATTAATAGTCTAAGATCCCGCTGCAAAATTGCTACATTCATCGAGTATGTAATCAAAATCAGATTTTTATATTCAATTATAATAGGGACAATATGTTTTGGCCGGGTTGCCTAATAAAATGTGGCCGCTAGTATTTTTAATTAAATTAATATTAATTGACTTTTTGGAGAGAAATTTCATTCATTTGTTATTGAAATAAACTATACCCCACATCACAGACATATACATAGTGAACTTGAAAAGTAATGGTTGCCGTTGCGCGTTTGGCCGCTACCTCTTCGCAGCCAGGTGCAAACAGGTAGTTTTTTGGGGCGTTTATACGTTCATGGCGTATATTCATCATTTATGTATCAAATTAAAGCTAATTCTTTTCTGCACATGGTAAACTTCGTCTGCCAATGTAAAAGTGGCCGCAAGTAGGGGTTGCCAGCTGTTAAAGATTGCTTAGAATGAAAATTAGCGCGCTACATCGTTCGTCAGACAAGGATGGCGATAGCTAATTGTACGCGTTTTTGAAGCTTTTGCGCATGCGTCGATTGATAGTGTTCGCAACTATTCAGCTGCATTTTCATCAGTGTTGCCAGACGTGAGGATTTTTCTCGATTTCGGGGATTTCTGAAGCTTCGGGGAAAATGTTTGGGGGCAGAGATTTCGTTGTGCGCAGTTTAGGGAAATGAATTTTTTTTTATTCTTGGGAGGGAGGGGGGGATATTGGGTTTTCTTTAAAATTGGCAATTACTTTTACTTAAAATCCGCACCGAAAAAAAAAATGCGTATTAGATGATAATGCATTGATTCTGGATTCTATTTCTGAAATAGGAAAGTAATGTGTTGAAAGATTTTTTTTTTTTTTTTCGAAATATAGCCTTATTTGGGGAAAAAAATGTGAGCTTAAATTTATTAAATATTCTTAAATTTCTTTTTTATAGTCACTTACGATTTAGCAATAGCCAAATTGGCTATGCAAATTCAAAATACTAAAAAACCTGAATTCGATAATGTATTTATTAATTTAGGCGCATTTCATATGCAAATGGCATACTTCAAAGCCATAGGTAAATATATTGACTCCAGTGGGTTAATAGAGATTTTGGTAGAAGCTGAGGCACTAGCGGGAGGATCAATGAATAGTTTCTTGGATAGCAAACACTTTAATCGGTGTAAACGGCTACATCCTTTGGCTTCTGGTGCCTTGCAAGTTCTTCATTTTGAAATTTTTTTATCAGAAATTGAAAGTGATTTTGAAACATTAAATGAAGATTTAGAAGCGGTAAGAAATACTTCATGTGAAATTAATGAAAGCATTGTTTTAACTGACTCCCTGCAAAAAATACTAGAGGATTACAAACAGTTTCGCGAAGTCACACTGCAGGGTGACCATGGAAAGACTGCTCAATATTATTTGCAATACACAGAACTCGTCAACATATATCTTCGATTTTCTAGAAGTATTCGTTGCAGTAATTTTGAGCTTTACCTTGATTCTCTCTTCGAGATGTGTGATTACTTCTTTGCGTTCAATCTACCAAATTTCTCCAAATGGGCTGTTATGTATTTAAATAATTTAATCAAGCTGAAAATTGAGAACTCAACTCTGGTTATGGAATTTCGTGAAGGCGCCTTTGGTATTAGGCGCACAAAATCATGCTTAAGTAGATCGCCTGTGGACCTGACTTTAGAACAGACGATTAATGCTGATGCTGGTAATACCTTGACTGGTGTTAACCATTTTACAAACTCTATATCTGCACGACAAAGATGGGCTCTTAGTCACAGCATGAGGGCTAAAATCTTATCAGTAGTAAAAACAGAAATAGGGTTATCACGGGCTGATGATACATCACATTCCCTACAAAAGAGTCGAATTGAAAAAGATAACAAAACTTTGGACAGCATTATTGAAACCTGGACAAAAATATTTTGTTCAATCTTTCAACTGGTAAGGCGGCATCTTTAGATGTTGCAAATTGTTTACTGAACAGCAAGTCATTGGGTCAAGAACAAAAGTTGAAATTTTTTTCAGAATGTTTTGAAGATCCTACAAGATTTGTGAAATCAATTAGACGTAATAAAATACATAATTTTGCATCTGATTGTGTAAAAAAAGCATCAAGAGTAACACCGGAGACAACAAAGCTTTAATTAAAATGGAACGAGACATTTTTGGACGGATGTTGGCAATAGCTATAGATAACAAGATTGACATTGAGTACTGTTTGTCATATCTTCTTGCACCAATACCGCCTGCACTATTCCATTTTACAGGCTGCATGCTCAAAACGGACAAGTCTGCTTTAAGTAAACAATTAACATCACAGATTGTATCAGCCAATCCCGGACAAATTAATATAGAAATTATTGATGGTTTCTACTATTTGTATCAGATTGGCTCTACTTTGCCGCAAACATTTGGAAAGCTAGCTGAATCGATATTGGTGAAGCTTTGTCCAAAAAGCGCTCGCGAAGTACATATCATATTTGATAGATATTTAACGCCTTCAATCAAAGATTGTGAAAGACAAGATCGACAGGAAATTGATATTCCATATACAATTAATGGTCCGTTACAAACGAGACCAAGTGATTTTACAAAAAGCTTAAAGAATTTTCGTTTTAAAGAAGCTCTAGTTAAATTTTTAGCTTCTCAGTGGGACAACAACTCTTTTGTTTCAGTATTAGGAAACAAAAAAATTTTTATTTCTGTTGGAGAACAATGTTTTTCATATTGCTCTTCTGGAAATTGCGTTGTGAAATAACAGGAAACTGAATTAGAATGCCAACATGAGGAAGCAGATACGAGAATAGTATTTCATATAAGCAAAGTAGATAAAGAGTCTAAAATATTGGTGAAAGCAAGTGACACTGATATTTTAATAATTCTACTAGGTAATCTGCACAAATTTCTTCATTTTCAAATTTGGTTGGCAAATAGCACATCCAAAAAAAAAAAAAAGAACAGTAAAGACGAAATATGTATAAATTGTACGGAATTGTCAAAAAAATTGAGCCCAACTTTATGTATTGCGTTGCCAGTGTTTCACGCATTCACAGGTTGTGACTATACGACTGCATTCTTCAATAAAGGAAAAGTAAGGCCCCATAACATTTTTGTTAAACACCCGAGAATTCAACAAGTTTTCGCATCTTTGACTGATCCTAATGACATTTTTGACGAAAGTAAAACTGCTGTAGTCCAAGAGTTTACGTGCCTTATGTATGGTATCGTTGATTGCCAAAATGTTAATACTGGAAGATTCATTTTGTTCAATAAGACGTATGCTACAAAAAAAAAAAATAAATAAATAAAAAGTTTTTGAAAAAACTTAACTCAACTCATATTCTACGTTGCTGGAAATCTTTAAAGCAAAAATTGTTGCGGACGATCTTTGTTAATTCGATGTGGCTAAATGCTACTGAGCCGAATTGTATTAAGTTTAACGCAGAAAATAGTGGGTGGATCCTAGATGGTTTTCTCAAACCAACATGGTTCATAGGAGATTCAGCGCCAATGCAAGTTGAAAGTGAGCTATATAATTCTACTATCATTCGTACTGATAATGAAGAGGATTTTGATATTTGTGACGAAGAAAGTGATGGCTGCAATGAAAGTGAGAGTAGCGATGATTCAGATTTTGAATAAAATATATAAAAATGTAATATAGGTTTCAATAAATATTTAATCATTTTTTCAATGTTCCGTTTAATTTGTATACCTCAAGTAATTTCTCCTATTTACTGAATATTTAATTAATATGCAATCTATAAAAAAAAAAAAAAAAAAAAAAAAAAAATCGAATATTTTCTAAAACATTACAGGTATAATATAAACTTCGTCAGCATAAATAACCAGGGTTATTATTTTTCACAAATATTTATTATATGTTCTAATTATATAGAGAAAAGACAATTTGGTTATTTATTGAGAAATAAATGTTTTATATTTATAGGGAATTTTAAATGTAACAATACAAAAATTTATTAATTATATTTCTTTTGGAGTTCTGAAATTCTTTTCTACAACTGTTTGTGCCATTGGTTGAGAACACTATCAATCGACGCATGCGCAAAAGCTTCAAAAACGCGTACAATTAGCTATCGCCATCCTTGTCTGACGAACGATGTAGCGCGCTAATTTTCATTCTAAGCAATCTTTAACAGATGGCAACCCCTACTTGCGGCCACTTTTACATTGGCAGACGAAGTTTACCATGTGCAGAAAAGAATTAGCTTTAATTTGATACATAAATGATGAATATACGCCATGAACGTATAAACGCCCCAAAAAACTACCTGTTTGCACCTGGCTGCGAAGAGGTAGCGGCCAAACGCGCAACGGCAACCATTACTTTTCAAGTTCACTATGTATATGTCTGTGATGTGGAGTATAGTTTATTTCAATAACAAATGAATGAAATTTCTCTCCAAAAAGTCAATTAATATTAATTTAATTAAAAATACTAGCGGCCACATTTTATTAGGCAACCCGGCCAAAACATATTGTCCCTTTTATAATTGACTATAAAAATTTGATTTTGATTACATACTCGATGAATGTAGCAATTTTGCAGCCGGATCTCAGACTATAATAGAAAGATTAAAATAAAAAAGACTCACATGCGACCCTATCCCCTTTCTGAAGACCTTGTTTTCTAAAAGCTGCAGCATATATTCTCGTTTCTTCGTATAACTGTTTGAAAGTAAGTCTTTCTGTCTTCTTGTCTTCCCCTAAAACAAATAATTCAAACATGTTTTAAAAAATAATTTAATCTGATTTGTTTTTTTAAATAATAACTGATAAAAATCATAAAGTAATGTTATGGAGTAAGCTATTAATTATACAAACCCTCACCCACATTTAAAAATTTGGTATCAGTTTAAATAACTGACGTACGAGAGTGTAATTTGTATTGCAGTCCTTTTTATGATTAAAATTTTTTTTTAAAGCATGTGAAAAATATAACAGTTGAAAACTTTATTTATACATATTGCCGTGCCTTTGAACAGCAAAGAAAAAATACAAGACGCAAAGCAATTAATAAAAGCATTTTGTGTGTGGAAATTCCCTACACTGATTGAATATGTACGGACTTTTAGCTCGAACCACATTCAAACGATAATTCAAACCAATCGATGTGTTTACGTTTGCAATCATTCTAATAGATTAAGACTTAAAAGTCTCACATATAGTCCAACAACGAGAATCCAAGAAAAATTATATCTGAGAATTCAGGTGGCATAACGAAAGTAAAACTAAAAGAAACATTATAAAAACAAAACATCGATAATAATTCCATAAAAAATGTAATGCCGTCCGAGGTAAATTTTTTCAACTATTTTTTAAACCAAATTTTTTTAAACCAAACATTTCACTATAAGAAGCACTTTAGTGCAAATCGTACTCTCGCACGCCACTTACTTGATTTTATACTAAAGTGTAAAACATGCCAGGAACTTTTGGTCCACCCTGAATGTAAAAATGTATAACATTGTAAAGTAAGATAGTATAAAAATAAATATGGAATAATAGAATTTTTTTAACCTGCTGCAATTAATGCTATACGATCATCTCTGAATTTTAGAAGATTTTCTGCAATATTTAGTTTCGCTCCTTCAAACCATTTTGGAGAATCTTCCATAGGTATTTTCAAATCGACTACCTGAGGGGAGAAAAAAAAATGGTTTTATACATGTAACTGGTATTATTATAGTAACAGAATGGTACATTTTTTTTTCCATGTCTAGTCTGAAAGCATATATATACATATACACATATAGCAAAACGCGCATCTTTAATTGAAAATTGTTAATTATAAGAAAGAGAATGTTAGTATCTGTAAATCGATACTGAAGTTAAATAAATTAACTTTTACAATTTACAATAATCTATTTTTTTATTCAATAAAAAATGTATGAATTTTTAGATTAACTCTTAATGCTTTTTTTTATAATTATAATAGCCTAGAACTAAAATGTAAATAATTTTAATTCATTATAATTGTACGCATACTTTTATTTTCTATTCAACAAGTTCAATTTGATTTCAATTGAAAAATTATATGGTATCTATATTGCCACCAATTTTTGTTTATGAACGTAATTGTAAAAATAATCTTAAGTTGATTATTTCATCAAAACATTTAATTAACTGTGTTGATTACGAGTGCTTATTTAAAAATTAAGGTTGCGCTATCTTAAAAAAGGTTTGAAGGTATATTTTGTCAGATATTTAATTATACCATTTAATTAATACCATATTCTATATCCGAAGCTTCGTTTTTATTGGCATCTTTCAACTAAATTGAGAATACAAAATTTTTGACATTTTTGAAATTGAATTCGCGTATGAGATTAAAATTAAGATGATTAAGTATTTATGTAAGAAATTTATTTGTCACTATGTTACTGATATATATGATATTGTTGATAAATGATGACAATATTGTTGCAAAAGATTAAATATATTTTGTCTCAATTGAGCTGTTGTAGTGAAAGTAGACTTACAATCAAAATGGAAATTAAAGAGGAATTAATTAATATTCACATAAAGGAATTGATTAATATTCACTTCCAACAAAGTCGACCTTGGCGGCAAACTTGGTGGCTTGGCGATGAAATTTTTCAAAAAATGGTAATTTAAGGTTCTTGAAGTTTCGAAGCTCTACGTTGTATAGAGCAGCTCATATCTGAAACTATCCATTGGATTTTAGCACAGAACCATCGCCAATAGTTATAAATAAGCTTACTTCTGCGAGTCAGTCGTGTTCAGAAAATTATTTCTAAGCGATTGCGTTTAAAGACTGTGTTCTGAGCGATTGACCTTTGATCGTGAATCAAAGAAATTCCTGCTTTGGGAATATTTAACTCTGTTAGCTTTACTCTTGTGGAACAATTAACTGTTTTCTTGAACTATTTCAAGAATATTCATGGAATAATGACTTTTCTGATACGAGCGACAAATTTATTAGAATTTTTCAAGAATATTCTTTGAAATTACAGTTTTGTTTCGAGAAATCACGCTAAATAAAGTGCATTCACAAATAGAACTTGAGTGTTTTTTTACGAAATACAAAAAAATATACTTAGAAATATTTACCTAATATAATTTGCTTTACATTCTTTCATTTAACGGTTTTTTTTAAGCCTAAATTATATATATATATATATGTGTGTGTGTGTGTGTGTGTGTGTGTGTGTGTGTGTGTGTGTGTGTGTGTGTGTGTAAATGTATTTTCTGATTGGTACTTTTTTTATGGTACCCTTTTTTATGATTGGGATGTTCATTAATCAAAATAACTAAAAGGCTATTGAAGGAATAAAATATATACTACTTTGTATTTCACAATCTATATTTTTTCATCTGTAAACTTGTCTTTCTTTAAAAACATAATAATAAGATTTTAGCATTTAATAAAATAACATACCTGCCAACCATTTCATTAATAATCGGAAAATTTTTAGTAACCGCCTTTTTTGCACACCAGTCTTTTCTTTAGAGTAATTTTATACGTATTTAATTGTAAGTATATTTAGAGATAATTACACTAAAAATAAAGTGGTGTGAAAAATGGGGCGTGTACTAAAAATCTTCCGATTCATAATTAGGATGTTGGCAGGTATGAAATAATGTGTCAGCTATTTTATTTATTAAAAACATTTTTCAAAATTTAACTTACTGTATGTTTTCTCAATACAACAGTGCAATAATTTAATTTTTTTTTGAATAATCACTAGGAATGAGTTTTATGTTATTTTAAAATTAAAATAGTTCTATTTAAGCAAACCTATTAAAACCAACTTAAAAAATTTATAAGATGAATTTATTTCATTTTATGTGAAATAATAATAATAATAATAATAATAACTCAGTTATTCAGAATAACAAGAAAATATTAAATGCTTAAACTTGTTTGATAATAAAACAAAACTTTTAACATTATTATAACATAACAAGCAGTTTTAACATTAAACTTTTGAGCATTTTAAAATATTAAAAAAAAAAAAAAACTATTTGCAGAAAATAATAGTTTCACTAATAGAGATGACTACGTTTTTTGAAAAAAAAAAAAATGTAACATTTACGAGTCAATTCACTTGGAAGTTAAGTTATTTTAAAACAAATGTTTCAATATAAGTGGTTAATAACATAGAAAATATCTCTTTAAATTTTTTTAAATGCCACGATATCTAAATAGCACTTACATTTACTTTATTTCGCTCCCTTTTTTATATTTTCAGTTGATCTATTTAAAACTACAATATATTTTATTATATTAAAAAATAATAATAATAAATAAATAAATAAAATAAGAGGATTTGCTGAAAAACATATATTATACATTCCTAGACGATAAGAATATACATGTTTAGTATATGAAAACAAAAGTATAAAGGGAAATCATTTTTATTTATTTATAATTATTATTGGCTTATTGTTAGTTTGCGAAATAACATTCGTTTATAACACAGACCTACAAAAATGAAGCTGACAAAATTTGATTTGATGATTTCAGCTGATCTTTATGTTTTTTGATATGCTGAAACCGAAACTTCAGCCCATTTTTCTGTATCACGTATAGATTTTTGTCAATACAGGGTGTTTACAGCCACAATTTCTTACATATACCATCATAACAATAGGTTGGTTGTTTGGTTTGTATGGTTTTAAGTCGCACTAGTACTTCACAATGACAACAATAGGTATCTTTGATTAATTAATCATGGAAACATATTACAAAACTTGCCATATAATTATATTGGTGGAAGAGTAATGGAAGAAATTATATAGGCAGGCACCCTGTATTGACAAAAATCTATACGTGATAGAGAAAAACTGGCTTCATTTTCGGTTTCAGCACACCAAAACATAAAGATCAGCTAAAATTATAAAATCAAAATTTTACATGTCAACCTGTGAATCAAGATTTTACAATTAATTTATTTTTAAAGTGCAAAATTAAAGACACGATAGTTTTTATATAATGAAAGTTAGCAATAATTGAACCACCTTATCATACGTTTCCGAACAGATGACGCCGCTAAAATTCCATACTTCTGCCCAAAATTCTTCAATGTTTTCAGTTGTCCACTTGTGAAAATCCCAATAATCATCTGAAAAAGGTGAATCAAAAATTTTTCATGACATATTCTTTATTATATTTCAAATGGAAATTTGCCAAAAACATCAATATTCAGTAACGAAATTCTATTAATGAATAGAATAATAATAATAAAAAAACGTTTCTGATATAAAAACAAACAAATAAATAAATAAATAAGTTTTAACTAAATGCAAGTATAAAATTTTACTGACCAGATTTCAGACCAGCTTTAAGATATCAATTATGATACTAGTATAAATCAGTGGCGGCTCGTGCACCGAAAATTGGTGAAGAGGCACACTGTATTTTACACTATATTCATTTATAGAATACAAATGTACATTTAAATACGTATTTTTAGTTAATTTTAGTTAAGACCATGCTTAATAAAAATTATGATTAAAAATACTTAAATATTATTTTTGAGCTCTTCATCTATTTTCGGTTCACGAGCTGCTACTGCTATAAATATCATTAACTATAAAAATTCAATTTTGAAAACTTTGAATATTATTTTAAATTTACGAATTTCTTAACATGGCAGAATAGGGCAAATTTTCGTATAAGCGCCCATTTTCAGGAATATTTCATCGTCAGTATAACAGATGCCTTTTAAAATAACATTTTGGAGACTGGCTTGAACATCATTTACTACGAGTTTTTTCATTCTAAAAATTCGTAAATTATTCAAAATTTATAATTTTCTTAATTGAGCAAAATGGAGCAATATTTCATACAAAATTATATTTTGACGGTCATAACCCATACAGCACAGAATGTTTCAATTAAGTTTTAAAATGCTTACAAACTTTGAAAAACGTAACTCATTTTAATATGCACTCTGATACCTTTCTGAAACATCCGGCCTTTTTATGTTCTCTCTGTTATGTGATTGAAACTTTTCTGTTACGTATCCGATTTTTTTATTACGATCGCGGACATTTCTACGTTTATGAAAGTAATCGGAACGCAAACTGAACGTTTCTGTAATATTCAGAATGTTTCCATGTTATATGACTGTTACGTTTCTGAAACATTTTGTGCTGTTAGGGAAATAGTATGGAATTGCACGAAAACTAAAATAAGAAATTAACCCTGATAAATTTAATTATCAAATTAGGATAAGGTAAAGATATTGAATTATATAGTGGGTAGCCTATTAAGTGGGGCATTTCAGTCTGTCATCGTATCAAACGATCGGTCAAATTCATTACTCCTAGCATGAGTATCGTATGCCCTGTAATAAAAATGTATGAGACTTAATATAGGATGGAGAACTGAGCAGAGTCCATCTATTCTAACTAGTTATATTTATGTTCACATTTTTCTACATAGAAAATACTTTTAGAATCTTAATAATGTGTGACATTTTCATTATGTTTAATTCAGGGCAAACATAACGATTAAAAAAATTCGTCCATAGATTATAATGAGGCGAAATAATTTTGTCTGTCTTTTTTCACGACGTACAAATTCGACATACACCAAACATAATACATCTTATTTCATGCAATTTTTTAACATTTGTATTAAATTTCAAGCCAATTTAATGATTTTTGATGCTGTTACCACGGTACACACACACACACAAGCATAATAATAATTTTTAATTCTCAACGATTCGGCCGCTATTGAGTTTAGAAAGCTCTTGAAAAATGCCAATTTTGTTAATAAAAAATTAGCAGGAATGGTTGTTTTCAAGCTTACATGATGTTTGCCTTTGGTCATCATTTTGATCTGGTTTTAAAAAGTATTTAAATCTAGTTTTTTTTTATCAAAAAGATTAAAATTCTTCGTGACTGCAATGAACTCAATTACAAAATATTAAATAAAATTACATATAGGACTTGAGTTGAGTGGCATTTACGTTGCACTAATGATACCTATAGGCGATTGGCGACAGTCTTAGAGTTACCTCTAAGCATGATATCGAGACATGCTATCACAATATTGATCTTCTACAGAATAGATAGCTTCTACGCGTTGATGTCCTCCAGGTGTAAAATTTGGGATGGGAACATGGAGAACATTGTGGCTATGACAGATTTTTCCTGCACCAGCCACTATTAATATTCGCGATGGTCTTCAGCCAGCTCGAGTATAGAAGCATACAAACGACAGCGAAATTATTGAAACGCACGTCCACATTTTTCACATATATATATTTTTTTTTTAGTTTGATAGCTAAGTTTAATCATCAACTTATTTTTTATAAAAAGCATAAAGACTAGATCATGACTCGACAAATCTTCACTCAACAAAACAGTATTAGGTGCACATATTTTAAACGCGAATTACTGCAGCGTTTTAATAATTTTGCTGGCAACTGTAAATAGAAATATCACATTGCAATATTTATCACATTGCAATTAGGACTCTTTTTCCGTAAAAACATTAAATTTAACACAATAAATGACCAAAACGGAATGCAGAAACAAAATAACATTTATTTTCTTATCAACTTGTCATAGAACCGCATTAAGTAAAGGTAAGGAAAAAATAACAGTACGCTGTTTGAGAAAAAAAAAAAAAAAAAAAAAAAAATCAGTTCAGTTTGCAGAAACAAGAACTTCCTATTGTTGACAAGCATGCAAATTTCGACATTTTTTCCCTAGAACTGACATCTTTTCCCGGATTTACATTTTATTACTCATAATTCTTGTACTGGATAGTTAATATTGTTAGCTGTATTGTACACTGTAGGATGCTGTTTATAGGGGAAGTTTAATAATAACCACCCTGTACTACATTGGTACTAATTACTCCATATACAAATTTCCCATTAACCCTTTCCTTCCCCGTGATTCCAATTGGAATAATAATATTTCAGATTTTGTTTCTTACCATCTAACACTCCCGCTGATTCAAAATGAACAATATTAAAGTCTATATACAAATTCCCACCGAAAAATACCTATTTTAGATGATTTCACTATACTTGTTGATAATTGAAAGTATATTTTACGCTATTCTGATAATAATATCGGAATCAGTTTCCTGTTTTGGGCAATTTAAGTAAATTAACTGTTTGAAATATTTTTTATTTTATTCTTTAATGTTTATAATACGTATTTTAATTAATTGCAATATGTATTTCTTCCAAAATTTTGATATTTTTATTTATTGAAAAGTTATGATTTTTAATGGCATCAGTGTTTATATTAAACATAAATAAACATCTATCAGTTGCTTTGTTAGCTATATTAATTCGTACTCTGCTATTACTCCTATTTAAAAAAATATTTATATATATTACCTTTGAAATAAATTTACGACTAAATATAAGATTTATTGTTTTATGGAGGGAAAAAGTTGGAAATGAAAGGGTTAACTTAGCAAGGTAGAGCGAGATACTTTTGTATTAAAATATTTAAAAAAAAATTCTTGGATCAAAATTACAAGAAGATTAATGGAATATTTATGGAATATAATATATAACAGAATAAATAGCTCAAGGCAATGAATATTTGAACATTACATGTATTTTGTGATTAAAAAAAAAAACTTTGTCTTGGCCAAGAATTGTTACAGATTCACATTATTTAGTACCTATATTTCCTTTAAATCAAATTTTTTTTAGTATTGTTTGTATAACAAGAAAACATTTGATGATGTATTTGGTTGCAAAATAATGTGAAACTGAACGTTTATAGATTTATGTACCATTTGGCGCAAGCTGTCTATAGTTCATGAGCAGAAAGATATTTTGTATATATTCAACTTTTTAAATATTGTTTTTGGAAGTTGCAGAAAGGTAAGCCAAATATTTTAGATGCATTATATTGAATTTAAATTCAAAACAAAATGATCCCTTGGTTGAAATTAATCAGGTTAGAACCAAAATAGTTGTATTAAATTTTCAATAAATCCTTTTCATATTTGAATCTTAAAAAAAAACTTTTATTTTCACCAAATATATTTTCTTCTAGTAGCCATTTCCGATAAACAATTCTTCTCATTGTAATAATATCATTGCAAATTATTTTGTTACCTTTACTGTTTGATTTTGCTTTCAAAATATAATTTAAAAATATTATATTTCGTTAATTAACTTTTTATATCCAAATATTTGTCACTCTTCACTACGTTTTTTTTTTTTTTTTTTAAGAAAGGTCTATGGTTTAATTTTCAAATAGTGTGGAGATGTTGTAATGGTGTTTGATTTTCTAAATGCATGGAGCAATGTGCAGTAAGTTTAATCAAATTAGAGAATGCGGATTAAAAGTACAGCTTGTTTTCAATATTTTATTTTATAAATATTTATATTCAAACTAAAAATTTTTTGATTTAATACAGCAAATTGTGTAAAGAATGGCTAACACACATACTGGAAGTTAGGTTTAAATCCATTGATATTTTAATGAATTAATAAATCGTTCTTGACTTTTTTAAGCTTTTATATTTAAAAATGTTTATTATTTAAAAAAATAAATTGATTTAGAATTATTGCTTTAAACGAACTAAAGGATGAATCAAAAGATATTTGCTAAATACTACCATTCGTGTTCAAATAACACATGCAATAAGTAATATTTTTGAATATTTAAACAGTACCTACACTATCGTTTACTAAATAGTTCAGTAAATTGACTGATGTTATGACATTTTATAATATTTTTAAAAGATTACTCTAGTACTAAGTATAAAACTTTGAATAAACACTATAAAATGCGATTCAAAGTTTTGTATTTATTATTTTAAAACAGACTGATCATATGTCCTCGAATCCCGAGAACAGTCCTCGAAAACTACCTTCGTTCACAAAAAATTACAACACATTTGTGGACGCTGGTTATACAGTTATTAATGTTTTATTATAATAATTCATTATATGTATAATAAATAAGCTGAAATAAGTTCTTTTACATACTCTATACATAAAAATTACTAAAATTTTACAATTCCAGATGATTTAATTAGTTATTTACTTTTTGTCCTCTAATATCGAGGACACCACCATATTTGTCCTCGAATTCAATAAAAAAATATTATCACTCTACTTTAAAACGCCAGTTATGTGGTGCTTTCTTATTATCACTACAGTATGTTTATTATTATTAAAGTTTAGAAGAAATAGTATTATTATCATTTTTGTTTAGCTTGAAATTATAAGCATTGCATTTATGAGGAAATTAGTGTATCTTGACCATGGCTGCTTATAAACGAAATATTAGTGATAATATAATATATCACCTCTCATCATAATTTCCTATACTGAAGAATCAACAGTTATAAAGTACAGTCGGTAACAAAAGTGTCTGAACATTAGCAAAAATTCCTATGTAAAAAAAGTAGAGTTAATACGGTTTTGTTAAATAAATCCTTATCGAATCATGTTCTTACACTGACTAAGACCAGGATTCGACAAGGATTTATTTAACAAAACCGTATGAAGTGTACTTTTTTTACATAGGAATTTTTGCTAGTGTTCGGACACTTTTGTTACCGACTGCACTCCTAAAACAGAGAATCTGATAGGTGTATTTCTACACAGATAAGATGAATTTGAGATAAGACTTTTCACAGAGCAATTGGTGCGATGTAATCATTTAGTACGCAGATTATGTATCACAAACCGATGTTTTATGAGTTTTAAAGTTTTAAGATTAAATATATATATATATATATATATATATATATATATTAATTATGTATTTACACTTTTTATCCAGAATTGAAACATGTAAAATAAGTAGATTTTAGAACATGTGAATTAGATATATCATAGGAATAATTTATTTTACATGACACAATGCTATATTCAACTATTTGATACTGGTTTATATAAAGCTTTTAAAATTATTAAACATTCGGGGAGTACTGCGATAAATATTATTTATAGAAAAGATAAAAGTATTTTAAAAGTATAAAATCGATTACGTACCAAACTTTAAATTATACTTTTCTTCAACACTACGCATAAATTTCTTCATATTTTCTCCAGATTTCTCGTCTGGTATCCACACAGGGTCTTTTTCGAATCTGTGAGAGCTCATGACACTGCCTTAAATATACCTTAATTCTAAAATTAATAGTAATAATAATTTTAAATTTTAGTTAAGAATAAAAACTTATAGTATGACCTAATGGTAAGGAGGTACATTAATAATAATTATTATTAATTTAAAGATAAATGCAATTATAAAAAGCTGAAATAGTACTAAATTTAAGTAACGAACGCCATTTTCTTATACCTTGTTAATCAATGCATGTTAATAATTCATAAATCTACGCTTCCTTGTGTTTTCAATGCATTTTAAAATTTTATTGTGTAAATATTCAAGATAATCGTGCATATTATATTTAGATATTAAACTAAATTTTATGATTTTTATTTTAGTTACTGAACGATAACTGTATCGACTTTTTAAAAAAATATATAAAGAAGTGTTTTAAAGAATATAAATATATGTGTACATAAGTAATAAAAAACTTATAAAAAAAAAATGAAAATGATTCAATTTTAGTAAATGTTTCATTTGGAATATTAATTATTATTAAAAAAATAAAATAAAATCGTATATTTAAATTAACGCTGTTTATAAGATATCCTTTTTTTTTTTTAATCTTTATTATTATTATTATTATTTATTTTTTATTTTTTAAATAAAAAAGATAATAATTAATGTTCTTTGACAATAATTTAAGATTTAACTGGAAAAGACTCAACGAAAAAGCTTACCTTAGTGAGATATTTCTTATGATGATACGTACTTACTAGATAAAAATACAATGCCAACTGACTTCTCTGTGTGATAAGGGAAATTCTCATGTAATTTCCCACTAAAGTGACAAGTACTGATAAAAAACTTTTCTTATTTGATAAGCTTTTTATTTTCGTACGGTATTATCCTATTACATTATCAAATATAATCGGTTGTAGCTTAGATATTTTTTCTAATTACAATTATTAAACGCATCTGATGATTTAAATAATACAATAAGCAAAGCATTAAATAAAAACTACTTGTATTTCGAAACAGAATTTTCTTTTAAATGTATTTTGCAAAATAATAATAATAATAATAATAAAGAAAAAAAAAAAAAAGAAAGAAAGAAACACAATGTATTTGTTTGTAAGGTATCTTTCAGAACTACTTCCATATCATTAAAAAAAAAAAAAAAAAAAAGAGTTATTAGTTTAGAGCATAATTTTATGAGTATAATTTAGATCATTACTTTTACGAAATAAATATAATTTAAAATTGTAGAAAATTTAGTACGTATTTTACCACAGTATTATTAAAAAGTAATTTGTAATTTGAGATGAATAGTTTACAGAAATAAGCGGTTTTAATGTTCTGATTTGATAAAAAAAATGTATTATTAATCTCAAGTTAACAATGTTTTATTCTATTCCAGATATCAGTACACTGGTTTTTTAAAAGAAGCATATGTCAAATATTTCAATTTTGAGAATATATATAAATATTTATATGCATGTGTATACATTTAAGAAAATCTAATCTGTAAATGATATTAAAAAGGAGTTATTAGTTTTTAGTATAATTTAGCATATTGGTTGTTATTTTTGTTAAACATTTTTTTTTTAATTTTACTAAGCATTACTAGTATACATACCTTAGTATTAAGTAATATGAAATAAACAGCTTAAAAAATAAATCGTTTTAACATAAAATTCAATATATTTCAATCTGTGATAGAATAAATCTGTTGTTAATCCGTAACTGTAATTTACAAAATTAAATTATGACATTTTATTCTAGGACAGATATTATTACACCGGTTATTGAAAACGAGCATATGACAAATATTTAAATTTTGAGAAAAAAATATTTAAATACAATTTTATGGTAAATAGTATATAAATTATAATTTATAGAAATGCTTAAAATTAAAATAACAATCTACTAAATTTTTTTTTTTTTTTAATTTTAGTTTAAGTTTATTATAGGTCGTAATATTTCAACAGTAACTGCATATTTTGAATTTTTATATGTGTTAATTTTTATATGTTTTATTATATATATATATATATATATAAAACAATGTATAATTTAAAATATTTTGGATTGCACACCGTGTGTGCAATGTAATTTTGAGGGGAAAAAATGGGTAGCACACCATATATGTAAAATGTATACCTGCCAACATTCTAATTATGAATCGTAAGATTTTTGGTATACGCCCCTTTTTTCACACTACTTTTCTTTTGAGAGTAATTATCTTCAAATGTAGTTACGATTAAATAGGTTTAAAATTACTCTAAAAAGAGACTGGCGGGAAAAAAGGCGAGTACTAAAAATCTTTTAATTATTAATGACATGGTTGGCAGGTTTGAAAATGATATACGACTAGTCCTACCCGGTTTTAAGCCCAGATTCCGCATATCGTTTACTATTTGTTAAAGTTTTTTTTTTTTTTTTTCCACAAAATCTTACTGCGCAAAAATGTTCAAAACACAAAACCTAAATTTCACTTCGTATGATATCTTCTCGTTTCAGCTTTAAAATCCTTTAAGCTCATTTAATTTAATTTACTTTAAATGAAAATTTAGAATATTACAGTTCTTAAAAATAAGTTTGAGTAGGCTGCTTTTTTTTTTGCTTGCATTTAGTTTTATCGTTTCTATTTAAATGGCCGACAGCTGCGCAAAAGTTGAGCACCATACTTGAAAATATTGCAAAAAGTAAACAGATGTACAATCGGGGAAAAAAAAAAAAAAAAAACGCAGCACTCGACGTAACTTCGTTGCTAATAGATGTGGGAAAATGCAATAGGTATCATTCGACGGGGAATCGTGAGTAGTTTAGGAAAATGAACTGAAATTTTGAATTGGGGGTCGTCTACATATTAAAACGCGCACCAACTTTGAT
The DNA here is from genome assembly GCA_963930645.1 of Salticus scenicus. NCBI lineage: Eukaryota > Metazoa > Arthropoda > Arachnida > Araneae > Salticidae > Salticus > Salticus scenicus. The sequence goes on from OZ005648.1 coordinate 58,184,151, forward strand.
TTTTTTCAATATTTTATTTTATATTTGAATTCCTGGGATCGCGAGAACGCGAAAAAGTATATTGGTTGTATATTTTACTTATTTTTTCACAGAGTTATAAGCGTTCAAAGTTTGAAGGTGATAATGTTAAATTCATATTTCAAACGTTTATTAATATTATCACAAAAAATAACTTGATCGATATAATTATTTTTTTACGAGATACAGTGATGAAACCCAAACATAATCCATCATTACTTTTGTTTCTGAAAAATATTTTTAATTTTGAAAAATATTAATAAATTCATATTCATAAAAATTATGAATTATAACCTATATTAATTTTTGTATAAAATGAATCCTAATGCTGAAAAATATGGGTGTGCAATTTTGCAGCTCATTCCAGTTATTAGTTTTCGAGATATAAGTAGATCTTTCTTTTGGAGTGGTTTAGGGGGCCGTCTTTTATAAAGTTTTGCATGAGATAGCGAATCAAGTCTTTAAAAAATAACAAAAAAAAATTAAACAAAATACGTTCATTTTTTATTTACGGGACAAATTATATAACAACAACGTCAAACGCAAAGAAATGAAACAAAAATGACGATTTTTAGACATTAGTGTTAGCATCAAGAATTCCTGTTTTCTAAAAAAGACAAGCCCGCCTTCATCGTTCTTCAAAAGAAATCAATACAGAAAAGAAAAGTAAATGTCACATTGAGTATTTATGTTAAACCCCTTATATTATGTTGACAAATATAAGCACAAGTGGTATTTACTTCATCGATTACTGGTGATAAGTTTTGAATCTTTTAAACGAACACTAGAAGAAAAAAAAATAACTAAATAGGCGGGGTTTACTGTTTTAAATAGAAAAATGGGTTAAATGTAAAAATTGTCAATTTAAAAATACGAATGCAAGACGGACTTGTAAAATCGTTTCTTAACTACCGTCATAGTTAAAGCCTTAATCATATATTGCTTCATATATTGCTTTATTTTTATTTATTTATTTATTTATTTTGTAGGTGGGGGGGGGATTATTATTTTAAGGATACTTTAGTTTTTAAAATTTTATTAAAATATTTTAACTTTATATATTTTTAAAAATATACTTTTACTTTTATAAATCTATTTTAACACTTTTTGCGACCGCAGGATTTGTCTTTTTGACAGTAAGATCCGCCTATGCAACAAATTTTCTGTATTCACAATTATATTACAAATGGATATACATTATAATTATAGTCTTTCTTATCAATATATTTCTATCCATAGCAGCGGCGGATCCAGAACTTGACTTTTTTTTTTTTTTTTTTTTTTTGGGGGGGGGGGCTAAGATTTTTCAAAGTGTTAGTCTAGGCCAATAAAAAATTTACAATTGCAATATTCAATTGTGAATGTCAGTGTTTTTTAGCCCCCTAGCACCCCCCTTAAATCCGCCACTGATCCATAGTATGTTTTATTGCAAAAATATGAACACTAGGTACACACTTAAGAAATAAGTAACACATAAATTACGAAAGAAACGCCCACTGGGAGAGTTACAGATTTTCAAATGATTTGAACCTACGTCAGCAGTCGCGAAAGGGTTAATTAAGAAATTATATTTTCATAGAAGTTATAAAACGAATCGTACAGTTCCAAAGAGTTCAACTGACCCAAAACTGGTAAGTGCGATTAAAATTGTTTAATGTTTACTTCATGAACCCTTACAATAATTTATCCGAAAAGATTTAGTTTATGCGTTGTTGTACATATATATATATATATATATATATAATATTTAATTTTGTATATTATGTCACCCCTACGAAAGAAAATTTAAGCTTTATTGGTGTTCAGTACAGCCATAATAGACGCTTTTACTTGAAAAATACTGCACTTTTTTCAAAGAGTACAAGCTGGACAAATCGCAAGTGTAATGTATTTAAATAGACCTAAAATTATCTAAAAAAAGTGCTGAAGTATATACAAATCTAATAAACTAAATTCAGGGTAATTAAGAAACTGGAAAAAGGTAAATTTGTTATTAATTTTTATAATACTTTTTTTCCTGAAAGATTTCCGGTGTAAAACATTAAAATTTTTGTCTAATTTTTATAGGATCTTAATTTTATTTTTCTACATTTACAGATAACCCCCTAACACATTTTTGATTGTAACTCTATAAATACTAAAGATAAAGTATACAAACAGTATACTTTTCCGCACTGCCAGACTCTCAGAAATTTGAATATGAAGTAAAAATTGGGTGTTGCTATTGCAAAAATCAATTATGGCGCTCCTTTTAATATGTAGATAACTCCTAATTAAAAATTCGGCAGCATTTTTGAAAAGTGCATTTCATTTCGTGTTGAATGGTGTCTATTAAATTTTTCTGTGTCAACTAATAATGAAATTACAGCGACTGCTGCGATTTTTTTTCCCCGACTGTACAATAACATTTAAATACTTTGCGCTACATTTTTCTTAGGCTAACATTAGCATTCAAGAGGTAAATCCCATCAGAGGTGTGAATTTTGTCGATCGTGCCCCTCCTGAATAATGTTCAATTTCCGATTATGGGGACAGTCTCCAAAAAGATGCGGCGTCTCGAATGGGTCGAGCTAGTCCAGTCATTTTCCGAAATTATTTCATGGTACAGTTCCAGACATTCAACAAACTAATCCTTATTGTCTTGTCATTATCAATAAGCTGCGATATGTTTATTAGCATAGAATTTTATAAAAATTAATGCGCAATCTATCCTATTGTTATTGTTTCATGTCCGTTTGGTATAAAAATCCTAGAACAGGTCCATGATACCATGTCCCTCTAACAGAACCACATGTCCTCCTCACTCCACAGCAGCCTCGCAGAAGCGCCAATACAGTCAATGCCATGAGCAGGAGAAGCAGGACAGAAACAAGGGCAAGAGAAATAAATCAAGCTTTTAGTGCGGCCACTACGCAGTTTGGTCAGTGCAGTCTGTGTAGATCTTGTGCCTCCGGACAAATGAGACAGACCAGGACGGTTACCAGCATACCAGTCGTGAGCGAGAGGTATTCTACAAGTACGATTTATTTTAGCCTCGTGAACAGAAAAAAATTCAGACGTGAAAAATTCACTAGGGCAACAGAAGGGAGATCTCTTCCCTCTTTCGAAAGCAAGTCCGCCACCTCATTGCCAAATACTCCAACATAAGATGGTTCCATTGGATGCGAACTCTGCTTTTCTGTGAAATTGTAGCAATTTTGGAAATAACCTCTTGACCGGTCTTTTCTAGAATTTTCCTACCAATTTCTTAAGACCTGGATTACAAACTCTCCTAAATAGGAAAAGCGCAAACTCTCCCATTTGGTATGAGACATTGCCCAATCTTTTATTAAATAATTATTCGCTTTAGAGAAAATAGTGGTGCTGGTACCGTTAGTATAGGTTAGTAACTAATGAAAATTTGTTTAAATTAAAAATATTTTGTTCTACTACCATTGTAGCGAAATTCTTGTGTGAAAATTGTTGTGAAAATTCAAGCGTTTATTTTTGAAAACGAAACAAAATAACCACGTTTTATCTTAGACTCTTGAAGCAATCAACTTGCATTTTTAAGTCGGAACTTCACTATTGATGTTGTACAACCACCTCAAATCACAACTCGCACACTCTACTCTTTCCCGTCGATCTCCTGTGTGTTCCATCTCTCCTACCGCTCGACCTCTCCTAGCTTCACCTTAATACTAATCTTGAATGAAAATAAATGATACTGTATATTGATTAAAATGATATTAAAGTTTAAATAATTTAGGATTGCATTAATAACATGCAAAAATATTGGGAAAAATTACGATTGTATTGGCAATAATAAATACTTATTTAATGAAAGTTATTTTGCGGTCCACAGCGCCGCTAGGCACGATTTTTATTTAATTTTGCTAAAGCGGTATACTTTTTCTAATGTAATTATTTATTAAATAAAATTATATATATATACATCTCCTTTTGTGTAAATATTAGTTATCTAATGGTCTCTTGATAATTATTCTGAAAGATTTTTATCGAAACTATAGAAAAAATTTCTCTCTATATGTATATAAATGTTTTTTCGAAACATAATTAAATTAAATATGTAGCAGTATAACGTTAATTATTTAAATATATACGAAAACCGAAATTTATTGCTTTTAATTCTATACCTGTAACCTAAGATATCCTTTACTGTTTATCGTTGTTTTTAACTCAAGAAAACATCCTTTGAAATATAACATATTCCTCTAAATTAAACAATTATGATAAAAAAATTAAAATATATTTTCAAGATATTTTTATTTAATTATCATCATTATTTTTTGCTGAAATATGTCAAACTTCATGGCATAAAAATAATTTCAACAATACTGAGAAAAAAATATACTGCCTTCCTGTAGAATGAACAAGTGGCCATTTTCTAAATCTCTTAACTAGAAAAATAGATTTCCGAACTATTCACATAAGACACGCCATTAAACTAAATAGACGAAATGGTCAAGAATTTCTTGTTTACACATTTCTAAATAGTGAAACAATATTCGGAATATTCCGAATATTCATAATCTTTTGTATTGCGAGATATTCTCGCTTGATTTTCTAGAATTGGGTCATAAACCAAGATTATAGTTGCTGAAACCCGCCTTTTCTAGTCTCATTTATTTGCAGAGATTTTTAAATAACTTTGCCCTCGAGAATATAGGCAAACGCTCTAGAATTCTAATAGGGTCTTCTAGAACTCGCTTTTCAAGGAGACTAGAATTTATAAGGATGACATGGAACTTTTTTTTCTAGAGCCACAATTTAGATTCTAGATGTCAGTTTCAGAATTTTTTCTCAGTGAAAACTATAATACGTAAAAACAAAAATATTTTTATTTATTGATATACTATGTATTCGGAAATTATTATTTATAGCTTCATGCTTCATAACAACGGCTCTCCCAAAGGGGAATTTAAATATCACTGTATTTACAGATTAATTTTAGTGTTCATTAATTGTTGATATCAATTTAAACTACAATGTTCTTCTATATTCTCCTGTACAAATTCAATAAGTGCAAATAATTTATTAAAACTATTATTTATTAAAATTATCTAACATGATGAATGCAAATGATTTTCCTCTTAGGGAAAATTAACATTAAATATCTAAAGAAAAACAGTTTCATTGTCTATAAATAACATCTTAAAAAATGAGTTTTTATAATGGTTATCTCACATATCAAGTTTCGTACAGTTATATGTCATAAAAGTTGAGATATAGCCTTCCCGTTACCGAGGACGTTTGCAGTATATCAGCGCCATCTACAGGCTGATAAGCATCCAAACTGCATCAGCATAATGTCTCATCGCTTTATCACATATCAAGTTTTTCTTGATGATATGTAATAGAACCTGAGATATAGCCTTTCCATAAATTGCGAAAATCGTTGTATATCAGCGCCACCTGTTTAGAGGTTGACACCAAACGTTGATAGGCACTAATTTAGGTCAAGGTGCAGCTACACATAAATTTATATACAATTTCTGAGCAGTAGATCTGGAGATACAGTCGCCATAAAGTTTTTGTTTCACACATACACACACAGACATACATTTTCTAAAAGTGATCAAATCGTGTTCTAGACTCTCAAAACGTGTAAATCCGTCGAAAACCGAAAGACTAAAATTTTTATGTATCCAATATTTTACTTCTTTTGAATGTAGAAGAAAGTAAAAATATTATATAAAAACTTTATTATCTAAATTACAGTCGGTAACAAAAGTGTCCCAACACTAGCAAATATTCCTATGTAAAAAAAGTACACTTCATATGGTTTTGTTAAATAAATCCTTATTCAATCATGTTCTTAGACTGACTAAGAACAGGATTCGACAAGAATTTATTTAACAAAACAGTACTAACTCTACTTTTTTTTACGTAGGAATTTTTGCTAGTGTTCGGATACTTTTGTTACCGACTGTACCTTTCATGAAAAACCTGTTCATAACATTTGATATATTCGGAAATATGTTACAGTACTTAATAAATGCACAGGTTTTAACGCATAGATACTGGTGATTATTATAATACTATGGTAACTAAAATATTAGGATTAAAATATGAAGAGACAGATCCTATGAAAAAAAAAATTCCTTTTATTAATTTTCGAAATAATTAATATAATCCAAAAAATGATATTCTAATCTTTAGCTACATTTATTTAATTTTGCACAGTGTTGCATATCCATTGGATTGTAAGAAATGTTTTTAAAATAGGTTCGCATTATTCCATATTCAATACTCATTTGCTAGCCTCCTAGGCTAACTGACTCTGACTGTAATTCGATGAAGTTCTCGAGGCGTCAGCACAAAATTTAGCGAAAAATTATCCTTTTATGCGTAAATGAAACTTAAATAGATGGATGAAAATAACTATTAAACGTAATTAAATTTTACCTCAATGGCTGTGCTATTTCACTTTACAAGGCATATTTAGTAACAAGATATTTAACAGGTGCTGTTTTGGATGTTATTAAATAAAAGTATGGGAGCTGAATTCTTTCAAATCCGCTAAGGGTAATGCTCGCAGTAATGCTGTATATATATTAACAAGCACAGTTGGTTGGTGTTAATGGATGCCATAGGTCTTTCTAGAAAAATTGCATGTGAAGCATTTTGTGATAACATGAAAGCTTTATTTTATACTCGATTTCAGAATTCTGAACAGATAATTTTAATGACTTGATTCTAATAATCTTATTATCTAATACATTAATAACACACTAAAAGCATAATATATAAGACTACAAACACATTTTTTTTTCTAATATTTATTTTTATATCCAGAAAGACGCATTATTTTTAATTGCTATAGAAATAAATATTTTAACAATAATAAATAAATAAATAAGAACTGGAGTTATTTCATTCGGTTTTCCGAATATTTAGTTCTTATTATGTGTTTCAAAGTTTTGAATCACATTGGATACATAAGAGAATAGATAACAATGAATATTAAAATAAAATAATTTAATATTTCTACACATTTTGGAGCAATTGTACGAATGTATGAATTGTACGAATTATACCTTTATGGATCCGATTTTATATTTTTTCATGAGTCTTAGTAAATGAACTGTTGCTGACAAGAACTCAATTTCCAATATCAACCGTGATGATTCTATATTCTAAAAGTGCTACACTGTAAAAAATGCTGCAGTAAAATTACGAGCAAAGCCCGGCAGCAGAGATTCCAAGTCAAAGCCCGTAAAAATACATTTAGACGATGAATGATGTATCGCCAGTAATTTTACGTTGTGATGAAACATACAACCAACCTGCAAAAAAAGTAGCATTGGCCGTAAAATTAAAAGTTAAAGTTTGAGTTTCTCGAATGCTTTAAAAAAGTTTCTTGCAATTATTACACATGCGTGCAAGGAAAATTCCACAATACTAAAAAACTTATTTATTTTTTTACACGGAAAAGCTAATTTATTAATTTTTATGCAAAGCAAAACGTTTTGGGTAGCGCGGGATTCGAACTCACAATCACCTGCGTCACAGGTCAGCGATTTGCCAACCGCGCCGTCGGGATCACAGAGGCTTATCGTTACAAAAACAGATAAACTCAACATCAGAACTGACTAGTTGATAAATCGCGTGATACGCACCAAAAGACTCCTGGAAAAAATTTTAAACAGATTTACAGCACAATGTAAAGTAACAAATCTTCAATTATTTTTACAGAACTAGCTATACAAATTTACAGCAACTTATGCTGTATTTATGTTAAAAAAATGTGCTTTATTTTTACAGAATTTTTTTACAGTGATTAAATTTATAACGTTCAAACTATGCATAAAAATTATTTTCTTTTAAGACTATTTTAAAATCTAAATTTGCTATTTTTGACAAAATTAAGAAGTCAGTCAATTCTCATATTGAAAAATCAAAAGCTTTCTTTTTTTTCCTATAAAGACTACGATACTGAATTTTGTGAATGAAAATCTAACTATTTTTCAAAATAATTTTTATTTGTAAACGGACTGGATTGGATTTGGGAATAAGTCCGATTGACTGCTGTAGGTCCTAGGCCTGAAGGGGAGTGCCCTCCGAGGGGTCTTAGCCCGTATTTACACAAGTTTCGGAGGAAACCACGAAAAACTCCGAACGACTAGGCCGACGAGCGCGACTTGTGATCGAGCCCGGCACATCACGTCTACCAGCTTTGAGCACAGAACCGTTCGACCGCTGGTGGGCCTTTTTTATTCGTAAACATTAGCACTAAAGAGGTAGTCTTATTCCAAGGTTCTCATTAGAGGTAAATGATGGGCGAGAATTTGCTATATATGATGCAGAACCTGCTATATATGATGTAATGTACATATCTGATGGTCATATTCAGATAAAACAGCTTTGTTTTTTAACAGCGAAGATCATACATAATAATCATAAGACTTACCTTCAAATGGTTAATTACATATTCATTTCATATTGAAATAAACTTTATTTTAGCACATTATAAAAAATGCTTGGTGGAAACAACATTAAAATTTTCCGTTTTCTAAGGCTTAAGAGCAATTAGAATGCTGTATGCTTCAAAAAAAAAAAAAAAAAAAAAAAAAAAAAAAAAAAATGTGTTTAGGGGATAAAACAATTATTAGGTTGTAATTTGTGTTTTAGAAATATGGCTTCAAATCAAGAAACCATTTTAGCTTTCTTTTTTAATGTTTTCGTGTTAATAGGCAAATCAAATCAATTTCATCAATACCAATTACTCAATTTCAGTCAGATGGAAATTTTTAGAATTAAATTAAGAAACCAATAGCTTATTAAAATCAATGGATGTTTCTATGTGTCATGTGTGCATAATTAAACACATTCAATTAGTATAAATAACAATCATAGTTTCAGTTTGAAAATGGAAGAAAATGAAACTCTCTTGATGTCACTTGGTGAAAGATAAGAGCAATTTGTGTAAATTAACGACTTTTTCTCGTAAAAATTAAAAAATTATGCTTTCGAAAAATCAATTTACGGGCTACGACCGTTTAGCTAGCAAAACGGTCATTTCCCATAAAATTATACGGTTATTTCCTAAGTTATGCTTCCAAAACATTAATTTACGGATTATGACCGTTTAGGTAGCAAAACGGTCATTTCCCCTAAAATTATACGGTCAAATACCGTGATTTTGCAATTTTTTTACAGTGTATATCAGTTCAGATTTTTAATATTTTAATGCGGTTTTGCAACTTTTGTCTCAATGAATGTAAAGTTTGTAAATTATTACATCTTAAGTTCTATGCCTCTTTTTTTTTAGTTAATTTTTATATCTTACCAAAGTCACATAATATATATCACTATTACTCTCTTTCGAATAATTTAACAATTAAAAAGTTGCATTTCAAGGAATTTAAGTTCATAACATTTTTCTTTTTTCAAAAAATTTGAATTCATAGGCCTAATATAAAAGTTTTCTTCCTTTTCTGTTTCTTCTATTTTTCTTTATTTTATAAGTGCTATATGTATTCATTGCATGAAATGGTGACCTATAACATGTCTACCAAATCTAAACTAAAAGCAGTAATTAGACATATCACACACACTCGTATATATATATATATATATATATAGGGGAGAGTTCCCCAAAACGGGATAGGCAGGCAAAACGGGATATTGAGCCTCCGATCTTGACTGGTGGTGCTACCTCGCGGGAGAAAGGCTAAACTGGTTCCCGACCGCCATGACAGCATTCTCAGTTGATCTCTCAACGCTAGCCACGTGTTTCGCAAAGAAATATTTTTTCATAGTTTTCAAGTGAGATTTTTACTTACTTTGTACTTTTTTCGACTGCGGAACAACTATCCTTGTGCTTCTCCGTCCTTCGGAACAATTCCGGTAAGTACAGTGTTTTGTTCATAGCTCTTTTAGCAACAATTTCATGTATTTAAATATTGCTAGTGAGTTACGGTTCAGAGGTCAGCCATTTATGTTGTCCAAATCATCACGGTCGGGCAAAACGGGACACTTTTGGGGTGTCCAAAACGGGATACAATTTTGATGTGTCCCGTTTTACCCGACCATTTCCATTAATGTTTTGGCAATGTGTTTAAGTTATTTTAATTGAAATAAGTAATGAATTAAAATATGTATAATCAATTACAACAAATTATTTTTATTTTAAATAATTATATTTTCGAAATAAAATAATTTACTTTACTTTTGAGGTACAAATAATTGGCCTGAGTTATGTACAAAATTTAGTAATAGGTTAAAACTGTAAGTCAGAAAAATGTTTTGACCAAAAATTTAAGTTTTAAATTAAAAAAAAATGAGTTTTTTTTTAAATCTTTTTTAGGGGGGTGGCTTATACAAAGATAAACAAGAAAACCACAAGTTGTGCGCACTATAATATTATAAAAACATAAGCTAATCACAACTAAACTTTGACCATATTTTCTTTGGCAATTTTTAAAAAGCTAATAATTTATTTTGGTTTCAGAATACAAGATGCCTCGCAATTATCAGCGAACTTCATATAGAAATAGCTGGGACGAGCAGAGCATGGCATAGGCTGTTCGGGAAGTTTTAGAAGGGTGGATGGGTTTTCTAAAAGCTGCTCATTCATTTAATGTCCCCAAATCTACACTGGAGGAAAAAGTGAAAAAAGTTCGCTTAAATGCTTTGACACCAGAAGTGGCTGCTGTAAAAAAGCTGGGCAGGTTTGAAAACGTCTTTACTGCAGATCAGGAAAAAAAGCTAGCTCAACATGTACTGACATTAGAAGAAAGGCTCTTTGGAATTACCCTAACCGACTTGAGAATCTTAGCTTTTGAGTTAGCTAAAATTAACAATATTCAGCACTGTTTTAAAACAGTTAAAAAAATGGCGGGTAAGCACTGGTTGTACAATTTTCTTGGAAGAAATGAAACCCTGAAGCTACATCCATGGCTAGAGCAAAAGGTTTCAATCGCGTTGCCGTGAAAAAGTTTTATGACCAATTGGTCTCTCTCTATGAACAGTATAAGTTTGTTCCCAATGACATTTACAATGTTGATGAGACTGGGATTCTCACAGTTCCTAACAAACCTTCTAAAGTTCTTGCATTGCGAGGTAAAAAGCAAGTGGGCGGTTTGATATCAGGTGAGCGAGGAGTCTTGGTCACAGTAGAAACCTGTGTAAGTGCTGCAGGGAATTATCTTCCTCCCATGTTTGTCTTCCCCAGGCAAAGGGAAAACCCAAGGCTAATGGATGATACTCCACCAGGCTCCTTCGCGGCATACAACAAGATAGGCTAGATAAACAAGGAATCATTCGTTGTGTGGCTCAAGAAATTCGTTCAGATAGCAAATCCTTCCCATGAAAGACCTATTCTGCTGTTGCTTGATGGTCACTGCAGCCACACTAAAAGTATCGAACTAATAAATCTGGCAAGAGAAAAAATGTTATCATGCTGACTTTCCCTCCCCACACTACTCATCGGCTTCAGCCATTAGATGTTACAGTTATGTCTCCATTGAGAACCTTCTATGAGCAAGAAGTTCGCAAGTGAATGTTCAACCATCCTGGCAGAGGGATTACTATCCACGAAGTAGGAAAGATGTTCAATGCAGCATTTCAACGAGCAGCTCTTGTCCAAACTGCTGTGAATGGGTTCAGGAAAACAGGCATTTTTCCATATCACCCAGATGTCTTTCCTGAATATCTCTTCGCTCCTTTTCTTCCAACAGATCACCCGTTGCGGGATGCTCAGAACAGGACGTCCCAACAACCGTTAAATCTGCAACAAAACTAGGCCAGATCCGAAGGATCTTCAAGTTCAGTCATAGCATCTAAGAATTTGCCACTAGAGACAGTATTGAATGAATCACTTAGTGATGGGGCACCGATAACACTGGCACAAATGCAGTACTTATCCAACCGCCCACTTCAACAGGAAACAAAGGACTTGGGCTATACTATCGTCCAATTTCTATATCACCCAAAGAAATTTTACCTCCACCACGAGTGATTGCACCAAGACCTCAAAATAAACACGATAGGAGCAGAGGGAAAACAGCAATTATAACAGGAAGCCCATATAAACTTGAGTTGGAAGAAGAAGAGCGTGAAAAAAAAGAACAAGAAAGAACTCAAAAGCTGAAAAAAAGGGCTGCCAAAACAAGTCTCTTGAATGTTCCGAAGAGAAAACAAACGAGGCGTAAAAGAAAACCAAGTGGAGATGCAAAACAGGCAGATAAAGTTAAAAAATGTTACTCTGAACCTGAAAAAAAAAAAAAAAAACCACAATCATCATTTGCAAAAATCGAAGAAAATGGACCTAACATAAGAAAACCTAAAAAAAAATCATCAGTTAGCCAAGGTTGGACGTCGTCGTCTTCAGAAGATGAAGCTGAAAAAGATGAAGCATGCATTTTCGTTAACGCTCTGTATCTTGAATCGAAATCTGGAGAAGGCTGGATACAATGCTCGAGCTGCCATCGATGGGCCCACGAAGCCTGTTCCAGAGCAGAAGAAGAAGACGACACATTTTTATGCGATTTCTGTGTTATGTAATTTTTCAAATTTACAATTAAAAAGTTTCTTCCTATAAAAACGTAGCCTATTTTTGTTCTAAAATCTAAATCAAAAGTAAAATCAGCAAAAACCTAATAACATAAAAATCCCTATCCCTTTTTACCCACCCTTGGTAGGGTAAAACGGGATCGTGTAAGACTTTGTGAAACCAGTATTTTTCACATAAATATTATTGAACAAATGTAACAAAGGTATTTTAAGTAGTTGAAAAGGTGTATACTTTTAAATGACGTCTAGCTTTGGAAGGTACCTTGTACACAATAAGAAATAAAGCGAAGAATAGATAAGCTATCCCGTTTTGGGGTACTTTCCCCTATATATAACTAGCAGGCAACGCCCGTTTCGCTGGTCCCTATTTTTAAATGAATAACTATAATTACTGATTTCTCAAAATTGCATTAATTTTTATCACGTGAAAAAAAAGAGAAACAAAATCTGATTAGGAAAAATGTCGCACCGGGTTCTCACTGCCTTCGGAAAAAAATTCCCAAAATGCTGTAACTCTTATTTCTATTATTTTCCCCCTTCGCCCTCCCTCCCGTCTATCCTAATAATTTTACAAATTTGAAAATATCCGCAATCGATTTGTAGGTATCGAAAACCTCTATGTACCAATTTTAAATGATCTAACTCTATTTTATTTTTTTGCCCCTCCTCCCTCCCCCTTTTCGCCCCCTCCTAATAACTTTACACTTTTGAAAATATCCCTATTCGTCTTGCAGTCCTTTAAAACCCATCAGTACCAATGTTGAACGGCCTAACTGTATTTCTATTTGTTTTTGCCCCATAGCCCCCCCCCTTTGCTGTCCCACCTGGGAGCTGAATTTCTGAAATTCCAGAAATTGGTTTTTAGATATTTTCACTAGCTATATTTTAGAGCAAAAATTTCACGGGTATCTGTTTTTTGTTTGAGATATATAGGAGTATATGAATTCACGTTTAATGCATGTGAAATCACGTTTTGCCCCCTCCCACCCCCCCTGGGAACTGAATTTCTAAAATTCCAGAAATCGATTTTTAGACATTTGTATTAGCTATATTTTAAAGTAAAAATTTTACGGATATCTGTTTTTTTGTTTGAGATATGAAGGATTTTGTGAAATCACGTTTTGCCCCCCTCCCCCACCCCCCTTGGGGAGGTAATTTTGTAAAATCGCTTCTTAGTGGATGCCTACGTCATAGAAAGAACATTGTCACAAAATTTCATGCTTCTAGGTCCAGGGGTTTGGTCTGGGCGATGATGAATCACCCCCTCAGGAAGAACGATTTTATATATATAGATTACAAACATATAGAAACATATATAATGGTTAAAAATTTACTTATATGGTATATGTTTAGAAAGTAAAGAGAAAACTTACAGAGACATTCTACAAAAGTCCTGACTGTTTATAGGTTAGAGGTATATACCTCTAACCTATAATACCATAGCTTATGCCTTAATTATCATAGCTTATGCCTTATATTTATTTTAAATAATATTGTTATCGCAATGCTGAAACGTTTTCAGATAATTTTTGAACTACTTTATAAATTGTAAATACATATTTACTAGCTTCTGTGATAAATAGGAATACAATATCATTACGTTTAATTCTAATTGTTATTATTATCATTTTATGGAAAGGTTAGAAGTTTTAAAAAATTTTCTATTTCAAAATTGAAATCATCTGATATTATTAGCAATATACCCTGCAACATTATTTATTTATTTTTTTTTTTAATATCATTTGGAAAATTTTAGGTTAGATATTAAACATAGAGTTTCAGTTTTTCAAAATTTAAATACTTTTAACATTATTTTAAAGAAAAAAATTCTGATTTTTATTTTCATGTTTCTAATCAAACATTATGTCATAATAAAATTACAGCTTGAAAAGAGCTATTTAGAGTTTTAACTCAATTTTCTGTAAGAGACAAAATCTTATATTGATATTTATCTCGTTGGCAACATGTTTTTGACATGAAACGATATTATTTAATGAGTAAGCTATAATTGCATGAAATTCCCGAGTTCATATTTCTAACTGAGAAAAAAAAAATGTCGCAAACTTTTTTGGATAACTGATACATTTACATTTAAAATAAAAAATTTAGTTTCCATACAAATGTAAGTACAATGAAAATATTTTTCTCCTAGTAATTCTAAGTTAAAACTAAAATGTAATGAAAAAGTAAGTATTTAAAATTTTTATAGGTTTCTAAATAAAAATAATGTCGTAATAAAAATTAGCTTGAAAAGAGCTATTTAGATTTTCAAATCAATTTTCTGTAAGAGATAAAATCTTTGATATTTATCCCGTTGGCAACATGTTTTTGACATGAAACGATATTATTTTCTGAGTAAGCTATAATCGCATGAAATTACCGAGTTATTATTTCTAAATGAAAAAAAAAAGAAGAAAACTTTTTTGGATAACTGTTACATCTACATTTAAAATAAAGAATTTAGTTTCCATACAAATGTAAGCACAATGAAAATATTTTTCTCCTAGTAATTCTAAGTTAAAATTAAAATGTAATGAAAAAGTAAGTATTTAAAAATTTTATAGGTTTCTAAATAAAAATAATGTCGTAATAAAAATTAGCTTGATAAGAGCTATTTAGATTTTAAAATCAATTTTCTGTAAGAGATAAAATCTTTGATATTTATCCCGTTGGCAACATGTTTTTGACATGAAACGATATTATTTTCTGAGTAAGCTATAATCGCATGAAATTACCGAGTTATTATTTCTAACTGAAAAAAAAAAAAAAAAAAAAAAAAAAAAAAGAAGAAAACTTTTTTGGATAACTGTTACATCTACATTTAAAATAAAGAATTTAGTTTCCATACAAATGTAAGCACAATGAAAATATTTTTCTACTAGTAATTCTAAGTTAAAATTAAAATATAATGAAAAAGAAAGTATTCTTAAAAATAAAAGGATGTCATAATAAAATTACAGCTGGAAAAGAGCTAGTTAGATTTTCAACTCAATTTTCTGTAATAGACAAAATCTTATATTGATAAGGCTAAAAAATTTTATTTAGTTTTATCACTTAGTGTAATAAATGAAATTATAGAAAAAAATGAAGCACTTAACAATAAGAGTACAAAACATATTTTATTAATTTGTAATTACTTCAGAAAAGTAATTTTTTTCCCTTACATAATTTCATTAGAAGAATTTAATGAAAGCTAACACAATAACTACTTTTGACCCTTTCATTCCCAGTTTTTTTCATCAGTCAAACAAAATATAATCATAAATATATTTCAAAAAGTGAAAATTATAAATATTATTATTTTTTTTTTTTTTAATTCTTATGCATTAGGAAAATAATAAAAATTATACGAAAAATAATTTGTAAAATAGCGAATTAACTTTTTAAAAACTGTTTTCCTTATATTAAAATTCAGTGGATTTAAAAAGTTAAAAACAAATGTTTAACAAAAAAAAAAAAAAAAGACATTGCATATTATACAGTTTTAACAAATCGATAGTTACCAACATATGTGGGTGTGTGTGGTTAGGTAACTTTTTTCATAATAGTGAAGTAAACAATTAAAATATAGTTTTAAAATTGTTAAATTGTGCAGTAATTTTTACGTATTTTAAAATTATGAGAAAAAAAATTATTGCAAACTAGAATGTTTACTATATGTTATAACAGAAAAAATAGTAATACGCTGCATTGCTGCAATGCACTTTAAATTGCTATACGTACTAAAATCTTGTAAGTGGTTATAGTCTCAAAACTGCATTTCTAACTTTCAATTAATCCATGCATTTACCAGAAAATACTCTTTCTAAACCACTTCAATGTTTTCTCAATTTCCAGTCTACTATGCAACACACTTAAGTGGAAAATTTCAAGATATATAAAATAAAACTGAACGCAGAAGAATCTATTCATTAATCATAAAGTATTTTCAAATAAACTAGGTATATACACTTACAGAATATATATATATATATATGTGTGTGTGTGTGTGTGTGTGTGTGTGTACAGTCGGTAGCAAAAATTCTTATATAAAAAAATCTGGAGTGACTCCACTCGACTTTCCGAACATTGAGTAATTAACGGTTTTGTAGATAAAGTAAGGTAAGAGGAGTTGTTAAACAAACAAAAGAGAGAAAACCATAATAGAGTGTTTGAGTATTTTTCTTCATATATTACGCGATGTTTTATTTAACGCTACTGAACTTTGAGGCCATAAGATCATAATGATAAAGAATTTTTCGTTGTGTCCCTGTAAAAACCTATAAATGCTAGATTCACAAAAATGCTTATATTTAGTGCAACAGTGGTTTATAATATTCATATAAATTTTCAGCTCAATTCAATAAGGCGTTTAGTCGCTATCGCACTTTTAAAAATTTGGTCACATAGGCCATAATGATAAAGAATTTTTCTTTGTGTCCCTGTAAAAAAACTGTAAGTGATAAATTCACCAAAATCTATACAGTTAGTGCAACTGTAACCTATAATATGTGTACAAATTTTTGCCTAAATTAATAAAGCGTTTAGACGCTATCGCACTTTTAAAAATTTGGCCCCATAGGCCATATTGATAATGTATCTTTCCTGGTGTCCCTGTAAAAAAAACTATAAGTGCTAGATTCACCAAACTCTATGCAGTTCACGGAACTATTACCTATAATATGTGTATAAATTATTTTCTCAGTTTAATAAGGTATTTTGACGCTATCGCACTTATTAAAATGTTGTACCATAGGCCATAATGATAAAGAATTTTTCTTTGTCTCCCTGTAAAAAAACTATAAGTGCCAGATTCTCCAAACTCTATACAGATTGAGCAACTGTGACCTATAATATGTGTATAAATGTTTTACTCAATTCAATAAGGCGTTTAGATGCTATCGCACTTTTAAGATTTTGGTCCCATAGACCATAATGATAAAGGATTTTTCTTTGTGTCCCTGTAAAAAAAAACTATAAGTGCTAGATTCACCAAAAGGAATAGGTTTCGTACTATAGTGACTTACAATATACGCACCAACTTTCAGCATATTCGAACAAAACGTTTAGACGCTAGCGTGTTCACTCACAGACATACACACACACATACATACATCATCGTAAAAATAGTAAAAACGGACTCAGGGGACCTCGAAATGTATAGAAACATCAAAATCTCGAATTCGGATTTTTGACATGATTACAATACTTTCCTCACTATAGTGTTTGGGGAGTAAAAAGTAGAGTTAATATTATTTTGTTAAATAAATCCTTGTCGAATCATGTTCTTAGACTGACTGAGAATATGATTCGACAAGGATTTATTTAACAAAGCAGTATTAATTCTACTTTTTTTATATAAGGATTTTTGCCAGTGTTCGGATACTTTTGTTACCGACTGTATGTAGTATAGTAAACTTCGTTTACATAAAGTAATGAATATAATTACGAGTTTAGGAATAATGCTATTTGTAATATTTTGAAAGGGAAAATATAGAGGCAAATATTTAATCTTATGTTCGTGTAATATTATGTGGCATGTATAATGTAGCATAGACAAAATGCTAATATGACCAGTTAAGTATTAGATATTTTTCAATGGTTTATTGTTTATTTACGAACTTAACACGTCTGTAATATAAAATAGCAATTCAATTAATTATTATTTATTTATAAAAGCGTAGATCAGTCGTCTTTTGCATGTAGAAACGTTAATATGCGTATAGTACAGTGATAATATTTTTAATTTTATTCATAATTGTCTTCAATTTTTTTTTTCAAACAATAATTATTACAGCTTTTTATAAAACTCTGTATTATATGCTCAAATCATTGTGAAGGAAATTATTCAACAAATAATTGTGTTTCTAACGTAAATAATTAATTAAATGACTCTAATTACTATCAAGAATAAGTACAATTTGCTCATAAATGAAAGTATTGTGGTTAATATTTTATTATGTTTTACAGAATCATACAAAAGAATTTGAATATATTATGCAATGTACACATTTGTTTCTTGATGTAAATTTATATTGTATTAAATTGTTTCAAATCGAAAAATGTGAAACATTTTCTTCAAAAAATGAATGTATTACTAACCCTGGAGTTCCTATTCTGAACCGTTTTCTTTGCACGAACTCCCAGAGTTACCATAAATTTTCCAAACTCTCCATGATAACCGTAGTCAAAACGTAAAATTTGAAAAATAGATATTTATTTGTTAAAATTAAGGCTTTTTATTTTTCATAAGTGAAATTTAGTAATACTAAACTATATATGTATACTCTAAGTCATTTTTCATTAACTTCAGATTACTTTCACGTGAACATCTATAATTTTAAAATATGATTTAATTATTTTTTTTATCAATAAATGTAATGGGAAATGATAAGCATTTACCCTTTTTGAGTGTTACATAAAATAGTACATCGTAACGTTCTTTCAATGCTTTTTTAGCATTTATTAAAAGTATGAAAAAATTAATGTAATGTTTCAAAATTTTACATTATAAAGGTAAATGTTTGCGCTGTTAATAACATTTTTACCATGTTTTTATTAACTTTTATTCTTGTTTGTTTGTTTGTATGTATGTATGTTTGTTGGTTTATCCGGTACAAATCTTGTAATCAAATTTTAACTAATTTCCCTACTAGCTACATATTTGAAACTTTCACAGTAGCTCTGAACCCAGTGACAACACAATACGTCGAAGTCAGATTTTCGAATTTTCGAATAGATTTCTTTTAATTAATTAAAATATGAAAATAATAACCTCCTAAAAGCGTTAAAATATTAGCTATCATTTAATTGTTGCCAAAAAACATTTACGAGTTCATTTTCTTTCGACATAAAAATAAATACATTTAATTAAAAGTGAACATTAAAAAATTATAAAAAGTTAAATTATGCATCTCACAAAAATTGACGTCATTATCATTTAAAAAAATTTTATGCACATCGATAAGAGCTTTATAATTCATCAGAAAATTTAAAACATGGTATATAAAAAGTTTTTTTTTTTTTTTTTTATCTGATAATTATTTTTTAAATATATATTGAATATATACAGGGTGATTCAAAAAAACGTGGACGAAATGACATGGTAGATCAGTCATACAACAAGGATCAAAAATCGCATAGGAACAGAGGGTCGCAACTGCGATCCGGAGCCTCTACAGGGCGTCTAAAATAATACACAAAAGAAGAAACAAAACCATTATATAACATTTTATTGATAATTACTCACTCACATGCAACTTATGCAAGTCAAATGTTCAGCCTACAGGAGATGCTCAAAGTAAGTTTTTGCCAGATGCACCGAGACACGCCTCGCATCTACGTTGCATAGAACGCCGCACCTTCTCAAAGATACCAGGTGTATCTCGAACACATCCTGCTGCCACAACGATTGTTCCTACCAAGTCTTCCGGCATTACAACAAGTGTTTCATACACAAGTTCTTTTAAAAATCACCTTAAGAAAAAATCCAAGGGGGATAGATCTGGTGATCGTGGTGGCCATGCGATTGGTCCATCGCAACCAATCCAGCCGCCAGGAAAAGTAGCCTACAGATGTGCTCTGACATCTGTGCTGAAATGTGCAGGAGCTCCGTCGTGTTGAAATCGAATGCGCTGGCGAATAAGCATCGGAACATCATTCAGCATTTCTGGTAAAACCTCTTGCAAGAATGATAGATAAATGGGACCGTTAAGTTTTTCTAGGAGAATGTACGGACCAAGTAAGCAGTCTCCTAAAATGCCAGCCAACACGTTAACGGAAAATTTCCGTTGTGTTCCATGCGGACATGAAGCATCGGGCAAGCCCACGTATGCAAGTTGTGAAAGTTCATCACACATTCTAATGAGAACGCAGCCTCATCCGTAAAGAGAACACTTACTGCGAAGTTTCGGTCTGCAGCACTTTCTTGCAAAAACCAAAACGCAAAATCCATACGATTGTTGTAGTATCCCGGTTCCAGTGCCTGGACGAAAATTATACCTCTGGGGGTCACCGAAGCGGGAGAGCCATCCCTTCCGTTGAGGATCAAAATTGAGATGGCATGTCTCCGGACCATCTCTAGGGGTGAGTCCCTGACCGTCACCAATTGCCCATCTGCGCAGCACTAGTGCGACGTAAAACCCAACCAACCAGTGCCTGGACGCTTTGTAATTGATAAAGATGTAGTCCTTCGTCATGTACAACGCGCCAGATGATAGCTTGGGGGATATGGGTCTTTCGGGGTGCAACTCGTGTACTCGTTAAAGGATTACGCTGGAGTTCTTGGACAACTCTTTCTTCAACATCAACTGTCTCAGTTATTCGTTGGCGACCAGCATCCGGCTTGTGCACGTCGAACGAGCCGGTTTCACACAATCGTCGATGCAGACTGGCAAAGAATGAGCGGCTAGACACCTTTATACCAGGATATTTCTCACGATACATTCGCAAGGCTGCTCGTCCATTGCAGTTGCTCATACCGTAAATTAAAGACATATCAGCCATTTTGCGGTAAGTGTAACTAGCCATGTTACGCCCAACGCATCCAGAACTCGAATGAAGACAATCTCCGTTTGCTCAGTTCGTGTTTGTATTGCAACGCCTTCTCGTGGCTCTAGCGCCTTCTACAGGTGTTTGCGACCCTCTGTTCCTATGCAATTTTTGATCCTTGTTGTATAACTGATCTGCCATATCATTTTGTCCACGTTTTTTTGAATCACCCTGTATATATACGTATAATAAAAATAAAAAGTTCACTGCAAGGAAATCTGCAGTTCCCTGCATTTAGTGCTTCATTAAAAACCGTTTTAGTATTAAAAACCTAGTCAATTATAGCTCTAGCTTGCTTTCACACATTTGGAAGAAAAGGCAAATTATTCTATTCAATGAAAATACACAATGTCATAATCCGAATATGTGTTTCCAGTACGTACACGGATTTAAGAAATCAACTCTCAAAGTAGCATAAAAATCTGTGCTATTTTTGAAAACTGCAATTATATGTTTAATGTCGGTTTGGACTCATTAATATCAACGGATTCAATAAAATAAATAACAGGATTTAGTCAACTTGGATATCAATATTCTAAAAATATGATTATTTTCGTCAAAATGCTTATTATTATTACTAATGATTACTCACAATAACTACTGATTAGATCAATCATTAGTTCTAAGAAAAATTACTATTAATAAAGCATACAACTAAAGATATATGCAAATATTAATCTTTATCTTATTTTACATGTAAGAAATGATTTTATCGTTTTCTGTCCATAGCTGCTGATGTATTTCTGAATAAATTGTTTTCCTATTATCACCATACTAAATATTTTTTTAATATTTAATTGATAAAATGTTTGTTTTTTAAATTCCAAAAAAATATTATGAAAAAAAAAATATATTATTAAAATATTTATATTTACATTTAAATGATAGTATTTTCCTTTTAGAATAACATAAACTTTGCATTACATGTAAATTAATTTTCATATATTTCGATAGATAGAAGATAGATAGATAGATAGATAAATAGATAGGTATATAGATATAGATAGTGGATATATAGATATATGTATACATGTAGTGACAAGCTCTTCTTTCCCCCTAACCTTGCTTTCCCGCTGCTGCTGAATCCAAGGCTACATATTTTAGTTTTCCTTTGCAGCATCCAGAATCCTAACCAGCTGATCATCAACGGAGTATCAGAATATTAGAGGAAATGCGCGCCTATGACGTAAGTGACGTCACTTCCTGAACACGCCGCTGCTAAGAGCGTTGGAGTATAGAAATTCAGATTCGACGGAGAGTTGACGAAGCTTGCATACTCGACGGATGTAATGCTTGTTTTTAATAACTTTGTTTTTTCATGTTTCGACGTATTTAGAAAGCGAAGACGTAAATAATTTATGTCACGAACAGTACGACGTCGACGGGCATTACCAAAGTAACATCCTGATTTACCAACGTTTTTCTGTATATATTGTAACATATCTTAACTTTCTTTATTAAATTTTAAGTAATTAGTAATTAATCGAATTAGTATTTTTATTGTTCTTAAACGCCCACAATCGACTGGAGACTACATCAGAAGCGGGATCAAGAATGAATCGTGAAATTTACTTGATAAAAGATAAATCGAAATTTTAATTTAACTATTTTTACTTTTATAAAATGTGAACTCTTTTTTTTTTAAACTTTTTGCGAACTGTATTCTTAAAAATGATGATGCGTCTGGACTGATAAAATATAAACTGTATAAACTGTTCTTAAAACATAAACTGAACTTTTAGACTATTTTTGAACTGTGTTGGAATTGCCTTACATGCTTAATCGTACTACGAATAGTGATTACAATGCAGAATGTGCATATTGGATAAATGAGTGATACAATGTGAAATATGTTCTTCAAAGTACTCAAGGATTAAAAAACGACAAATCGACCGAATGAAGATTTAAATAAAAATTCAGAACAACAGCTGTTTCTGCTCTACAAAGGTACGTACAATTAATTTTGTTGTACAATGGTTTCTTTAGGGGATATTCCCAAAATTGACGCTGCACTGAGGACAGAGAAATATAGTAAAATTAGAATTCTGCATCGCTTTTTATTCAATGACGAAGGTGACAGAAAAAACCGATGCAGAATAAGAAAATTTACAGGATTTAATTTTGCCGTTGACGATAACAATTATATTCAAAAACAAAAATTCATCGACGAAAATTTTTCGTTGAATTAATTAATTATTTTAAGTAATTTATTGAGTGTTTCATTTATCGGCACGAAAGAAGAAATACGTGACAGTTTATTATTAAAATTAAATGATATCGAATTACTCAAAGAGGAAAACTCCGACAATGAATCGAAGATGATGATTCTGAAAACGAATTTGACAGTGATAATGACGTCGAGAAAACTGACTCCTCTGTGCAATGCCATATAAATGATAATAAGACCTATGAAAATAATGATAATGATAGTAATTATGAGTATAATGATAAAGCTAAAAAAAGGACAAATTGTAGTAATAATGTGAATTTTGGATTACATAGTGCAACTGTTTCTTTCAATGAATTTGAAAACAACATTTCCAAATTTAGCGGCGAGCCGCATGAAAATATTATTGAATTTTTTTCCGAATTCGAAGAATTGTCAATAATGTTTAATTTGAGCGAATTACAAAATATTGTTTTCTGTAAGAGATCGTTGAGCGGAAAAGCTCTTCTCTTCATTAAATCCGAAAAAGGATTATTGACTTATAAAAAATTAAAAAATGCACTCATTAATAAGTTTAAAACCGAAATTAACTCTGCCTCATTTCATGATATCTTAAGTAAAATAAAAATTAGAGTCAATGAAACTGTTACAGAGTATTTTTTTAAAATAAGAGAGTTAAGTAAGAACGGGCACATTGATGATGCCGAAATAATGCGCTACGTGATCCAAGGAATAAATGATAAAAGTGAAAACAAAGTAATTTTATATGGTGCAAAAAATCTTCGCGAATTCAAAGAGAAAATAAAATTATATGAAATGTATAAAAGAGATAATGAGAAAAGTAAATTTAAATTTGATAGAATTGATAAAGTAGATTATAATGTAAAACCGAAGCACATAACCTATAATGTACATGAAAAATTTAGTCCTAAAATTAAAATAACTAAACTGTGCTATAATTGTGGTGATAAAAACCACTTGTCTAGAGATTGCCCCCATAGAATGAAAGGTTTGAAATGTTTCTCATGCAAACAATTCGGGCATAAAAGTTCGGAGTGCCCAGGTTCAAAACCCGAAGTTGATGCATTGTATATTGGTGTAAATCGTAATTTGAACAAAAGTATTTTGATTTATAATGTAAATTTCAGCGGTATAATCGACACGGGAAGTGAAGCAACATTGTTGCGAAAAAATGCTTTCGATAAATTAAATGTGAATAAATTAAATTTTATGAGTACTACTTTGAAGGAGATCGGGAAAAGTTCAATAAAGCCGTTAGGCTCATTGGATGTCGATCTTAAAGTTGATGATTTTGAAACCAAAACTAATATTTATGTTGTGGACAATGACGTAATACCCTATGATATAATTATCGGCATGAACGTATTAATGCTGGGTGAAACAACAATTAATGAAAAAGGTATCTTTGTAAAAAATAAGTCTAATTCTCTTGAGGTAAATTTAGTAACAGTACTTCCAGTAAATGCATATAAAAAAGAAAGTAAAACGAATGTTGTTATTGATACCCCTATTAACTTTGAGAACAAAACTTTTGAGAAATCCCCAGAAATAAATGAAACATTGAATAGTGTTAAAAAGTGTAAAAATGTAACCCCTCAACGTATTATGCTGTCAAAAAAATCATTAGAATCTTCCGAAAAAGCCGTAAGTGAAAATGACGTCGACGACAAGAGTGACGAAAGTGATGACGATAAGGTGCTTTTGAAGGACGAAAATAGTGTAAATGATGGCAGTGAGGAAGAAGAGGAGCCTCGACGACAGAAACAAAGTCAGACGAGTATTTTCCAGATAGATGATGATAGTGAGGAAGAGGAGGAGCCGCGCCGAAAAGAACGAAGTCAGACAAATGTTTCCCGAATGAAGTCGCTAAATCAAGAAAACACTTATTTGAAGAAAGACGAAAAACGAGTCCTACTTAAAAAATTTCACAGTTAGCCGAAGAGTTGAAAAAGTTAAAAGAAAAAGTTGACGATAATTCCAAACTTCTTAAAAGAAAGAAATCGAGAAAAAAGACTGTGACGATAAATTCCATTGAGTGTAAAAGACTGAATATTTCTAAAGAAGAGACTGCCAGTGTAAATTTGAGAAAGTTGTTCATCCCATCACTTCCATTGACGACCACGATTAGCGAGATAGCCATATTATTTCCCAAAGCTGTACAAATAAAATTAGAAGTTTTCCCTACATATAAGAGTGCAACTATAGACTTTTCGACTGAACACGATGCAACAGAAACTTTAAAAGATATTAAAACTGAAAATGATCGATTAGAGGGTCTCGAGTTCGAGTCCCAAAATAACTCCGAGTCCCAAAATACAGATTTGAGTACACATATCAATACACAATTTTCTAGAGTTAAAAAGAAAAATAAAGCAAAATACAAGTTGAGTAGACAAACACCAAAACCATAGGCAACCAAGTTGCCGTAAAGCCAAAACTAACTTTTTTCTGTGATTATAAGACAGTGCAAAATAAAAATGATAATATTGATGAAAAAGTTAGAAATGGATGCCATGAAGGCTCCCATTGCACATCTACTCAAGCTAAGATCCTCAGACATAGGATCACTTAGCTTAAAAGCAAAAATATGAAAATTTGTAAAAAAAAAAAAAAAACTGTAAATAAGTATGTTATTATTTTGTGTTGCTTTTTTTTTTTTTTTTTTTTTTTTTTTTTTTTTTTTTTTTGTATTTTTCAGTGTGACCGCCGGGAGGACCAGCCGGATGCAGGACGGCCGAGCATGTAGTGACAAGCTCTTCTTTCCCCCTAACCTTGCTTTCCCGCGGCTGCTGAATCCAAGGCTACATAGTTTAGTTTTCCTTTGCCGCATCCAGAATCCTAACCAGCTGATCATCGACGGAGTATCAGAATATTAGAGGAAATGCGCGCCTATGACGAAAGTGACGCCACTTCCTGAACACGCCGTTGCTAAGAGCGTTGGAGGATAGAAAATCAGATTCGACGGAGAGTTGACGAAGCTTGCATACTCGACGGATGTAATGCTTGTTTTTAATAACTTTGTTTTTTCATGTTTCGACGTATTTAGAAAGCGAAGACGTATATAATTTATGTCACGAACCGTACGACGTCGACGGACATTACCAAAGTAACATCCTGATTTACCAACGTTTTTCTGTATATATTGTAGCATATCTTAACTTTCTTTATTAAATTTTAAGTAATTAGTAATTAATCGAATTAGTATTTTTATTGTTCTTAAACGCCCACAATCGACTGGAGACTACATAGATATATAAACCCCTTCTCATAATTATAAGGATACTTGATGCACTGAAACAAGTAATGTAAAAATAATTGCGATCAAGTTTACGCTTAGCACACGTAATGTATCTAGTATTCTAAAAACGAAAACTGCTTTAATTTGAGTAATATAAAACAAAATTAATATAACATAACGCAATATATTTTTCCCACGTTTTTAGATGTTCATAATTTTAGGGATAATCAAGATTTTCAAGATTCATTTATTTAACTTACGAGCGAACAAATTACAGCTGATATGAAAATTTGTTAACTACGAGACTAGATTTGTTTATAAATAAGCTTTAATCTTGTCTCGAACGGTAACTCTTACTAGTAATTCATGAAAAAAAGGAGCGTTCATAAAGTGAAGTGTGATAGACATGTTTTTAACACTAGATTTACGGATGTTAATTATATACCTATTTTTACTGAAGTGAGCCAATTTGACTCATACAAGAAAATTGAAGTTTTTTGCAAAGAAAATAGTTCCAAATGAATTTAAATGAAATGTTTATTATAAAAAAATTCATGGAAAACATTTTTTACATATAAACTCTGTTTTTGAAACACATTTTCCGCAAACATTTCTATTACATTTAGCAGAAGGGTTTGTACATCTGTTTCTGAGCAAAAAAAGCCGGACCCCACTTCGCAGACCACAAATATGAACACTTCAAATTTTTTGCCTCATATGCTCCTCTAGCAAATAAAATTGCTACAAAGGCCCACAATTGTGATTTTGTAACCGTCCATTCCTTATTATTCAAAACTTGACGAGCTTCGAGTTCAGTACATGATTTTATATACGCCATCATACCTTCGTCAATTATCAAATTGAATGCGCTACTTGCCGACCCAAGCATAATATGCCTTTTAGCATAGGCAGTTGGACCAGAAACGTCTTTGAATATGGTATAAAGCGGTGATCTACCTACGTTTCTGCCTTCGTTCAATGTTTCCCATAAAGTCCCATCAGCAGCATTTTCGGCTAAAATTTCTTTGTCAGAAGATGTATTGATAGCGTCTAAATCATTTTCGGTTTCAGAATCAGAAATAACCCTGGCTCTTTTTTTGTTAGGAGCTATATAACAAAGATCTTCATCTTCACTGCTTGAAGATTCAATTTTATTGACTTCCTCCTCTAATTCAATTTCGTTATCACATTGGTCTATATCAATTGCATCCGATTCATTATCTGATTGGTCTTACTTTATTTTGATTAGTTTTTTCAACAAAAGACAATTTTTCTCATTTTTTCCCATAATAGAAACCCTAGATAACCAGATAAAATAAATATCAATTGTAATACCTTTTACAAATAAATTACAAAATTACCTTTGTGGATCAAATTTTTCTGGCAAAAAATGAATTTTATAAAATTATAAATTATACATTACTTCACTGCACTGCTCACACGCGATGTATAAATCGAAATGATGACAGAAGTGGGTAATAATGTAGCGGAGTAGCGAAAACAAATGGCAATGGCTCCCACATACGCACAAATATTGTATGTGAGGAATGCCAAATGAGAAGAGAAACAAATCACGTGCGACTTGACTGTTGCCCAGGCCTGATAGGACCAATAAATTTCATGTTATGCGATTAATTGTTAAACCATTCTATGAGTCAAATTGGCTCACAACCGTGAAAATAGGTATACCACATTCGATAATGCGAAATGAAGGGGTCTGCGGGGAAGAGGAATGAACGTTTACATATATTTCATTACTTAACTAAAAACCAATGTATGTTTTTAAAAAGTAATATTAAAGTTTTATATATATAGTGTTCAAATTTTTAATGAGTCAAATTGGCTCAGTCCGTAAATCTAGTGTTAAGTAGAATTATAATTTCAGTTTGCTGTATTTCAAATGAAGTTTGAAGATTTAAAACTGCTAAAAAAAAATATGATGAGACGTGAAACTGCTGGTTCGATAGAAGAAAGATCTAGTGGAAAATCAGGGTTGTCTTACAAAGGTTGATAATCCATCTTAGTGCTCTAGTAAAAGTGTCTGCTGCCGAATTTGCTCGTATTTTGATTGAAAATTTTGGGATCCACATTTATACCTGTTCAAAAGAATTTATAATGTGTTAAAATGAATAAAAAACCAGCAATAACAAATAACTAGAAGATGGGGGAAAGAGCGTTTGTGTTAATGTGTAAAAAAGATAATATGAAGTGTTGCATTTTCAGATAAAAAACGTTTTATTTTTGATTGATCATATGGTTTTAACAGCTATTGGTACGATCCATTTCAGGATAGGGAAAGACAGAACAGGTCTTTTAAAGGCAGATATAAATCAAGCATTTTAAAGGTGTATCTATGGTGCTTGAGGGAGCAGTTTTAGTTAAAACTGTATTTTAATTTTCTTCGTTTAAAAAGAAAGATAAAACTATAAATATTGTCTATTAATGCAACTCAAAAATAATTTTTTCAGTAATAGTTTTCAGTATTCAGTTAAAGTGAAAAAACTATTGTCCTTATAATTATGAGAGCCAGTGAATATATATGTTAGGCAACTTTTTTTTTCTAACATTGGTAGATTAAAGAATTTTAACAGTTGAAATATATTTTTAAAACTATTAAATTGTGTATTAAATCTTATTATACTAAAATGTTCTAAAATAAGCAATTACAAACTGACATGTCTAACTTATATTGAGACAGAAAATATAGTAATAAATTGAACACCAGCAATGAATACGAAAATGAGTAATAAACTTTTCTAAACAGTTAGGTTCTTGAAAATT
The DNA here is from genome assembly GCA_963930645.1 of Salticus scenicus. Lineage (NCBI taxonomy): Eukaryota > Metazoa > Arthropoda > Arachnida > Araneae > Salticidae > Salticus > Salticus scenicus. Next base: position 58,213,424 of record OZ005648.1, read on the forward strand.
CAATTGCTAACTATCAATTATTCCATGCATTTACCCAAATATATAACATAAATTACGTTTACTAAATCACTTCAATGGTTTCTCAATTGCCAGACTATGCTCATACTTAAGTGGAAGATTCTAAGAGATGTGGAATAAAATAGAACGAAGAATCTATTCATTAGTCATAAAATACTTTCGGATAAACTAGTTAGATATGCTTCTAGGTAAAAAGAAACATATTTATACGTATGTAGATATATATATATATATATATATATAGATAGATATCATAGCGTAAATTTGTTTAAGCAAAGTAATAAATGTAATTCTGAGTTTTGTCAATTCTATTTCTAAAATAATATTTCGGAAGGCAAAATGCAAACGTAAATATGTAATCATTATACTAGTGACATATTATATAGAGTATATGTAATTTAGCATTTTTACAAAAGGGTAAGGCACAAATTATTAATAACTAATCTTGTACTGTATGATTATTCCATTATTTCATGCGTCTATAAGAATTCATATCATCTCTGATGTATGATAACATTCATATAATAGCTAAATTTGTATGAAAAAACGAATACATGCTACATGTGAATTTTTAACATCATAATGAAAGACATTTTAACATCAATACTACCTAGTAAACAGATGTTAAATCTGTTTTCAATCTTCAGTTTTATATACACTTACACAATAGAATGTATATAATTGTATTTCATCCAATAATATACATTCATACACCATTGTATAGAACATACTCTATTCGCATTCTCTATCCACATATTCTCCAAACGTAATTAAACGAGTATTAAAAAATCACAAGGGATTAATACTAAGAAAAGGAACTCCAAAGAAACAATGCCATCATCCCCAACAAGTGTGAAAACAAGAGACTATGATTTAAAATCAGATAAAAATATTCAGACAACGTTTTCTCTCTTGACAAAATATCCGAAATTAAACCTTAATTTCTCTTAAATGAACTATTAAACCACTAAACAAGTTACCCACTTGTATTACACACAATACACACTTTCCAAAAACATACAACCCAAGCTTATGCAAATGAAGTAGCAGCACAAACAAGCATACTTGGTATGCGAAACGTGAATAAACCTGTTTTTGCAAAGTAATAAAAGAAATTACGGGTTCAGTCAATGCTATTTGTAAAATAATGTTTTGGAAGAGAAAATCCAAATGTAAATATGTATTTAATCTTTATTCTTCTGGAATATTAGGTAGTATGTGTGTGTAATGTTGCATATTGTCAAAATAACAGGACTTCCATAACTAATCACTTGCTAGGTATTATGTATTTATTCTTTTATTTCATGTTTCTATAGGAACTTAAATATGTTGAAACGTATACAAATATTCATTTAATTGCTAAATTTATAGATAGATAGATCAGTAGTCTTTTGCATGTATAAATGCGTATATACGTTCAGCACAGTAATAGTATTGGTATTATTTTACATTTTGTTTGTGATTGTCTTTAACAACTTCCTATTATAATAAAAGTTGTTCCGAAATTGTTTTCTGTAATACTTTAATTTCTCAACATTATGAACATTATAACTGTTTATAAATCTCTTTCTTTTATATACAAATCTTCTGAGGTTGCATTACCTTGAACCTCATAATATATTAACTTTCTTCTGAAAGTATGACAGGTAGAATAATAAAGACGAAGAAATGACAAACTGAACAACTTATTTTATACTTAGAGAACATTAACGTCCCATTAGTATTAACATCCCAAAAAATATTAAATATTGGGATATACTGAGTTAATGAAGAAATGTTTGAAACAGGTATTGCTAAAAATACTGGCACTAAGTGAACTTTAACTATACTAATACTGTAATACCTCTTTGCTTGAAGTAACTTCAAATAGTCAATCACATCCTTCAAAAAAATCTCTCGTTAAATCTCACAGCATCTTATTAAGGAAAAGTCTAAGAGGCAAATCTCTGGAATAAAATTATCTTATCCGCTACTTTCCGCTGTTTAAATAACAAAAGTATCACTTTAAATATATGCTATAATAAACTTCCTTCAAAACATTTTTCGATTTAACTATACAGGGTGATTTTAATTAAAGTTACGATTTCAAAACGCTATAATTTTAAAACTACCCATGAGAGCGATTTGATATTTTACCAGAGCAATCGTGAGGCAATATACTTTTGTTTGGAGGAGGAAAAAAGTATGTCCAACATGTTCCTATAGATGGCGCTGTCAAAGTAATGTCACGGGAAACGCCTAAATGGACTTATTAAACACAGGAATGTTGTTAGCAACACAATGGAATAGCAGGAAACAATAGACTTTAGGAGTTTACTACAATTTTTTTAACAAAAAAGACTAGAATTCGTGTTTACAGCGGAGACAATCATAGCGAAAACAAAAAAGAGGAGCTTCGTGAAAAGAATACTTTACGGATAATTAACGGTAGATTTTGGAACTATTTTTTTTTTCTTTTGCCAAACAAAATTCCATTGCCTTACAATTGCTCTGGTAAAATATCACATCGCTCTGATGGGTAGTTTTAAAATTATATCGTTTTGAAATCGTAACTTTAATTAAAATCACCCTGTATACCAAAACTTTTCCAAAAGCTAGGAATCGTAACTCCCATTGTAATAACAATCACGACTTTATTTATAAAGATTCAGTTCCGACCAATGCTGTTCTTCATTTATCAGACGCATCCGAAATACGTAAATCATTCTCATAGCTTCGCAACGTTCGACATTCTTGCGAAATAGGGCCCATAAGTATTCACAACTCCCCCCAATGAGAAAAACATCTTGAACACTCAGGAGGAGTTTGAAAGATATTTTCTAAGTTTTAGTTTCATTATCTAAATATCCAAACCATTGTTGATTTCATTTTCTACCATATAAGATGAAAACATAACAGTACAAACATACGAAATCCCATACAATTATTGACATAAACAACTGCAAATTTGTACCACAAAGTAAAAATACCCAAGTGACTCTGCAGTAGCATATGTTTATATTACACTTTACTTTTAGAAATATAAAGCTTTTAAATGTGCATGGACTGACGTTTACGTACGTACAGAGAATTTTAATCTTAAATTAATAAAATGTAGATACGTAAGAGTTAGCTTGAACTTCTAAATTATGGCAAAAATGTGGTATGATGAAATATACCTTAGAAAAAGTAATGTTGCGAGGGGATGATTTAATAATTGCTGGAAAAATTGCACTATATTTTAAATGTTTCAGTCTAGTAAAACTTTAATGGATAGCCATGATATAATAGGACATACATACGAACCCCAGATCAATCTGGGCCATTTAACATTTACAGCATTTAAAAAATAGAAAAAAAAAAATAAAGAAAAATGTACATCGAAAAATTGGACTCTCATTTACTTTAAACTTTTATCTTTATGCAAAAGAAAGATATGAAGAATTTAAGACAATTATTCTTTTGCAATATCAGAAATATCTGGAAAATGTAAATTACGAAGACTATTTGTCTCTATTATGATATATAGGCTAGACATTGCAAGTTTAGCATGTACTACACAAATGTCCCCCCTTATTTCAACTTCAAACGGGAAAATAACTTAATTAGTCTTGTTCATGTTTTAATAATTGAATATGTGTATTAAAAAGTATTATTCATAAGCATAGCATACAGTTTTGAATATTTCGAGTTTATTACAATTACACTTTCCTATAAAATATAGTATATTTCGAAAAAGTCCAATTAACTTCTGCTTAAAATAGGATCAGGCATATACATTTAAAAGAAATTAGAAATACATATTCAACACAATTGTTGAGGGTGGCTGGTAGAAAGCATTAAACTGCCAATTGAATTTTATACAAATAAATTTTGAAAGATTTATGCAATAGAAAAAAATGAATTCATGGGTTTTTACGTACATGTGATATTAAATTTTAAATGTTTATTAAATAAAGTTTGAAAATAATAATTATCCTTCTCGCTGGCTTAAAAGAAAATTAAAAGAGTATGTATGACTTTAATAACGATAATCATGAAATTAATTGCTCTAAATCACCTAAATCTTTCGTTAGTATTCCTTACTATAAAAATATTTCTGAATCTATTGCAAAAGTTTTACGCACTGTTAATTTATCTGTTTCCTTTAAACTCCAATTTCTAATTCGTAATTTCCTTTCTAATTTTAAACCAGCTATCCCCCCTTTTTCCCGTGCAGGTGTTATTTATAATATCCCTTGTAAATCTTGTAGTTCGGTTTATATTGGTGAAACTGGCCGTTCTCTTCATACTCGAATTCTGGAACATAAAAGAAATTTCAAAAACCGTGATATACGTCCGAAAATTGTACAGCATGCCATAGAAACTGACCATTTACCTGATTTTAACAATACAAAAATAATCATATCTAACTGCTTAAATTCTCATTCAAGAATTTTCCTGGAGGGCTGGTACACAAATCAACATCTTTCACCACTTAATTAGGCATGCGCAGTTCCCGCTGAATACGTTGTGCTCTCTTAATGAAAATCCGTTGTTCTTCTCAGCATTTACATTCGATGCTTTTACTGATGAGAAACCTGTAAAAGGCCTCGAAACGTTTAAATTTATGTTTTGTGTTTTTAATGTTTTAAATTGTATATTTTTAGTGTATATTGTCTGTCTCAGTTTTAAATGTGATTAAAATTTATTTTAACTACGATACGTAATGATTTTTAAATATGTTAAAACTTTGAAAAGTCTGTTTGAAATATATCATCTTAAAGTCATTGAGTTCCAGAAAATTCCAAGAAATTTTGTAGGAAATTCTATGCACTAATTCTTGTATTAGTGCTGCCAAAATATTTAGCTACACACACACACACACACACAGACAAATAGGGAGACATTTTCTAAAAATAGTCAAAACGTGTTCAGGATTTCTCAAAACTAGTGAATCCATTGAAAATAGGCAGTCGAAAATTTTTATGAATCCATCCTTTCTTCTATTAAGCACAGAAAAAATTAAAAAGCTTTTTTCGTGTATGAAAATTATATAATCAAGAAGCAATATAATAAAAACAATGCATAATTTCAGAAATTGTGTGTGTAAAAAAATACAGTAGATATAAAAGGTCTGCTTTAAATATATCATTTTGAAGTCATAAAGTTCCAGAAAATTCCAAGAAATTTTTTACGAAATTTTATGCATTAATTCTTGTATTAGTGCTGCCAAAATATTTAGCTGCACACACACACACACAGATAGACAAATAAGGAGACATTTTCAAAAAATAGTCAAAACATGTTCAAGACTTCTCAAAACTAGCTAACCCATTGAAAATAGGAAGTCGAACATTTTTATGAATCCATACTTTCTTCTATTAAGTACAGAAAAAAGTAAAAAGCGTTTTCCGTGTTTGAAAATTATATAATCAAGAAGCAGTGTAATATAAACAATGCATAATTTCAGAAATTGTGAGTATAAAAATATATAGTATATATTGACTTTCTTGAAAAAAAAAAAAAAAAAAAAAAGCTATCATTACTTGTTGCAATGAAAATTTTTCAGAAATGTGTCTGGGGCAGAAGAAATAACTTTTTATTAATCAAAGCATGTGAATTAAAGACAAATATCTTGAAAAAGCAATGAGATTAAAATATTCTCATTGCAAAATTACGTGTCACTGTTAATGACAGTTTAATAACATGGAATCAGAATGAGGATGTACATATAATGAAATGTACAGAACCTAGCAAATATGATGAATACGGTGAATTTATATAGCTGTAGAAACGTGTCATTTCATTTTCATGAATCAGTATTCAGGAATAAAAATTGCTGTCACCGCCTGTCACACTATTTTTATATGTTATTTGAGGCTGTATTTATCTTTAAGAAATGATAAATATATTCCTTAGAGTTATATTTTTTTTATACCCTCTATTATGTGAAAAGACTGAATAAAAAAACTTTTCCATTTTATAATGTTTATAACTCAATTTAATGTTATAAATATAATAGGCATTCGAAATTGTTTTCAAACAATAAATCTAGCACATTAAAAACATTATAAATTTTATCAAGGTCTATTATTTAATAATTTTTGTTCTCTATTCCATTTTTTCCATTATTATTTTAATTTTTTACAAATTTAAAAAAAATATATACTACCTTTATAAAAAGAAACAAGGAAAAAAATCATGCTATTCACATAAATTGTAAACACTTTCCAAATGTACTTAAAGCCTCTTTTGACATTTTACCCATTTTCTTATGAAATCTTAAAACACATTTTCTCTTTTATTATTAAAAAAGTAAAAACGCTCAGAATATTTATTGAGATAATTTCTTTATTTTTGAAGAAAAATGCAACAGACTGTTTTTGTGTTTTAATGTGTATCGTTTGTAGTTTGAATACGGACCGTATATTGTATTTAAAAAATTCTAATAAAACTGAAAAGTTATACTCATTAATTTCCATCTATATACGATGATGATTATGAAAAAAATTTTCAAAGCCGGAAAACAAACTAATTAGTTATACAAATTATGCTTTTTTTTTGGGGGGGGGGGGGATGGGGAGAAAAATTTGTTTGGTGTACCTTAGAAATGAAATTAATTTCCTCCCGTTGTGTGTAGGATAAATATTTAAGCGTAGATGCCAAATCTCCCGCACACATATGTGTATGCATGCATGTGTACATAAATCATTTTCCTAATTTTTACTGATGCTAATGCATCATATAGATGCATTAAAGTATACAAACACTCTGACAAACGGGAAAGAAATAATGTGTAAATTAAAAAAGTCGAACAAAAGAAACGCAACGAAAAAATGCACATAAAAATGGTGATGAATAAATATGCACTGATTATGGTACAATAATTTTCATGAAATTTATATCCAGTTACTAAAGGCAAAAATATTGCACAAGTTTTATTTATATTTACCATTCACAGTGTCTTGTATTAATAATATATTTATCAAAATTTTAATCTAAACTGAATTGTTAAATAATTATTATCGATATATATTCATGAGAATTTGATAATATTTTTATCGATAAATTATGATTCCTATTTTTTAAAATATAATATTTTTCTACAAAATTAACTTATATATACAGACACACATATATATGCATACAGATTTTTAAATATTTTTAAACTTTCATTATTTTTTACTTTAAAATTTAAATCTATAAAATTTATAATTAAAGATTTGTAAATGTCACAAAATGTAGATAATAATACTTTGAATGCAAATTAAAATAATTTATCAGAAGGTTGAATTGAAAAAAAAAAAAAAAAAATAGGTTTTCATGTATCACAAATGACATCCAAACCACTTTACGAATTAGAATATCCTAATTTTTTATTTGATATTTACAATTTGGTTGAAATTTTTAAAACATACCAAATTACGTTTCTTTCGAAAATAATAATTTTTTAAACAAATTTTGAATATTTTTGAGTATTATTATACCAAATGAAGCTCTTTATATTTGTAGTTTCTCTTACGCATATATATGGTAGAGAAAGTATTGTATTAGGGTCAATTTTTTTAATTTCAGTTTTTGTTATATTTATGCGTTTTGAGGTCCCCTGAATCCAAAAATCTTGTTTTTAACGGTTAATCTGTGTGTGTGTGTGTGTGTGTGTGTGTCTGTTATCAGTATATCTCAAGAACAAAGAGTAGACGAAATTTTAAACTCATATTCTAAATGTGCATCATATATGGATGCTACATTAAATCTTTCGTCGTGATCAAGGAAATAGTTCGTGTACAGGAACATCCAAGAGAATTTAAATATATATCTATGGGGAAATTTCTTGTCAGTACAGTGTAACATCAGAAGGTTATCTTAAACAAAACGGAAACAAATTTTTATATACATAAATGCATGTTTTGTGTTATATGAAAATCATTCATCATTCGTTTACAGAGCTACCTAAGGTATTTGGATATATTGGGGCTATACGTGGAAATTACAAGAATTTTAATTCATTATGTGCTATGTGTTTTTCATATAAGACTAAATTTAAGTACAAGTAGATATAAAATGTTCGTTCTGCGCCAGCGGCACCGCGGTACCGGCACGGGACGTGGGGTGCTGCTGCCGCACCGTCTCTTATCAGTATCCTTCCGGTGACGCATGCTGACATGAAAGATAAGGAGGGTTAGAATTAGGATGTTATCTTGAATGATAAAGAATATTATTTTAAGAGAACTTTAATTATCGATTTTTCTCAAACTTATTTTTCTGTGGTGCTGACATCTATTGAGGAAGTATTGAACTCGTTTATTTTCAAAAATGTTGCTTTACCGTCACTTAGGATCGAACCCGCTATCTGCGGATTGGGAGCCCACCGCGCTATCCACTCGACCATCATGTGTTGACAGCGTAAATTTTAATTACTTAGTGTAGCGTTTTGCGATGAAATTTATTTTAAATGTAAGTTATTTTCCGATTTAAGAAATGAATGTATTAATATTAGTGAGGATTTTTAGTACATAATTAATATTTTAATTGTTTTCGTAGATTTTATGTGCATAATTATTATTTTAATGATAATTTGGGATAAAATATTAAGAAATTTTTTCTTATGTTTAACAAAATGAGTGATTAAAAATTTTCGTTCAAGGGTGTTTGATTAAAATAATCAGTGGAAATATATGATTTTCTACTGTTATATCTTCAAACATTTTTTTTTCTATGTGAACATACATTAAATTTCTTTTTTATTTAATCTTTGGAACTCTGCTAAAGAGTTACTTTATTTCTGTGAAATTCTCAAAAGAGAATTTCTTATGTATGATCAAACAGATTTTTTAATCTGCGTGAACATATTTAGACAGTATTTTTAATTATGTAAAATATACGATTTTTCGCGAATGGTTTTCACTAATATTTTTTAAGGAAAAATTGTGGTATAATTTAAATGCGTACAAAATTTAATAGAATGATTGCAAATTAAGGAAATTTTCTCTCATGTGAAATATTAGCATATGTGCTGCCATCTGTTGCACATAAAGTGAGAAATATATACTTTTTTTTATTTATTTAATGAAATAAAGAGTTGTTTTTTATTTATTTATATTTCGCGAATAAAGTATATTTTTTATCATGCGATTATTTATTGAAACAGAGAGAAAAAAAAATTAATATTATTGAAGTAGAGAGTTAGAAAAAATATATTCAGGCAGAAATAGAGATATTTATTTCATTTAGTAATAAAGGATTAGAAAAATTAACTAAGATTTTGTGCAACCAATAACATTTTAACACGCAACAGAGTTATAGTAGATTTTATTTAACTTATCATAAGCTAAAATCAAACCATGCACTTATTAATCTTATATTCATGTATTTGCATATTTTGTATATTTATGCATCCTTAAGTATTTTAGTTATGTAATATTTTAAAATGTGATTGGGAAAAAAAAATATTTCGCATTATAAATGTAATTTAAGTTTATGCACGCACACACATAGAAAAATTTAATTATTTATTTTTTAATCTTAATAGATTAAAACGGAAATTTAAAAGTTAAGCATATGTACATTGCGAAATTGATTAAGATTTAATATTACAAACTTAATTATATTGAGTGAAATTAGGATGTAGCTTATTAGATGTCCAATAGTTATAAATGATGTAAAAATGATGAAATACATTAAGATTTATTACTTACTTAGATATATTTCATGTGCATATATAGTACATTTTGTGATGTAATGTAGCTTATTAGGTGAACGATAGTTATAAATGATGTAAAAATGTTGAAGTACATTAAGGTTTAATAGCTGCTTAGATATATTTTATGTGCATATTTAGTACTTTTTGTGATGTAATGTAGCTTATTAGATGTCCAATAGTTATAAATGATGCAAAAATGTTGAAGTACATTAAGGTTTAATAGCTGCTTAGATATATTTTATGTGCATATATAGTACTTTTTGTGATGTAATGTAGCTTATTAGGTGAACGATAGTTATAAATGATGTAAAAATGTTGAAATACATTAAGATTTATTACTTACTTAGATATATTTTATGTGCATATTTAGTACTTTTTGTGATGTAATGTAGCTTATTAGATGTACAATAGTTATAAATGATGCAAAAATGTTGAAGTACATTAAGGTTTAATAGCTGCTTAGATATATTTTATGTGCATATATAGTACTTTTTGTGATGTAATGTAACTTATTAGATGTCCAATAGTTAAAAATTATGCAAAAATTTTGAAATACATTAAGATTTATTACTTACTTAGTAATATTTTATGTGCATATTTAGTACTTTTTGTGATGTAATGTAGCTTATTAGATGTCCAATAGTTATAAATGATGCAAAAATGTTGAAGTACATTAAGGTTTAATAGCTGCATAGTTATATTTTATGAATTTATATAGTACTTTTTGTGATGATATGCGACTTATTAGGTGAACGATAGTTATAAATGATGCAAAAATGTTGAAGTACATTAAGGTTTAATACTTGCTTAGATATATTTTATGTGCATATATAGTACTTTTTGTGATGTTATGTAACTTTTTAAATGAATAATACTTATAAATATTGCAAAAATGATGAAGTACATTAAGGTTTAATACTTACTTAGTTATATTTTATGTGTATATAGTACTTTTTGTGATACAAAATATTCTCGGGGGATAGTAGTTTTCAAGCGATTTTAACCACAGGAATACACTCTGTTTAGGATAGAAATAGATGCACTAGTATTGAACATGCTGGCTTCTTTTATGATTACGTGATCCAATCAGAAGCATGGATTTTTAATAATTATAAAATTAAGTGATTTTAGTATACAAGTTTCGGAAAAAACCATGAAAAACTTCAAACGAATAGTCTACAAGCTTTAAAATCTGTGATGCGCAAACTATTTGTTTTAACATGTTGATAAACTAGATTACATTAAAAGGTTTGGGTATTAAAATGATACATATTTGGCGTGATTAATAGAGGTTCTAAAGAATTTGGCTGCTTCACCTAGTGTATGAATTTAGCTTATATTTGGCGTGATTTCGCCAATAATTACAATTTTGGTGGTAAACCTACAGTATAAATGCACTCGCAAAGAAATTTTAATCAGTTGCTGCTATATTTTTGAGGAGTGCGCACGTTTAATTTTATAACTTCGATTTTGTATAACACTCTACTTTTTAGTGAGAGAGATGGAGTTATCTGAAAAGATGCCTATTTCAAATGAGTTGTCATCAAACTTGGATACTAAGAAACTACCGAAAACTTTTAGTTGTGTTTCTTGCAGTGTGGTATTTAAACGAAAATGGGATTTGCTTCGACACATGAAAATTCATCTCAACGAAAAATCTTTTATTTGCAATGAATGCTCGAAAGCATTTACCAGATCAGATGAGTTAAAGAGACATTTAAAAATTCATGAAAAGATTCCTATTGAACATAGATGTGAGCAATGTAGCGAATCCTTTAATCGCAAGTATCAGTTGCTGATGCATATTAGAAAAAACCATCAAAAACCTTTACCAGTGCATTCCTGTGATCGATGTGCAGAATATTTAAACATAATAAACATAAACATATTTTTATTTAAACATAAATAAAGAGACCAGTGTTTTATATTAATAATTTAACCAATAGGTGGGGCTACATTTGGGTACAGAAGATAACAAAAATTTGTTTTTAATAAAGGTTTAGGCATATCATTAAGAGCTTGCAACAATTCGCCCTGTGCATTGATAGGCACTTTCTTATTCGTAGAAAATATTTAATAAATCAGCAATATTAGAGTTCTTAATTTTACGGTTTTTATAAGTCACTTCGTCCCATTCCAATTTGTTGGGAGAGAATTTCTTTAAAACGAATTAAAATCACCAAGTCTTATTGTATATAAATGTATTAAACGATTTAGTTAATAAGAAAGCAAAAATATATTTATACATGTTTAGATTTTTTTTCGTGACTTAACGTATCTATTGTAATACAAAATGGTGTGTAGAAAGTAATTTCATAATAAAAACACAATTTTTGATTAAAATAATTTATTTTACATTATTATTGTCAATATAAAAACAGGTTCATAAAAATCTAAATTGTTGTTGAATCGTTAAGGTTACATTGACTTATACACTCTACATAAAAATTATCCAAAAATGTCAACAAGTCGTTATCAACACTCACCGGTGAAAAATTATTTTGATTACTCATACACTCTACATTAAAATTCGTAAAGTCCACATTTATATTCTGAAAGTTGTTCGTTGGTGAGTCATAAATATTACTTTGTGTCAAACAATCAGTATTCATATTTCCATTAGCAGTGGGTAAAACGTTGTATGCATTTTCATTATTATCCAAAACATTTGATAAGATCACATTTTCACTGGTTGATGAACCGAAAACAATATTTTGATTATCTGAAAAATTCGTTAAGTTCGCATTTGCACTCTCAAAGTTGTTGGTTGGTGAGTCAATATTTTGTGTTATGCGTTCGGTATTCATATTTTCATTATTTAAAAATATTAAAAAATACGTATTTTTATTTCCATCATGAAAGCTTTAGGCTAAAGAATAGGTGTTGGTTAAAAAAGCAGTATTCAAATTATTCAAAAAATTCGTTAAGTTCATATTTTCACTGTCTAAGTTGTTGATCGGCAGAGTATTTCGTTCATTGCATTTTGTACATACGTAAGCAGAAGAATCTTTACGATGATTTTTTCTGTTATGACGTAATAATTCATACTTATATCGAAAACTTTCGTTGCATTCTACGCATAGATATTCAGGTAAAACCTTTCGATGTAGCATTTTTTTATGATTCAATAAATCTTGTTTAGTCCTAAACATTTCACTACATTCATCACAACTGTGATTATGTAAAGTCTTTTTATGAATTTTCGCATTATGTTTTAAAAAATCCCGTTTACGAGTAAAATTTTCCATACAGTATTCACACCCATATCCTATGCGAGGTTTTTCATGAATTTTTAAGTGTTTCTTACAATCGTACGATCTCCTAAATGCTTTCTTACATATATCACAAACACATGGCTTTGCATCCTTTAAGTGTAATGTCTCATCTTCAAAACATGATGATGTTGTTGATGAACAGAAACTTGCACTTCCTCAGATAAATCCATTATAAAATTAATCAAAGTAAAACTTTAAAAATGCTATATGAAAACTGAACCATGAAAACAAGTCAGCAACTGATTAAATTTTCCTCTGAGACTGAATTTATACTCTATGTTTAATGCCAAATCAGTATTTTTTGCCAAATACATTAAAAAAATCTCGCCAAATCTTAGCAGATATGTTATTTTAATAGCCAAATCTTGTAAAATATTCTAGTTTATCCTCAATCACATTAAAAAATCACGTAAACTATTTTAGTTTATCAACGTGTTAAAACAGATAATTTGTTCATGTCTAATTTCAAGCACGCAGAAAAGTTAAACTTTTAAGTAGATTAGTATTACTCTAGACTATGTGTCAAATGCAAAGTTCATGATTTTTTGATACAATCTCTAAAATTGGTAAGAATATGATTATATATTTACTATAAAATATCAATTTATTTATGAAATAAACGTTAAAAAAAAAAAAAAATGTAGTTTTAAAATATATAGTTTTAAAATCATATTTAAAAAAAAAATAAAAATAAAATAAATAAAATATCTGTACATTAACATAAGTGCTTTTATTTTAAAAATCCGATTAATAGTTTAAACTTTTACATAAAATTTTTATATGAGATAAATAATTAAAAGTACAATTTTTATACACATACTTTTATTTTTCAAATTATAAGATTTTTACATTCATCATTTTTATACAAAGTTTACAATAATTTTATAAGATTCAACTAACAATTTTTAATATTTATAGTAAAATCAGATATTACATTTGAAAAGAACCATATTTAGTCATACAAAGTTCTAATTTGAAAATTTCTGTTAATGTCCAACCTGATCCTTGTTCGCTAAATTCATCAAAACACTTTTTCATCTTGTTAAAAGCGTTTTCAAGATCATTATTCAAATCATTTATTAAAAAAGTTGTTATACTTTTTGACCTAAAATTTTGTGTAATAAAATCCTTCTCTCCATTTTCATAAATACAACTAAAAATAGCTTCAACATTAATATACCATTTCAATGTTCCTTGGTCATTTAATTGAAAGTTTAATTCGTTTAAAATGTCAGTTCTTAAATTATTAAAAAATGACGTCAAATCCAAATCTTTGTTTTTATTATCAAATGTGGTTATTGTAAATGTATTAAGTGCATTTTTTCTTTTAAAATGCATAATTTTCTCCTTCAGAAGATCTCGGTCAGAATTTGTCAATCCCTTTAATGCTGCTTGCGATAAGGGTTTTCGATGATTTTCTCTAACATGCTCTAATAATTTATATTTCTGTCTAAACGTTTCTGCACATCGATCACAGGAATGCACTGGTAAAGGTTTTTGATGGTTTTTTCTAATATGCATCAGCAACTGATACTTGTGATTAAAGGATTCGCTACATTGCTCACATCTATGTTCAATAGGAATCTTTTCATGAATTTTTAAATGTCTCTTTAACTCATCTGATCTGGTAAATGCTTTCGAGCATTCATTGCAAATAAAAGATTTTTCGTTGAGATAAATTTTCATGTGTCGAAGCAAATCCCATTTTCGTTTAAATACCACACTGCAAGAAACACAACTAAAAGTTTTCGGTAGTTTCTTAGTATCCAAGTTTGATGACAACTCATTTGAAATAGGCATCTTTTCAGATAAATCCATCTCTCTCACTAAAAAGTAGAGTGTTATACAAAATCGAAGTTATAAAATTAAACGTGCGCACTCCTCAAAAATATAGCAGCAACTGATTAAAATTTCTTTGCGAGTGCATTTATACTGTAGGTTTACCACCAAATTTGTAATTATTGGCGAAATCACGCCAAATATAAGCTAAATTCATACACTAGGTGAAGCAGCCAAATTCTTTAGAACCTCTATTAATCACGCCAAATATGTATCATTTTAATACCCAAACCTTTTAATGTAATCTAGTTTATCAACATGATAAAACAAATAATTTGCTCATCACAGATTTTAAAGCTTGTAGACTATTCGTTTGAAGTTTTTCATGGTTTTTTCCGAAACTTGTATACTAAAATCACTTAATTTTATAATTATTAAAAATCCATGCTTCTCATTGGATCACGTAATCATAAAATAAGCCAGCATGTTCAATACTAGTGCATCTATTTCTATCCTAAACAGAGTGTATTCCTGTGGTTAAAATCGCTTGAAAACTACTATCCCCCGAGAATATTTTGTATCACAAAAAGTACTATATACACATAAAATATAACTAAGTAAGTATTAAACCTTAATGTACTTCATCATTTTTGCAATATTTATAAGTATTATTCATTTAAAAAGTTACATAACATCACAAAAAGTACTATATATGCACATAAAATATATCTAAGCAAGTATTAAACCTTAATGTACTTCAACATTTTTGCATCATTTATAACTATCGTTCACCTAATAAGTCGCATATCATCACAAAAAGTACTATATAAATTCATAAAATATAACTATGCAGCTATTAAACCTTAATGTACTTCAACATTTTTGCATCATTTATAACTATTGGACATCTAATAAGCTACATTACATCACAAAAAGTACTAAATATGCACATAAAATATAACTAAGTAAGTAATAAATCTTAATGTATTTCAAAATTTTTGCATCATTTATAACTATTGGACATCTAATAAGTTACATTACATCACAAAAAGTACTATATATGCACATAAAATATATCTAAGCAGCTATTAAACCTTAATGTACTTCAACATTTTTGCATCATTTATAACTATTGGACATCTAATAAGCTACATTACATCACAAAAAGTACTAAATATGCACATAAAATATATCTAAGTAAGTAATAAATCTTAATGTATTTCAACATTTTTACATCATTTATAACTATCGTTCACCTAATAAGCTACATTACATCACAAAAAGTACTATATATGCACATAAAATATATCTAAGCAGCTATTAAACCTTAATGCACTTCAACATTTTTGCATCATTTATAACTATTGGACATCTAATAAGCTACATTACATCACAAAAAGTACTAAATATGCACATAAAATATAACTAAGTAAGTAATAAATCTTAATGTATTTCAACATTTTTACATCATTTATAACTATCGTTCACCTAATAAGCTACATTACATCACAAAAAGTACTATATATGCACATAAAATATATCTAAGCAGCTATTAAACCTTAATGTACTTCAACATTTTTACATCATTTATAACTATCGTTCACCTAATAAGCTACATTACATCACAAAAAGTACTATATATACACATAAAATATATCTAAGCAGCTATTAAACCTTAATGTACTTCAACATTTTTACATCATTTATAACTATCGTTCACTTAATAAGCTACATTACGTCACAAAAAGTACTATATATGCACATAAAATATATCTAAGCAGCTATTAAACCTTAATGTACTTCAACATTTTTACATCATTTATAACTATCGTTCACCTAATAAGCTACATTACATCACAAAAAGTACTAAATATGCACATAAAATATATCTAAGTAAGTAATAAATCTTAATGTATTTCATCATTTTTACATCATTTATAACTATTGTACATCTAATAAGCTACATCCTAATTTCACTCAATATAATTAAGTTTGTAATATTAAATCTTAATCAATTTCGCAATGTACATATGCTTAACTTTTAATTTCCGTTTTAATCTATTAAGATTAAAAAATAAATAATTAAATTTTTCTATGTGTGTGCGTGCGTAAACTTAAATTACATTTTTAATGCGAAATATTTTTTTTTTCCAATCACATTTTAAAATATTACATAACTAAAATACTTAAGGATGCATAAATATACAAAATATGCAAATACATGAATATAAGATTAATAAGTGCATGGTTTGATTTTAGCCTATGATAAGTTAAATAAAATCTACTATAACTCTGTTGCGTGGTAAAATGTTATTGGTTGCACAAAATCTTAGTTAATTTTTCTAATCCTTTATTACTAAATGAAATAAATATCTCTATTTCTGCCTGAATATATTTTTTCTAACTTTCTACTTCAATAATATTATTATTATTATTATTATTTTTTCTCTCTGTTTCAATAAATAATCGCATGATAAAAAATATACTTTATTCGCGAAAAATAAATAAATAAAAAACAACTCTTTATTTCATTAAATAAATAAAAAAAATCATATATTTCTCACTTTATGTGCAACAGATGGCAGCACATATGCTAATATTTCACATGAGAGAAAATTTCCTTAATTTGCAATCATTCTATTAAATTTTGTACGCATTTAAATTATACCACAATTTTTCCTTAAAAAATATTAGTGAAAACCATTCGCGAAAAATCGTATATTTTACATAATTAAAAATACTGTCTAAATATGTTCACGCAGATTAAAAAATCTGTTTGAACATACATAAGAAATTCTCTTTTGAGAATAGCAGAGTTCCAAAGATTAAATAAAAAAGAAATTTAATATATGTTCACATAGAAAAAAAAAAATGTTTGAACATATAACAGTAGAAAATCATATATTTCACTGATTATTTTAATCAAACACCCTTGAACGAAAATTTTTAATCACTCATTTTGTTAAACATAAGAAAAAATTTCTTAATATTTTATCCCAAATTATCATTAAAATAATAATTATGCACATAAAATCTACGAAAACAATTAAAATATTAATTATGCACTAAAAATCCTCACTAATATTAATACATTCATTTCTTAAATCGGAAAATAACTTACATTTAAAATAAATTTCATCGCAAAACGCTACACTAAGTAATTAAAATTTACGCTGTCAACACATGATGGTCGAGTGGATAGCGCGGTGGGCTCCCAATCCGCAGATAGCGGGTTCGATCCTAAGTGACGGTAAAGCAACATTTTTGAAAATAAACGAGTTCAATACTTCCTCAATAGATGTCAGCACCACAGAAAAATAAGTTTGAGAAAAATCGATAATTAAAGTTCTCTTAAAATAATATTCTTTATCATTCAAGATAACATCCTAATTCTAACCCTCCTTATCTTTCATGTCAGCATGTGTCACCGGAAGGATACTGATAAGAGACGGTGCGGCAGCAGCACCCCACGTCCCGTGCCGGTACCGCGGTGCCGCTGGCGCAGAACGAACATTTTATATCTACTAGTACACAATATTGTTTATAGTGCATATTGTTTATAAACAATACGCACTATAAACAATATATATGATATATTATACAATACAATAAATATAATATATAACTATAAACAACAGCCCTGTATATTGTTTATAAACAATATACAGGGCTACCCAAAATTGAACTAAACGTTCTTTTCTATTGGATATAATTGATAGAAGTGTTTTGCTACGTTTTACTATGTCGACAAACACTTCTCAGGAAGGAAAATTAGTTTTTCATACCTATACTGTAAATAAACTGTTTATGGGAGTTCTATATTCAAATCTGTTATTTTGTATAATATAATTTTTTTTGAGGTGCCTGCCCTGTTACGAAAGTCCAATTTTTAGCACTTGATCCATATGTACATCATTTATCAGCATAATTTAAAAACAAATAATTACAGGAAATTCCAATTTGGTATTTTGAAGTTCGTAGTGAGTTGCCACTTTGAAAATTTGGTCAAGACTGGCAAGTTTGAAGGCAAGTTAATAACAGGTTTCGTTTTTTTTTTTTCTTTTTTTTTTTTTTTTTAAGAAAATAAATGTAGGCTTATACTATTGTCTAGTATATTCAGGTTCGTTTAACACAAAAGCCGGATCGTGGAATAATTAAAAATATAAAGTAGAAGTCTTTACTTCGAAGTAATCAGGACACATCATTTTAGTACTGTGATTTATTAATGCAGCAATATAATATTCAGTTTGCAGTCACTAATAAGTTTACATTTCACTCCTATATTCGTAAGTATATACAAATATTCTATCCCCATCAACTAGACAGAGAGGGAGGAGGACCTCACAAATTTACGTCTTCTTAGGACTTGAACAACAGCGAAAAGATACACTAAATCTGCTAGCCACAGATAGCTTAAAATCGCAACCCCGGAGATTGGCATTGTTGAAATGCAGCCAAAAGAATGCCAAACTGTTTCTTTGTTCTTCTAAGATATTCATACTAAATTTTGAATATAAAAAAGTCGTTACAAATATTAAATCGATTTGACATTGAGAAGCCATGCCAAATGACCTTCAACTCTCAATGAACAAAGAAGGCGACGCCCAGACTATCGAACATCATTATAAATCTATTTTTAGAACTATAATGACCCTCTTGAAATAATAATGGTTTTTTTAACATAAACATTCAAGAGTAATAAACATGAAATCAAATGCTTGTTTTATTTTATTAATAGCTGTATATAGTAGGAATATGTTGATAACGGCTTTTTAAATTACCCTCTGAAAATAAATAATTATGGCTAAATAGATTTAATGTAAACACTAGCGTGATAAATATAAATTGAAATGACAGTTATTATTTTATTAATAGCTACTTGTGTTATAAGTAGGTTGATACGAATTTTAAATTACCCTCTCCAAAATAAATAATTATAGCTAAATTGATTTAATCCATTCGGGGAAAATGTATACACATACTATTTTTACAAACCCCAATATAAAAATTGCTTTATTTTATTCCTAGATCAATGTGTTTTTAACGATAGAAGAACAAAGAAATGAAAATTTTGATTTAAAAATAAAACGGGAAATTCTCTATAATTAATTATTTGAATTAGATAAATTTAAAAAGATTTATTTTATATAATCTATATTAATCCCTCCTTTTTGTTATATAATAAATTTGGATAAATAAATAAGCTTTTAAAGGACATATGTGTGAGAACACTCACACATATATCTCCCCTTCGACTAGCAAAAAAAATAAGTCCTTCTCGCCTCCTGTATAGAAATGCATATACAAACAATAATATTCAAAAGCACTTACCAAAGACGCACACTTAAAAAAAATGATATTACATCATAAGTAAAAATTATATGAATGCTTAATATTGAACAAACAAAATATATATGAAATATAAACACTAATTCAAAAATACAAAATACACATATTTCAAAAATATCAGTATAACCAAAAAAAACTTTAAGAGAAACACCTTGTCATGACAGGCGCAAAAATGTGGCTTCTATAAGTAATTTCAAATGCAGTTCAAAATAGTTTTTTTATATGCCACCAAAAATTTCAGCTGAAATGTTTTTTTTTTATGAAAGAGTCTCTTTTTTGATGAACTTAGCAAATAATGCCACAGTAACAGTTACTAACGTTAGATTTTTACACACAAAATATTAAATTTTCACACTAATATGTACGGTGAAATAGAGAAAAAAAATATATAAATTACACATATGCATACACATTGTTGTAATACTAAAGGTTCCAACATATTATTGTAATATTTATTTGTCTAACACATTGGTTACACATATTGGTCAACGTTAAACAAAACTATGTACAAAAAAAATGAATAAAAGTAAAGAACAGAAAAGTTTTCGTGTATACCACACAGGAAAGATTTTAAAAAGGACGCCATTGGCAGTCAAAAAAAAATAATCTTCCCTTAATCCTTACAAAAATGTAAGTGTAATGATGTTAACTTAAGGCTAACATCCTAGCGGGACAGGGCGTGTTGAAAGACCTGCACTGTTAGGCACAGGCCTCCGTCCCCCAGCAGAATCCACAGACCCCTGTAGGGACACCTCACGAAACCGATTAATTAAGTGTCATAAATGTTGAAAAATTAATGTCAACAAAAATATAGATTCTCATCACATATCCAATGTTGCTCTCCCGGGAGAAAATTTTGAACGAGACAACATATATCTAGGATAGGGTAATAAATAAGTAAAAGAAAACAAATTGACAAAATTTTGAGTGATGAGAGGGAGTGCCAAAATAATAAAAATTTAGATTGGATATTGAACAAACCAAACACATGTTGTACACCAAAAATCAATTGAAAACTTATAAAATTTAGCTGTATGTATATTGTTAGCACTATTATCATTAATAATTAATTTCCTATGAACTTAGTCTGTATTCCAATGAAATATCTCTATTAAATATATTTCAATTATCTTATTTTTGTTTAACCTTCATCCAATAAAAATAGACATAGTAAACATTAAATAAAAAAAATAACACCTTGATTACTAATTTAGAAAATTCAAAATATGATCTACAAGCATTTATGTTTGCATTAGAATCATTTTTTTTTTTTTTTTATGCATCTTATTCATAAATATTATATATATTCAACAACACTGCAATGCAAGAAATAGTCTTTACATCAAAAGAAATATATAAAGAAACATTGGACCAGTCATCTAAAAATAAAAATAATAAAATAAATAAAGACGAGTTCCTGCACAGCAAACAAATACACTTCCTTGGCCATTGGAAAATGCATTTGTGAAGCAAAATATATTCAAACTTTTTTTGTGAAAAAAAATTAATTGCGATTTCTTAAGTTATAAGGATGTTTAGAATTATTGCCAATATTATGTGTTACATTGGAGTTGGGTTCAGTAAACAAATAATTACGTCGAGGTGGAGCAATAAGGAGTCTATCAATATGGACTCTGAAAGCTTTATTATCAGGTGCATGTAATCTCTTAATGGAAAAGGAAACTGGCGAGTGCTTTTGTACAACAATAAATGGCCCAGAATACTTGGGTTTAAATTTATCTATTGATTTCAAGTATACAACATCATGAACAGCAACAGGCCTCAGTTTTGCACGCTTTTGAAAATTTTGATATCTTTTGTCTTGATTTTCTTTAATGTTAGAATATGCTTTGCTATAGATGTTATCTAAGTCGTGTAATAATTTATATATGTCTACATTTTTATCCAAAAATGGCTGATTTATAAATTGATCAAATGTATCAAATATTAAAGACAGTTCCCTACCAAAATGTAGTAGGTTAGGTGAAAACAATGTGGATGAATGTGTTGAACCATTGTAAAGTGATTTATGTATAGCTAGTGAATTTTCAAAAGAATGCCCCTCAGAAATTAAAGTGTTAATTGAGTACTTTATAGATTTATTTATCCTCTCAGAAATAGAGTTGCTTTGAGGATGAGCAACAGATGAATGCAAAATTTTTATGCCAAGTTTATCATTAAAAATATTATAAATAGTTGATGTAAACTGTTTGCCTAAATCCGATAATATTACTGATGGTCTACCAAATGTTGTAATGTAATTAAATAAACATTTAACTATTTTTGATGAAGAAGTGTCTTTTAATTGAAATAATTCAATGTGTCGCGAAAAATGGTCAATCACAGTCAAAACTGAATGTCCATCTATAAAAGGACCAACCAAGTCGACACTAATAGTATGCCCTGGATGTGTTGGAGTATAGGTGGGTTGTAAAGGAGCTGGTGGTGTGTTATGATGTTTATTTTGTAAACATAAAGTACACGAAGCAACAAAATTTAAAGTGTCTGTGTACATACCTTTCCAATAATATCTATTTGATAAAAATTCGTATGTTTTTGTTAACCCAAAGTGAGAAAGGTGTGAAATGGTTAAAACTTTAGATTTTAAAGAATGTGGTACAACAATGAGATATGAAAAAGTATTATCATGCAAATTTTGTTTCTTGTACATCAAAACTTTAGAATCTGGATGAATAAAAAAATTATCATTATTTTTTGAAAAACCTTTTCTCAAAATTTGCCTGTAAATAATTGACAATTTTGGATCATTCTTTTGCTCATATATAAATGTATTATTTGAAATTTCCAAAAGGGGATCTTTATTTTGAATATTACCAGAAACTAGAAAATTGTTGAATTGATTTTGTAGTACTGACTGAGTAGAAGTGGAAATTTGATTAATTGAATGTGTGTCATCTTGTACGATAGGAAGAGGTTGAGAACTGAATATTAATTCTGGATTTGTTTTTAAATTTTGTTGATTATTTGAGAAGTCTGATCTTGATAAATAATCCGCTAAAACATTTGTAGTGCCAGGAATATGTTCAAATTCAAATGAGTATTCTGATAACTCTAGCAGCCATTTAGTAGTTAAATCAGCAGGACTATTTGTTTTTCTATATGTTTTTAAAGGAGCACTGTCAGACAAAATGATAAACTTTCTATTGTATAAGTAATATTTGAAAGCAATTACAGATTTATAAATGGCCATTAATTCAAGTTTGATAGCCGGATATCTTTTTTCAGACGGTTTAAGTGATTTAGAGAAAAAGGCGACAGGTAATAATTGATTGTCATATTTCTGCATCAAAACTCCTGCAATAGAAATATTTGATGCATCAGTGTTGAGAAAGAAAGTCTTGTTCCAATCCGGTAATCTTACCATAGGTGAATTTAAAAATATATCTTGAAATTTCTTTAAAATATCCTGATGATGTTTATTCCACACAAATTTTGTTTTCGGTTTAGTCAACTCAATAAGTGGTTGAATTAATTTAGAAAAATTATGAATAAGAGACTTATAAAAGGTTACAACTCCTATAAAGCGTTTTAATTGTCTTTTTGTTGTAGGTGTAGGGAAAGAGTTTATTTTAATGATATTTGACTCAATTGGAGAAATTGAATTATTCTCTATGTGAAATCCCAAATAATTTACAGCACTCTTATGAAATGTACATTTACTAGGAGCTAAGGTTAAATTATATTTAATTAAAATCTTAAGAATTCTTTCAAGTTTGACACATGTCTCTTCAAAACTATTTGCACCAAATATTAAATCATCCTGATACGCGTAAATTCCATCTATATTAATTTCATCAATTAAAGAATCCATAAGGGCTTGATACTGAGAAGCCGCGTTTTTAAGACCAAAACATAGTCTTTTAAATTTGAAACTGCCAAACATTGATGTGAAAGTAATTTTATCTTGTAAATGTTCCGGTAAATCAATTTGATGATACGCCTGTTGGAAATCAAGACAAGTGAAAAATTTATACGCAGATAAATCAGCTATTATATTTTGAATTTTAGGTAACGGATAAGAAGAACCTTGAATAATAGAATTTAACATTCTTAAATCTAACGCGAGGCGAAATTTCTGTTTACCAGATCCATCTTGTTTTTTCTTTACCAGTAAAATTGGGCAAGCCCATTCTGAGCAGTTTCGCTCAATAATCCCAGCCTCTACCAATTGGTTAATTTGATCTCTAGCTTCCTGTTGTAAAGCCTGAGGAATGGGAAAGGGCAAAGTCTTAATTGGATAGTCACTTAAAAATTTTAAATCTGGTACTACCTTGTCAGTATGTCCAAGGGTTTTCATATTTTTAGAAAATGCTGCGAAATTACTTAATAAAATTTGTTTTAATTTTGTTGCATGAGACCCATTGAGATGTTTAACATCAAAGTCCGTGGGTGTTAAATCTTGTTTTCTCATTTTTAATACATCACTAGAAGGTTGAATATAATTAATAAATTGTGAATCCTCAGAAATTTCAACATTATCATTTTGTCTTGAACCATAGTCTATAATTTGTTCGATTTGTTTAATTGTACCAATATTTGAATGTTTGTTTACATGCATATTTCTATTAGTGTTATTCTTAACATATAACTGAAATTTTACTCTATCATATTTACTATTACAATTTTGTTTCTGAGAATGCTCAATATTAACTATTGAATCCAAAAAAATTAATTTGGAAGAACTCTTTTTACTCTGAAATAAATAATCACCCGAAGAAACTTTGGGACAATAAACCGTAATAGAAGATTCTTCTTTGGGTTGTAAAATAAGTTTTTGTCCCGTTTTTACTGAAAGTTTCTTACATTGAGTATGCATATTAAGATTTTCTTCATGGTCGCTATATGTGTTTGTTATGGGAATACTTATGTCTTTTATTTTTAACAAGGACCTCTGCATATCTAATATTACATGATATTGTTGAATAAAATCGTAACCCAAAATAACCCTAAATGCTGAACCTTCAGGTATGTCCACTATGAAGAATTTTTGTGAAAAAAATCGATTTTGAATTTTGAAAGTGGTTTGTATACAAGATGAAAACTGTACATTCGAGTTCACGGTTTTGATTGTCACATGGGAAGATAAATGTCTATATTTCAAACTATGTTTTAATTTATTAAATGTACTTTCAGCTAACAGACTAACAGAACTACCAGTGTCAATAAGTGTGTTTACCTTTTGTTTATCTAGCAAAATTTTAATAAGAGGTAACTTTGGAGAATTTACATGGACATTAAAAATGTTCTCCCTTTTATCGTTATTTGTTTGAGTACATTTAGAATCAGAAATTTTCAAGATTTGTTGTGTCTGAGACGCAGTAGAATTCACCAATCTGTCACTAGATAATTTGGGTAGATTAACGTTATTATCAATGTCCAGAGAAAAATTTTGTGCTGATGCTCTATTCAATTCCTGAGATGTACTTGCATCAGCTAAACTACATCTCTGCGCTCGTTTAAATCACTTGGATTTTTACTATAATTATTTCTGTCATAATTTTTACCCCTAGTCTGATTTCTTTGCCATCTAAAGCACCTAGTAGCAACATGTCCTCTTTTACTGCACAACTGGCAAATAGGAGAATGATATCTGTTCTTATTTTGATTACCCCTGAAATTTTGATTTCTACTTTTATAATTATATCTTAATTCACTTTGTCTATTATAGTTTCTTTGCCTATCTTGCACTGGGGATTCGTGTGTATGATTAACCTCATCCGATTTCTGAGCGAATGACAGATTATTCATTCTATCTGTCAGTTCGACTAACTTTTCAGATAGTGTATTAATAACTGGGTTATTTAAGCTTAATTGTAATAATGTTTCATTAGCGTTAATGTCCTGTAATTTCTGTGCTCGGTTGACCGCCTGTTGGTACTCAGAGATTCCCTCTTCTTGAATCTTAACTCTAATGTTTGAGGGAATGGTTGAAATGAATTTAGTAAATTTAATGGAATTTAAAGCATTAGCATCATTAATCTGCGAATATACTACATCGGCTAAAATATTTAGCCTGTGGGAAAAATTTCTAATTGATTCTTGTGGTAAGAGTATTAAATTGTTAAATTCCACAAGAGCCTGAGTACTGCTCATTGGAGCAAAAAATTTCTGGAATTCATCCTTGATAAATTTTAAATCTGTCGATTTGTATAATAAGGGAGATTGAGTCATGAATTTTAATGCAGGGCCAGTTAATTTACCTTTTAAAATTGCCACTGCCTCTTCTGAATTTAATCTATTTAATTTTGCATATGACTCAATCTGATCGAAAAAAAAATTCAAGTAAGGATGAGTCCCCGTCAAAATTTAAAATGTTAATATTAATGTTCTTTTTAGTGGCCATCTTGATTATTTATGTTGGGTCAAATAAATATCAATATATCTCAGAAATACTCGAGTAAAAAAATATATAATATATTAAATTAAATGAGCACAAAAATTACGCATCTTTCCTTTTGATGCTTACGGCAACTGCATCAGATAAAATACCTCATTAAAAATGTCAAAAATTATACATATATATCTTAAAATATTCGAAAAAAAAAATAAATAAATCATAAGGAATTGTAGAAATTTGCAGCAGTAATTGTAATAAATCACTTAAAAAAATAAATTATAATATGCTCATAACAGTATTAATCATCATGAAAGAAAAATAAAATCCCAACAAAATACTGTGAGACCCATTAAAAATATATATTTCAAAATTGTCCGAGCAAAAAGAATAAATTGCGTTAAGATCTATGAGCCTAAAATACTATGCATTTTTTTCTTATGTTACTCACAGAAAATGCAAATGATAAAATACCTAACCAAAATGATATGTAAACATATTTATATATTTTAAAATGTTCTAAAATTAAAGTAAATCACTTTAAGCTTTATAAGTATAGAAAAAATACCAATTATTATGAAAAACAAAAAAAAATATATTTATATCAAATGAAATGCTTTATTATGCAAAATTAAATACTTCCGCTACTTGAAAATTGTATTCATAAACACTTAAAATCAAAAATAAAATAAAAATGAAAATAAGGTAAAGCAAAATCTCAAAAGTAGGAAATATTTATATCCAATATTTTTGATAAACAAAAATGTATATTATATATTTTATTTAATGAAACAAAAAAAAACTTCCATTCAAATATCTAAAACACAAGATAAATTTAGACTTACCAATTCTTGGACATAACTTGGTCAAAAAAAATATTCTGTAAACAAAAAAAAATTATCGTTTACTTTATTAATATTTCAATTAATTTTATTACTTTGTTCCAAAAATGGTATATTTTTTTTTTCATTTTCTTTCCTCTCTCTTCCAATTTGCTTGAATAAAAAAAATTTTTTTGCAATCAACTTTGCACAACACCGAATTTTCGACCGTGAATTGGAAAACAACTAATTCTGATCAAAAACTGATCATGACCTTTGAACAAAAACACATGATTCGGAAACCCGAAGTTGTCTATTCTGTAGAGGTGCAGGTGTCGAACGGAAAGAAAATTTTTCTGGGCAAACTATGAAGAAAAACCCTTGACCAGTCCAATTTCAGGCCCCACTCTCGGCCGCTTAGTTGAGCATAGATGACCAGCGAAATATTCAGGCCCCACTCTCGGCCGCTTAGTTGAGCACCGATGACCAGCGAAATATTCAGGCCCCACTCTCGGCCACTTATTTGCATCGAAAGAAATCTATCAACACAATGACACTCCAAGAAATCCTTTTTCTTTTCCTTTTTTTTTCTTTTCTTGAAGCCATAAGCACGAAAAAAAATTTCCTGAGTAGTGATATTTTCGGGCTATGCTTACAGTCACCGATTCAAGCAAGCATTTGTTCGTAACCACAAACAAGTTCAATGCGCGTAAAAAGGAGATTCATCCACCAAAATTTAGAGTCAATATTTTCCCTGTCCATGACTCTTAACAAAGTCCTTTTGGGCATGCAAATCTTAATAAAATGTTCGATGAATTCCCTTCCTTCCACTCGAAAGAAAAACCAGAATTTCATTTATAGAAAATCCATTATGCTGCCGTCGGGTTCCTCCTCCCCCTCCATTTTTGAAGATCGGGGAAGCTGGACACGCACCAATTAATATGTACTATTGTCTAGTATATTCAGGTTCGTTTAACACAAAAGCCGGATCGTGGAATAATTAAAAATATAAAGTAGAAGTCTTTACTTCGAAGTAATCAGGACACATCATTTTAGTACTGTGATTTATTAATGCAGCAATATAATATTCAGTTTGCAGTCACTAATAAGTTTACATTTCACTCCTATATTCGTAAGTATATACAAATATTCTATCCCCATCAACTAGACAGAGAGGGAGGAGGACCTCACAAATTTACGTCTTCTTAGGACTTGAACAACAGCGAAAAGATACACTAAATCTGCTAGCCACAGATAGCTTAAAATCGCAACCCCGGAGATTGGCATTGTTGAAATGCAGCCAAAAGAATGCCAAACTGTTTCTTTGTTCTTCTAAGATATTCATACTAAATTTTGAATATAAAAAAGTCGTTACAAATATTAAATCGATTTGACATTGAGAAGCCATGCCAAATGACCTTCAACTCTCAATGAACAAAGAAGGCGACGCCCAGACTATCGAACATCATTATAAATCTATTTTTAGAACTATAATGACCCTCTTGAAATAATAATGGTTTTTTTAACATAAACATTCAAGAGTAATAAACATGAAATCAAATGCTTGTTTTATTTTATTAATAGCTGTATATAGTAGGAATATGTTGATAACGGCTTTTTAAATTACCCTCTGAAAATAAATAATTATGGCTAAATAGATTTAATGTAAACACTAGCGTGATAAATATAAATTGAAATGACAGTTATTATTTTATTAATAGCTACTTGTGTTATAAGTAGGTTGATACGAATTTTAAATTACCCTCTCCAAAATAAATAATTATAGCTAAATTGATTTAATCCATTCGGGGAAAATGTATACACATACTATTTTTACAAACCCCAATATAAAAATTGCTTTATTTTATTCCTAGATCAATGTGTTTTTAACGATAGAAGAACAAAGAAATGAAAATTTTGATTTAAAAATAAAACGGGAAATTCTCTATAATTAATTATTTGAATTAGATAAATTTAAAAAGATTTATTTTATATAATCTATATTAATCCCTCCTTTTTGTTATATAATAAATTTGGATAAATAAATAAGCTTTTAAAGGACATATGTGTGAGAACACTCACACAAGGCTCCATAATTGAATAGGTGGTTGAGTGAAGTGATAGCTTACTCCTCACACATAACGGTATGTCAAATAAAACTGTTCCTAAACCTATTTTAGATTATTTTTAAAGTACACTAAACTTTATTATTTTATGTTATTGATTATAAGATTTAATCTGAAATCTATCATTATAATATTGAAATGCAGGTTAAGTGAAAGTCGTGTGGGTGACACACCATATTATTAGATTTCATTGAGTTTACTCTTAAACATCTATGTAATGAAACGAAATGCCATTTTTAGTTTACAGTTAAATCATAAAACTAATAAAAGCTAAACAGAAGTCTTCATTGTGCTTCTTTTTAATACTTTGACATTAGCAATTGTCATATCTAATATTCACTTCTGTATTTTCTGTGAATTCTATTTTAGAATGCTTTTTAAATTGAATTCTTATTTAAGATAATAATAAAAAAAAAAGACATAATGTAGTTATTTTTAAAAAATTAACATTAAGCGAATTAAGACAGCAATATTTTATCAAATAAAAAGAAAGGCATTTTATTTTATTTTATTTTATTTTTTATTTTTTATTTTTTCGTTTACAGTTAATCTTTTATGCAGTAAAAGAGAACTGAAATTTCATTAGAGTTAAATATTAGTAACTTCAATTGAAGCATGATTAAACTTCTGCCTAACAATTTGACATCAGTATTTGAAGCATTAAAATTTATCGTTTCTTATTACCGCTTGTACCTTCTTGTAAGTAATTATTATATTGTTTTGTAGTCAACAGTTAACTATTTGCAATATCCCTTACCTTATTGCGCTAAGCATAACAAGCGTGAAATTAATTTTCTGCTGATGATCCAAAATCTGCTTTGAACTAAATAAATTGCAGATTCCAATTTTACCGCAGGAGCTTCAGATGATACGGAGGATGATAACTTGTGTGTGACAGAAAGACATGACGTATTCAAAAGGCTTTTGGCGAGACATCACATAAATCTAAATACATTACATCAATTTGCATTAGTTGGAGCATTATATTTGAGACTGTATAAAAAATCTGAAGATTTTTATTTATTCATAACAATTTTGAAGGAAATCAGTAATTGTTTTCTAAGGTTTATTTGAAATTAAAATATAAATGCATAAAAATTTTTGATTCTTTTAAAATATATGTATATTAATTTATTTGTTTTTTAAAATTAGCTTATAATACGATTTTAAGGATAAATCGAGTATTTATGTTAGGTGAAATGTTAATGTGAATAGAAGTAAACGAATGATAACTATGTCACGTGGAATGTTAGTGTCAATACAAGCAAATAAATACGAAGATTTTACAATACCATTTTTTAAAGAAATTAAAAACTAATTGTATTACAAATTTAATTAAATAGACATTAGAAAAAAATCATTATGGTACAGATATTCTTTTCTTTTTCAGAAACATAATATAATAGGGTAATTTAAAAAGAAATTAAAATTTACTAGAAATTTAAGTTCATTAGCTTCATTGCAATAGTTTTATTTATTTATTTTTTAATAAAAATACATTGATGATACGAGGTTAAGGCTAAAACGATTATATATCACCTAAAATATACAATGTGTATAGAGAAAAACGCTTACTAATATTTAAAAAAAAAAAAAAAAAAAAAAAAAGAAAGAAAAAATGTTTAAACAGGAAAAAAAAGGAAGTGTACTAGAAATTAAGTTCGATTGATAAAAAAAAAGAAGTGAAAATAGATTATTGCAAAAAAAATTACTTCTGGGAAATAAAAAAAAAAAAAAAAAGGGAAGAAAGAAAGAAAGAAAGAAAGGCAGAGAGGCAGAGAGGATTTTCGGTAGTATGAATATACATATACTTAGAAGACAATGAGCTGTATACGTGAAAAAAATATATTAATACGGAAATAGTGTTGGGTGTAATAAAAATTCTAATGACTGTTTATCATCGCAAATTATATTTCAAATTCTAAGTAACTGTGGCATTTATATTAAGATAAACGTTTGAATTGATAGCTAATTTAATGCATTTTAAAGAATTAAATGGAGATTAGTGGGATCAAAATTAATTTTTTTTTCGTTTGTACTTAATAGATTTTTTATTATAATTAACTCACTGACTTTTAAAACTAAATTTAATTTCATTCTGAAGCTACAATAGCGAGTAGAGATACTACTACTAACAATATTAATAATAAAAGATTATTTAAATAAAATTAGAAATCTCATAAAATAAAAAAAAAAATGCTTTAGTTTTCGAATAATTATGCTTATGAAAACAACAAACCCATTTGTAAAGTCCGAAATTTTTAATTGGATTTATAAAAGACTCATATAATAATTAGACTTTGTATTTTTTTTTCTTCTAAATTATGCAGTTGCGAAAACACATGTGCATTAATCTAAAAATGGTATTTTCATATTAAAGAGAGGAAGTTGATACTCCAGTTTTAAAACAAAATATTAATGAACTTCATTATTTTTTTTTTTTACTTTCATGTAGTTATTTGAATATAATCTGCATTTTATATCTTTATTTTAACTGCTTCGTGTCAGCTTTGAAAGTAATGAGATTTTAATTTGATCGTTTCCTGTAAAAAAGAAGGAAATGTTATATAGCGCATTTTTTTTTTTTTTTTTGCATTAATTAGAAAACAATTTCTTTTTCTTTTCTTTTTTATTCTATTTTTTTTTTCTTTAAGAATAAAATATAGTATTTTCAGAATCCATATTGTAATTATTTTCTTATTTGTGGCATCTTTAATTGACGTGAAAATGTAATCAATAAATTTTACATTTATTTAATATGTCCCGCAATACATTGTATAAAGCGTTTTGTCATTTTTTTTTTTTTTTTTTTTTACCTTAAACGTATATAGTCGAGAATGTGTTGTCTCTGAATCGATGTTTATAAATTGAGTTTTTGGTTAATGTACACATTTTTGGTGTCATGCATTAAAAATCACATTATTAGTTGTTAGTCTGAATGTGTATCTATGTGTCTGATATCAGCATAAATCAATAACAATTATTAGCTGGAATTTCAAACTCCGTATTCTCTATCCCACTTGTGGCCTGGGGGGGGGGGGAGCATATTTACAATCTTCACAATAGTTCAGTCAGGGGCGAATTTCTGTACTCCTGATTCGCTGTTTCTTTTACAGTCGGCTCTGACGTCAGATCATATGCTGAATTGTACTTGTCATAAAGTTTTATATAATTAAAACAAAATGTCCGTGTTTTCGGAAACAAATCTGCCATCTTCATTTTCTAATAGAATGAAACTCACTCAGAATTATATATCAAATAAAACATTTCCTAAACCTAAATTAGATTATTTTTAAAGTACACTGAACTTTATTATCTCACCTTTTTTTTTATCTGAAGCCTTAATCTACAATCTTTATAATATAGAAATGCAGGAATAGTGAAGGTCGTGTGAGTGGACACCAGATTATTAACTTTCGTGGAATTTACAACATATAGGTAATGAAACAAAAAGAAATGTCAGTTTACAATTAAATCACAAAATTAATAATAGCAAATCTAAATCCTCTATTATACTTGTGTTTAACACTTTGAGAGTAATAATCGTCGTATCTAATCTTTCCTTCTGTATGTTTTTAGAATTCTATTTTAGAATAATTTTGCAAACTTTTTACTACTAATAAAATACCCAATGAAAAAAATAATATAAAAAATTATGACAACAGTATTTTATCAAATACGATAGAAGTCATTTTGTCTTTTTTATTTTCGTTTTCGTTTAGTTTACTGTTTATCTTTCACGCAATAAAATAAAATAAAAATGAAACTTTTTTTAGAATTAAATATTAGTAACTTGAACCGATTCTTACTTAAACTTCTGCCTAACAATTTGACATCAGTATTTGAAGAATTAAAATGTGTGTTTTCTTTTTTCCCACTTGAAATGTATCTTCTTGTAGGTAATTATATTTCTTTGAAGTTAACAGTTAACTTTTTGTAATATCCCATTCCTTACTGCTCTGAGTATAGCAAACGTGGAATTAATTTTCTGCTGATGGTCCGAAATCTGCTTTGGATTAAATGATTTGCAGATTCCAATTTTACCGCAGGAGCATTAGATGATAACCTGCCTGTGACAGAAAGACATGACGTATTCAAAAAGCTTTTGGGGAGACGTCACATAAACCTAATGATATTACACCCTCTTGCATTAGTTGGAGCATTATATTTGAAATTGCATAAACAATCTAAAGATTTTTATTTATTCAAAACCATTTTGAAGAAAATCAGAATTTTTCTTTCTAAGATTTATTTGAAATTAAAATATAAATGTATATATTTTTTTTCTTTTTAATTATATGTGAATTTATTTATTTATTTATTACAACGAGTTTATAATACTATTTTAAGAATAAACGAGCATTTATGTTACGTGAAAATTTAATGTGAATAGAGGTAAACGAATAATAACTGTATTACGTGGAATGTTAGTGTCGATACAAGCAAATGAATATTAAGATTTTACAATAAAAAAAAATGAAAAATTAAATGTATTACAAACTCAATTAAATACACATTAGAAAAGAATCAATACAATACCCTATTTTTTTTCAGAAACAAAATATAACAGAGTAATTGAAATAAATAAATAAATAAAATTTACTAGAAATTTAAATTCGTGAGTATCACAATGTAAGCTTTATTACATTAGCTTTTATTTATTTTTTTTTTCTAATAAAAATACATTGATGATACGAGGTTAAGGATAAAACGATTATATATCCACTAAAATATACAATGTGGATAGAGAAAACGCTTACTAATATTTAAAAAAAAAAATGTTTGAACAGGAAAGAAAAGGAAGTGTACTAGAAATTAAGTTCAATTAAAAAAAAAAAAAAAAAAAAAAAAAAAAGGGGGAAAATGGATTATGGCAAAAAAAAAAATTACTTCTTAGAAATAAAAGATTAAAAAAAAAATGAGAAAGAAAAGAAAAGAAAGAGAAAGAAAAGAAAGAAAAAGAGGATTTTCGGTAGTATCAATATGCATATACTTAGAAGACAAAAAACTGTATTCGTGAAAAAAAATTTAATACAGAAATAGTGTTGAGTGTAATAAAAATTGTAATGACTATTTATCATCGCAAATTATCTTTCAAATTCTAAGTAACTGTGACATTTATATTAAGATAAACGTTTGAATTGTTGATTTATTTAATTCATTTTAAACAATTAAATGGAGATTAGTGGGATCAAACTTTTTTTTTTTCGTTTGTACTTAATAGATTATTTAAGAATTATAATTAACTCACTTTTTTTAAAATTAAGTTTAATTTCATTCTAAAGCTACCATAGCGAATAGAAATACTACTTCTACTAATAGTAATAATAAAAGATTATTTAAGTAAAATTAGAAATCTAGCAAAATAAAAAAATGCTTATTTTTGAAAATAATTATGCTTCTGAAAACAACAACTTCATTAGCAAAATCCAAAATTTTTAATTGGATTTATAAAAGACTCATATAATAATTAGACTTTATATATATACTAGCAGGCTACGCCCGCTTCGCTGGTCACTATTTTTAAATGAATCACAATAATTAATGAATTCTCAAAATTGCATTAATTTTTATCATGTGATAAAAAAAGAAAAAAAAATCTGATCAGGAAAAATGTCGCACCGGGTCCCCACTGCCTTCGGCAGCGTAGACCCGTGCACTGCGCGCAAGTATTCCTTCACCATCCTTATGACTTCTCAAAATTCCATGTTATTACTCATAAACTTTCATTCTCAAGAAAAGGAATTAAAAAATATATCATTTAGCATCGGGTAAAAACTCACACCGGGACGCCACTGCCTTCGGCAGCGCAGACCCATGCGCGCTGCGCGCGCACGTTTGAGGATATACGTGCGCTGTACACGCATATTCCTTCTCAACTCAAACTTTTATTAAGAAAATTAAATTTAAAAAAAATCTTTTATCATCGGGTAAAAACTCGCACCGGGTCCCAAACCCATGCGCGCTGCGCGCCTATTCCTTCCCCACCGTTCCAGCCCCTCCTAATTAACTTGCATATACCAATTTTGAACGGTCTTACTCAATTAGCTGAGATGCAAAAGAAAACCTGATCAGGACACTTTAAATTGTAAATCAGGTGAAATCTCGAATTCCACTTTCGATAATGTAAAAGAACTTTAAAATATCTTTCGAACGATGCATTAAAAATAATTTAATCATAATTAGAATATGAAATATTGAAATTAAAAATATTACAGCGCCATCTGGCGGTAGAAATTTCTGTAATCTATTGTTCCATTCCAGATCAACAAAGCTTTCAAATGATGTATTACTCATGAAATTATTTTAATTAGTAGATGACATACAAAAGAAAACCTAATCAGGACACCTCAAAACGTGTAAATCGGGTGAAATCTCGAATTCCATTTTCGATAATGCAAAAGTACTTTAAAATGTGTATCAACTAAAATAAGCTTTCAAATGATGTATTACTTATGAATTTTTTTAATTAATAATTGAGATACAAAAAAAAAAACTGATTCAGGGCACCTCAAAACGTGTAAATCTGGTGAAAACTTTCAATAATTTAAAAGAACTTTAAAATATCTTTCGAATGCTGTATTAAAAATAATTTAATCATAATTAGAAATTGAAATATTGAAATTTTAAAATATTACAGCGCCATCTGGCGGTACAAATTTCTGTATTCCACTGTTCGAAAAGCTTTCTAATGATGTATTACTTACGAAATTATTTTAATTAGTAGCTGAGATACAAAAGAAAACTAATTCAGGAGACCTCAAAACGTGTAAATCTGGTGAAAACTGTCGATAATATAAAAGAACTTTAAAATATCTTTCGAATGATGCATTAAAAATAATTTAATCATAATTAGAAATTGAAATATTGAAATTTGAATGTATTACAGCGCCATCTGGCGGTAGAAATTTCTGTAATCCACTGTTCGATTCCAAATCAAAAAAAGCTTTCTAATGATCTATTACTTATAAAATTATTTTAATTAGTAGCTGAGATAAAAAAAAAAAACCTAATCAGGACACCTCAAAACGTGTAAATCGGGTGAAATCTCGAATTCCATTTTCGATAATGTAAAAGTACTTTAAAATGTGTATCAAGTCAACAAAGCTTTCAAATGATGTATTACTTATGAAATTTTTTTAAATTAATTTCTGAGATATAAAAGAAAACTGATTCAGGACACCTCAAAACGTGTAAATCTGGTGA
Source organism: Salticus scenicus (assembly GCA_963930645.1). Taxonomy (NCBI): domain Eukaryota; kingdom Metazoa; phylum Arthropoda; class Arachnida; order Araneae; family Salticidae; genus Salticus; species Salticus scenicus. The sequence goes on from OZ005648.1 coordinate 58,250,017, forward strand.
AAACTTTCGATAATTTAAAAGAACTTTAAAATATCTTTCGAATGATGTATTCAAAATAATTTAATCATAATTAGAAATTGAAATAATGAAATATTGAAATTATAACAAATAATTAGCAATAAATTAAAATTGCGACTATAATTTGAGATTTAAACTATCTTATCTCTCAAGTTGGATCGAACTGCACATGGTGTGCGAATTTTATTATAATCGGTTAAGTGGTTTAGGAGTCCATTGAGGACAAACATTGTGACACGAGATTTATATATATTAAGATTTGTTTCTAAACTATGCAATTGCGAAAACACATGTGCATTAATCTAAAAATGGTATTTTCAAATTAAAGAGAGGAAGTTCATACTCCAGGTTTAAAGCAAAATAACAATGAACTTTTTTTTAAACTTACGTGTAGTTATTTGAATATAATTTGCATTTTATATCTTTGTTTTAACTGCTTCATATCAGCTTTGAAAGTAATGAGATTTTAATTTGATCGTTTCCTGTAAAAAAGAAGGAAATGTTACATTGTGCATTTTTTTTTTTTTTTTTGCATTAATTAGAAAAACATTTCTTTTTCTTTTCTATTCTTTTCTTTAAGAATAAAATATAGTATTTTCAGAATCCATTTTGTAATTATTTTCTGATTTGTGACATGTTTTATTGACGTGAAAACGTAATCAAAAAATTTTATATTTTTTAATATGTCCCTCAAAACATTGTATAAAGCGTTTTGTCACTTTTTTATCTTACACGTATATAATAGAGAATGTATTGTATCTGGATAGATGTTTATAAATTGAGTTTTTGGTTTATTTACACATTTTTAGGTATGATTATTTAGAAATCACATTATTAGTAGTTAGTCTGAAAGTGTTTGGGGACATTCTGCGCGGGTAGATCGGATGTGCTGGCTTCGACCCAGTCGCGCTTGTAGGTCTAGCCATTCGGCATTTTCCGTGTTCATCTCAGAAACTCGTTTGTATACGGGATAAGACACCTTAAAAAGACCCCCATGATGGGCACACTTCGCACTCCTCGTGCTATCAATTGGATTTAACTCCAATACCACATCACCGTCCTAGTCTAAACACTGAGAAACAAATATACCGCCTTCCTCTACAATGAATAAATGGCCATTTTCTAAATGCCTTAACTAAAAATATAGATTTCCGAACTATGCGCTTAAGGCACGCCAATAAACTGAATAGACTGAATTATCTAGAATTTCTAGTGTACACATTTCTAGATGGTGAACTATGTTCTGAATATTCTGTATCATTTGCATTGCGAGAAATTCTTGCTTGATTTTCTAGAATTTTGTAATAAACCAAGATTATAGTTGCTGAAACCCGCCTCTTGTAGTCGCATTTATTTGCAGAGATTTTTAAATAACTTTGCCCTCGAGAATATAGTCAAATGCTCCAGAATTCTATGGAGCCTAATCAAATTGCAAACCTTGCCTTTTTTTAAATACTTCAGGAATAAGATGACTGATTTGAAACATGAAACGTAAACTGAATTACGCAAGCATACGTCATTTAATTTATTTTATCTTACATCTTGAAATAGTATTTAATAGTGCAGCTTGAAAGAAATCGTATTTCAGAACAATAAGGGGGGACATTTGCATCCAATAATGGTCACGAAATATTGGTGACGGAAAATTTCATTGTTCCTTTGTTCTGCGAGAGGTACACATTTGGAGTAGATTGAAGTGTGAGTGCCATGATTTCTTAAAAGACAACAAAAAATCCGATTTTTAAAACAATGTACTACGGTCACATTGTGTAGAGACACGTATTGGAAACACTGGTAAGTAGATTTACAATTTCTGTTTCAAGTTTTTAAAACAAATGTACCTTTGGCATTGACCGGTTCGTGTTTCCAAATTATTTAATTTAAAAATATGGAAGCTTTTGTAAATCATCATATTAACAAAGTTTTTTACGTTTCTAAATTTTACTGATTTAGTTTGTGCTATCTTTTTAAATTATGCAATAGTATTTTTATTTATTTTATTTTTATTTTATTTTATTTATTTATTTATTTATTTATTTTTTTTTACAATAGTCCATTTAAAATTATCATATTAATTTTTGATTATTCTATATAAAAATGTTTTAAAATTGCATTTAAAAAAAGTTGTTTGTAAAAAGGTTCGTTGGTTGATTGTAGGATTTAACGCTGATTGACTACGCAAGGGTCCTAGGCCTATAGGTGGAATGCCTCTCCGTGGGTGTCTTTCTAAGGGATCCTAGCCCGAATTTACACGAGTTTCATAGAAAACCACGGAAAAATCCGAACGGCTAGGTGGATGAGCGCGACCTGCGACCGAAACCAGCTTTTACCGCAGAACCGCTCGGCCGCTGGTGGGCCAGTTTGTAAAAAGGAGATAAATTAATGAAGTTCGTTTCTGATACAAAATGTCAGTGAAATAGTCATTTTAAAGCAAAAAAAAAAAAAAAAAAAAAAAAAAAAAAAAAAACCCGAAAATTGAATACTTTAAGTTCTATTCCTGAAAATGTATGCATTTCAAATAAAGTATAAAAACATATACTATTACATTCAATTTGAATTAAAAAAACAAACTATGCAATTAAACAGTCTGGAATAGGCTACTTCGTTGAAACAATTGTGTTATCAAAATGTCTCATAACATAAAATAAAGTCTTATACTAGAATGCCTTAAAATATAAAATTTAATGTCATAAAAAACATTTACGCAGTATTCTTTCTGACTAACGCATAAAATAGACAAAAACGTATACTATAAACATCTATATATATAAAAGAACACTTCCTGAGTGAGTGAGTGAGGGGGTGATCTATCAACGCCCAGACCAAACCCCTGGACCTAGAAGCATGAAATTTCGTGACAATGTTCTTTCTATGACGTAGGCATCCACTAAGAAGCGATTTTACAAAATTCGCCCCCCAAGGGGGGAGGGGGGGAAAACGTGATTTCACAAAATCCTTCATATCTCAAACAAAAAAACAGATATCCGAAAAATTTTTGCTTTAAAATATAGCTAATACAAATGTCAAAAAACCAATTTCTGGAATTTTCAAAATTCGGTCCCCAAGGGGGGCGGGGGGGCAAAACGTGATTTCAGATGCGTAAAAACGTGATTTCGCATAATCCTATATATCTCAAACAAAAAAATAGATATGCGTGAAGTTTTTGCTCTAAAATATAGCTAATGCAAATATCTAAAAACCAATTTCTGGAATTTTAGAAATTCAGCCCCCAGGTGGGGCAGCAGTGGGGGGGGGAGAGGGGGGGCAAAAAATAAAAAGAGAGTTAGATCGTTCAAAATTGGTATATAGAGGTTTTCGATACCTACAAATCGATTTCGGATATTTTCGAATTTGTAAAATTATTAGGAGGGGCGGGAAGGGGGGGCGGCAAGGGGGGGGCTATGGGGCAAAAACAAATAGAAATACAGTTAGGCCGTTCAAAATTGGTACAGTTAGGTTTTAGATGTCTGCAAGTCGAATGGGGATATTTTCGAAAGTGTAAAGTTATTAGGAGGGCCGGGAAAGGGGGAGGGGAGAGGGGGGGGGCAAAAAAATAAAAATAGAGTTAGATCGTTCAAAATTGGTATATAGATGTTTTCGATACTTACAAATCGATTGCGGATACTTTCGAATTTTTAAAATTATTAGGTGGGGCGGGAAGGGGGGTCTATGGTCAAAAACAAATAGAAATACAGTTAGGCCGTTCAAAATCGGTACAGATAGATTTTAGAGGCCTGCAAGTCGAATGGTGATTTTTTCGAAAGTGTAAAGTTATTAGGAGGGCCGGGAAGGGGGGGCAGAGGGGCAAAAAAAAAGAAAATAGAGTTAGATCATTCAAAATTGGTACATAGAGGTTTCCAATACCTACAAATCGATTGCGGATATTTTCGAATTTGTAAAATTATTAGGATAGACAGGAGGGGGGGGGCGAAGTGGAAAAATAATAGAAATAAGAGTTAGAGCATTTTGGGAATTTTTTCCGAAGGTAGTGAGAACCCGGTGCGACATTTTTCCTACTCAGATTTTGTTTCTCTTTTTTTTCATGTGATAAAAATTAATGCAATTTTGAGAATTCATTATAGTGATTCATTTAAAAATAGGGACCAGCGAAGCGGGCGTTGCCTGCTAGTTTTAATATATGTGAATGGTATAAAGATTAAAAAAATAATAACATGCGTTGGAAAAATACACATAAAAAATATGAATAAACATTCGATTTTTAAGAAACACATGAAATAAATAAATACATACGTAAAACTCAACGTATCCAGTATTTGTATAAACAATTATTTTAAAAGCAATAATTTTGTATAAGATTTATGATATTTTCCATTCATAATACTTTGCATTATTATCACATTCTAGTAAGTTTCAATAAAAATGTTAATTTTATACTTATTATTCTTTACAAATGTAATATTAGATGTTACACAAATGTATTTAAATAAAAATTAAAAATAATTTCATTTAAAAAAATGCAATTTTCTTTTTTAATAGCTAATGTTTTTCTAAAAAAGTATTTTGTAAAAAAATTATTTTTTATAAATAAAGTCTTAAATACAGTTTAACAAATTTTATGAATTTCAGCTGCCAAATTGTTAAATATGTGTTGCAATAATTTATTGCAAGATTACAATGCGTTTTTTGCATTTCAGACAATGTCTTAGGCATTTTAAGATTTTAAATTTAAGTTTTAAATTTTTGATTATAATTACATTCTTAAAAATATCTGGAGTGACTCCACTCGACTTTCCGAACATTGAATAATTAACGGTTTTGTAAATAAAATAAAGTAAGAGGAGTTGTTGAATAAACGAAAGAGAGAAAATTATGATGTTTGAGTATTTTTCTTCATATAGTACACGATGTTTAATTTGACACTATTGTACTTTGAGCCCATGCATCATAACGATAAACAATTGTTTGCTGTGTCCCGGTAAAAAAAACTATAAATGCTAGATTCACCAAAATCTATACCGTTCGTGCAAATGTGGCCTATAACACGTGTATAAATGTTTCGCTCAGTTTAATAACGCGTTTAGACGCTATCGCACTTTTAATAATTTGGCCCCATAGGCCATAATGATAAAGAATTTTTCTTGGTGTCCCTGTGAAAAAACTGCAAGTGCTAGAATCACCAAAATCAATAGGGTTTGTGCTACGGTGGCTTACAATATACGTACAAATTTTCAGCTCATTCGAGTAAAGCGTTTGGACGCTAGCGTGTTCACACACACACACACACACACACACACACACACACACACATACTTACACACATACATACCCCACTAAAAAATATCTTGAGATAATCTTAAAAAATTTCGACTTTCTACAGAAATATTAAAATTATCTGAATAAATTTTTCAGATTTAGATTTATCACCAAAATAACCACAGATTTTTTTACGACGTTTTATAGGCATTATAAAGATTTTGTTTCATCATTAAAAGAACTTCAGATTTTTTTAAGTTTTAACACGAACACTTTTATTATTTTAGGTTAATAGCAAAAAGTTAAAATTAAATCTGAAAAATATTTGTAGAACTTTTGTGGGCATTTTGAATCATACAGCTTTTAGTACGTACGCGTGTTTGTGCATGGAGTGTGGTGTGCGTGTGTGAATAATGATAATCCATTTCTTTGCTTTTATTAAAATTTAGATAAATATAAAACAACGACCATACGTTTTACTTCCTGCAATGGAATTCATTCAAGTTTAGAGAATTACAACTCAACTCGAAGATGTGACCAGGTAAAAATAAAAAATGTTTGTTTACTATATTCAGCCGGCGTCACGGAGTAAAATGACGCCGGCGTGCTAGCACTAGCGGTAGCTAAAATGGCGATCGTTGTTGCTCGATTTCATTTTTTAAAAAATATTTTGTGTTTATGTGTTGTGTAAGTAAATTTCATTTGAAATTCCTATGAAAACCCCTGTATTAGAAGTGTAATTACAAAGTGTCATTTTTTAAAACTTCCATGAAATTTACTGTGTTATTGCATACGTAATCTTAATGAGGCAAAGAGCAACAATGATTTATACTTCAATTAACCAGCGGTAGCTAAAATGGGATTCATCGTTGCTCGATTTCATTTTTTAAAAAATATTTTGTGTTTATGTGTTGTGTAAGTAAATTTCATTTGAAATTCCTATGAAAACCCCTGTATTAGAAGTGTAATTACAAAGTGTCATTTTTTAAAACTTCCATGAAATTTACTGTATTATTGCATACGTAATCTTAATGAGGCAAAGAGCAATCATGGTTTATACTTCAATTAAACCATTTATGACTATTTTTTATTTATTTTTACAAGAAATTTGATCAACATTCAAAATTGTGCAAAACATAAAAATCGTAAAATATCTGTTCACTTTTTTTTCACAAAATGCTGAAAATTCAGCAATAAAACTAAGTTCAGTTGTTTATAAAACTTGTACATGTTATTTTTACTTCAAAAGTGAATAACAAAGTCCATTTTTAACTAAAAGATTTCTTACTAATGGCTTAAATTAATTTCTGGGACGGAGCGAATAAAGACGATGAAAGTTAAGTGTTATTTTTTAAAATTTCCATGAAAATCCCTTCGTTATTCTATATTTCATCTGAATAAGGCAAAATAATCATGAATTACACTTCAATTATGCCTATATGAACATTTTTACCATATGTTAACAAATAATTTGCTCAGCATTACAAATTTTTACAAACAGAAAATTTTTCAAGTGTTTGTTTTGCATTTTTTGAAAGTATACTGAAAATTCATGAATAAAACTAAATTTTAGACCTTGAAAATACAGTTATGTACTATTTATTTCAAAATTGAGCATTAGAATTCCTCTTTATCAAAAATATTTCTTAGTAATGGTTAAAAATCAATATTTGTAAACTACCGAATGTTGGCGATGAAAACCAAGTGTTATTTTTTAGAAATTTCCAAGTAAATACCAATATTACTGCATATTTTACCTCGATAAGGTAAAACAATAATGATTCATACTTCAAATAAACCTTTTAGGAATATTGTAAATAAATTTTTGCAAGAAAATTGCTCAACGTTAAAAATTATGCAAAACATAAATATCGTAAAATATCTGTTTACTTTTTTTCACAAAAAACTAAAAATTCATCAATAAAACTGAATTTGAATAGTTTATACAACTTTTATATGTTATTTATTTCAAAAATAAGTAACAAAATCTATTTTTAACTAAAAAAATTCTCACTAATGGCTCAAATCCATTTTTGCAAGCTACCGAATACAGTCGAACCTCGTTAACGTGAACACGCTTAACGTGAATTACTTTTAACGTGAACTGTTTCCACAATCCCTGTCAACAGGAAGATTAGTTTTCGAGTTACTGATAGTATTAACTACTGGTAACATGAAGAGATCTGTTACCACCCTTGAGATTCATGTTAACGAGGTTCGACAATATTGACGATGAAAACAAAGTGTCAGTTTTTAAAATTTCCATGAAAATTACTGTATTATATTGCATACGTAATCTTAATGAGGCAAAGAGCAATCATGATTTATACTTCAATTAAACCATTTATGAATATTTTAAATATATTTTTACAAGAAATTTGATCAACATTCAAAATTGTGCAAAACATAAAAATCGTAAAATATCTGTTCACTTTTTTTTCACAAAATGCTGAAAATTTAGCAATAAAACTAAGTTCAGTTGTTTATAAAACTTGTACATGTTATTTTTACTTCAAAAGTGAATAACAAAGTCCATTTTTAACTAAAAGATTTCTTACTAATGGCTTAAAATAATTTCTGGGACGGAGCGAATAAAGACGATGAAAGTTAAGTGTTATTTTTTAAAATTTCCATGAAAATCCCTTCGTTATTCTATATTTCATCTGAATAAGGCAAAATAATCATGAATTACACTTCAATTATGCCTATATGAACATTTTTACCATATGTTAACAAATAATTTGCTCAGCATTACAAATTTTTACAAACAGAAAATTTTTCAAGTGTTTGTTTTGCATTTTTTGAAAGTATACTGAAAATTCATGAATAAAACTAAATTTTAGACCTTGAAAATACAGTTATGTACTATTTATTTCAAAATTGAGCATTAGAATTCCTCTTTATCAAAAATATTTCTTAGTAATGGTTAAAAATCAATATTTGTAAACTACCGAATGTTGGCGATGAAAACCAAGTGTTATTTTTTAGAAATTTCCAAGTAAATACCAATATTACTGCATATTTTACCTCGATAAGGTAAAACAATAATGATTCATACTTCAAATAAACCTTTTAGGAATATTGTAAATAAATTTTTGCAAGAAAATTGCTCAACGTTAAAAATTATGCAAAACATAAATATCGTAAAATATCTGTTTACTTTTTTTCACAAAAAACTAAAAATTCATCAATAAAACTGAATTTGAATAGTTTATACAACTTTTATATGTTATTTATTTCAAAAATAAGTAACAAAATCTATTTTTAACTAAAAAAATTCTCACTAATGGCTCAAATCCATTTTTGCAAGCTACCGAATACAGTCGAACCTCGTTAACGTGAACACGCTTAACGTGAATTACTTTTAACGTGAACTGTTTCCACAATCCCTGTCAACAGGAAGATTAGTTTTCGAGTTACTGATAGTATTAACTACTGGTAACATGAAGAGATCTGTTACCACCCTTGAGATTCATGTTAACGAGGTTCGACAATATTGACGATGAAAACAAAGTGTCAGTTTTTAAAATTTCCATGAAAATTACTGTATTATATTGCATACGTAATCTTAATGAGGCAAAGAGCAATCATGATTTATACTTCAATTAAACCATTTATGAATATTTTAAATATATTTTTACAAGAAATTTGATCAACATTCAAAATTGTGCAAAACATAAAAATCGTAAAATATCTGTTCACTTTTTTTTCACAAAATGCTGAAAATTCAGCAATAAAACTAAGTTCAGTTGTTTATAAAACTTGTACATGTTATTTTTACTTCAAAAGTGAATAACAAAGTCCATTTTTAACTAAAAGATTTCTTACTAATGGCTTAAATTAATTTCTGGGACGGAGCGAATAAAGACGATGAAAGTTAAGTGTTATTTTTTAAAATTTCCATGAAAATCCCTTCGTTATTCTATATTTCATCTGAATAAGGCAAAATAATCATGAATTACACTTCAATTATGCCTATATGAACATTTTTACCATATGTTAACAAATAATTTGCTCAGCATTACAAATTTTTACAAACAGAAAATTTTTCAAGTGTTTGTTTTGCATTTTTTGAAAGTATACTGAAAATTCATGAATAAAACTAAATTTTAGACCTTGAAAATACAGTTATGTACTATTTATTTCAAAATTGAGCATTAGAATTCCTCTTTATCAAAAATATTTCTTAGTAATGGTTAAAAATCAATATTTGTAAACTACCGAATGTTGGCGATGAAAACCAAGTGTTATTTTTTAGAAATTTCCAAGTAAATACCAATATTACTGCATATTTTACCTCGATAAGGTAAAACAATAATGATTCATACTTCAAATAAACCTTTTAGGAATATTGTAAATAAATTTTTGCAAGAAAATTGCTCAACGTTAAAAATTATGCAAAACATAAATATCGTAAAATATCTGTTTACTTTTTTTCACAAAAAACTAAAAATTCATCAATAAAACTGAATTTGAATAGTTTATACAACTTTTATATGTTATTTATTTCAAAAATAAGTAACAAAATCTATTTTTAACTAAAAAAATTCTCACTAATGGCTCAAATCCATTTTTGCAAGCTACCGAATACAGTCGAACCTCGTTAACGTGAACACGCTTAACGTGAATTACTTTTAACGTGAACTGTTTCCACAATCCCTGTCAACAGGAAGATTAGTTTTCGAGTTACTGATAGTATTAACTACTGGTAACATGAAGAGATCTGTTACCACCCTTGAGATTCATGTTAACGAGGTTCGACAATATTGACGATGAAAACAAAGTGTCAGTTTTTAAAATTTCCATGAAAATTACTGTATTATATTGCATACGTAATCTTAATGAGGCAAAGAGCAATCATGATTTATACTTCAATTAAACCATTTATGAATATTTTAAATATATTTTTACAAGAAATTTGATCAACATTCAAAATTGTGCAAAACATAAAAATCGTAAAATATCTGTTCACTTTTTTTTCACAAAATGCTGAAAATTTAGCAATAAAACTAAGTTCAGTTGTTTATAAAACTTGTACATGTTATTTTTACTTCAAAAGTGAATAACAAAGTCCATTTTTAACTAAAAGATTTCTTACTAATGGCTTAAAATAATTTCTGGGACGGAGCGAATAAAGACGATGAAAGTTAAGTGTTATTTTTTAAAATTTCCATGAAAATCCCTTCGTTATTCTATATTTCATCTGAATAAGGCAAAATAATCATGAATTACACTTCAATTATGCCTATATGAACATTTTTACCATATGTTAACAAATAATTTGCTCAGCATTACAAATTTTTACAAACAGAAAATTTTTCAAGTGTTTGTTTTGCATTTTTTGAAAGTATACTGAAAATTCATGAATAAAACTAAATTTTAGACCTTGAAAATACAGTTATGTACTATTTATTTCAAAATTGAGCATTAGAATTCCTCTTTATCAAAAATATTTCTTAGTAATGGTTAAAAATCAATATTTGTAAACTACCGAATGTTGGCGATGAAAACCAAGTGTTATTTTTTAGAAATTTCCAAGGAAATACCAATATTATTGCATATTTGACCTCGATAAGGTAAAACAATAATGATTCATACTTCAAATAAACCTTTTATGAATATTGTAAATAAATTTTTGCAAGAAAATTGCTCAACGTTAAAAATTATGCAAAACATAAATATCGTAAAATATCTGTTTACTTTTTTTCACAAAAAACTAAATATTCATCAATAATACTGAATTTGAATAGTTTATACAACTTTTATATGTTATTTATTTCAAAAATAAGTAACAAAATCTATTTTTAACTAAAAAAATTCTCACTAATGGCTCAAATCCATTTTTGCAAGCTACCGAATACAGTCGAACCTCGTTAACGTGAACACGCTTAACGTGAATTACTTTTAACGTGAACTGTTTCCACAATCCCTGTCAACAGGAAGATTAATTTTCGAGTTACTGATAGTATGAACTACTGATAACATGAAGCGATCAGTTACCACCCTTGAGATTCACGTTAACGAGGTTCGACTGTATTGTCGATTAAAACGAAGTGTCATTTAAAAAAATTTTCATAAAAATTACTGTATTATTGCATACATAATCTTAATAATGCATGTGCTGTGTACGCATATTCCTTCTCAATTCACACTTTTATTATTAAGAAAATAAAATAAAAATCATTTTTCATCGGGTAAAAACTCGCACCGGGTCGCAACCCATGCACGCTTTACTTGTATGTGTGAAGATATACGTGCGGTGTATGCACATATTCCTTCTGAAATCAAACTTTTATTCTTAAGAAAAGAAAATTTAAAAAATCATTTCTCATCGGGTAAAAAGTTCTACCGGGTCTCCACTGCTTTCGTCAGCGCAGTTCTTTGCGCGCTGTGTGTGCCTGTTCCTTCTCCACCTTTCCAGCCCCCCTAATTAACCTACATATACCATTTTTGAACGGTCTAACTCAATTAGCTGAGATGCAGAAGAAGACCTAATCAGGAGACCTTAAAACGTGTAAATCAGGTGAAATCTCGAATTCCACTTTCGATAATATAAAAGAACTTTAAAATATCTTTCGAATGATGCATTAAAAATAATTTAATCATAATTAGAATTTGAAATATTGAAATTTTAAAATATTACAGCTCCATCTTGCGGTAGAAATTTCTGCAATCTGCTCTTCCGTTTCAGATTAACAAATCTTTCAAATGATGTATTACTTATGAAATTATTTTAATTAGTAGCTGAGATACAATATATATATATGTGTGTGTGTGTGTGTGTGAACAGATCTGTCTTATGCAAAATGTCATAATTTAGTAATATATAATTTCTTCTAAACCTTCTCTTTAAGTCTTGAATAAGTATTTAAAATAATCTAAATGAATAAAATATTAAATTTGAAAAGACTTTATACTTTATTTCATTTATAATTATCTTCCATCTGATTTGAATGCAAAACTTTTCTGTAGATCACACTGAAAATAATTTTAAGATTAACTTAAAAAAACTATAATCTGCAGAATATCTTAAGTTATTTGGCCCACTTCTTAGGCCTATATATTTTGAAAAAAATATGAAGATTATATTCTGTAGATTTTCTTCAGAACATATAGGCTTAAGAAGTGGGCCAAATAACTTAAGATATTCTGCAGATTTTTTTTAAAGAAAATTTTGAGATTATTTTTAGTGGGGTACATCATCGTAAAAATAGAGAAAATGGACTCAGTGGACCTCAAAAAGGTATAGAAGCATCAAAATCTCAAATTCGGATTTTTGACTCGATTGCAATACTTTTCTTACATATATATGTTCGGAAATTAAAAAATGTCATAGAGGAGTTATTATGAAGCAAATATTGTTTTAAAAAATTCTATGACAGTATTATAACAATGTTATAAATTTATTTTTTTTAATTTTCGGTTATTTTATTGCCAATCTTTCACTTAATAAAATGAAAGAAAAATATAAATTTTCGTTTAAAGTTAAATAATATTAAGGTAAACTGAAACATGATAATACTTTTATATAACAGTTTGATATCAGTATTAGAAGCATTTAATTTATTTTTTCACACTTCCTGCATTTTTTTTCTTAATCCTACTCGAAACATCGCTTCCTGTAGGCGATCATTATATTATTTAGTAGTTAACTGTTAAATATTTGTAACATTCATCCATTTACTGCCTTAAACATATGAAACGTGGAATTAATTTTCTGCTGATCGGCCAAAATATGCATCGAATTAAATGATTTGCAGATTCCAAATTTTACCGCAGGATCTGCAGATGATAATTTTACCAATCATGGAAAGACATGATGCACTCAAAAGGATTTTAGCGAGATGTCACATAAGTCTAATGACGTTATATAATCTCGTATTAGTTGAAGAATTATAATTGTGCTGGTATTTAAAGAAAATTTCAAAAGATTTCCATATTATTTTCAATAATCTTTATAGAAAGTTTTTATTTAAAATTAATTTAAAAGTTATGCTTAAATATGTCGATGTTTTATGTTATTTGTATTATATATATACATGTATATATTGCTGTTAATTATAATGCGTTTATCAATACGATTTTAACAGTAAAGGGATTATTTCTCTACTGATAAGTATAAAGGATTTAAATCCATATTCTTGATTCTTCAGGAGACGAAAAATAAAGTTAAACAAACTGAAAACTAATGAGAAGAATAGATTAGGAAAAATGGATTATGTCGATTTATACCCTTTATACCGTTCAGTGATTGTCAACCTTCATTTAACAAAGGGGAAAAAATTGAATTATATCAAGAGACTCGGCAGAGTCTCAAGTGACGCAAGCGCAAAAACAAACGAACGCCACGACACTCAGCGGAAACGGAAAAACGAACGAAACTGCGACACTTATATATACACGAATTTTAAGATCAAACAAACCGCTGAAAGCCGACACTTAATATCTCAGGAAATATGGGAGGTTATGTTCTGATAATTTCAAAATAGTCTTTCACCTTCTGTCTGATCCTACCCTGAAATCTCTACATTTCTGCGTGCAATATATTTCGAGATATGAATTGGCTCATTTAAGCTATAAATGGGCGGCCTAATGTGTAAGAATTTTTTCTCGAATATGGCTCGATCGAATTTAGTTTAATTTATATATGATATTAATCGCTTTTATCTGATGTGCCTGACATCTCCCTTTTCCCTAGGAAAACTCTTGTTTTTTTTATAACTCAGTTTTATTTTTTACTCCGAAAATACCGTGATGCGGCAGTTTCGCGGACGAATTTGTTCTCTTCCATCTGAAATACTGAATATCAAATAATCGTTTTGGCTCCATCTATCGGAAAGCGTCAAAAATAAACACAAAAAATAAAAAATAAAATATTTTTCTTTTTTTAATATATATATTAAATGAGTTATTTATTTAGGTACTTGTATTTTATATGACATTTGTTTATCAAAAATATTCTTTGTATTTACATTGTTTTCATGCTGATACGTTGTTAACTTTCAAAATTGGTTCTATTTTAAAAGGTGATTGCAACAACAAAAATTTTTTCCTTTATTTTCATAAAAATGACAAATAATATGATAATCATATGCAAATATTTGTAATTTTTTCAAAATTAGGTGATAAATCACTTAAACTACGGATTGAAAAATTCTTAAAACAGAATTTGAAAATAATTAATTTACTCATTAAGTTTCTAGTATATATAATATATAAATTACAAAATGTTAAGCTATAATAAAATTTTGAATAGATTAAGATCTTTTTAAAATTAAATTCATAACAAACTATACTACTTAAATATTTACCAGTATAAAATTTTCACTTTTTAAAGATTTTTCTATTATTATTTATTTTTCTCTTTTAAATCAAATCTATACCTAAAAAATTATAATAAGAAATAAATATAAATAAGAAATTTTTGTCATTTTTAAAATGTACTATATTATGCCTTTGTAATGTTGCATGTGTCCATCTTTTTTATCACTTTTTATAAAATTTTGAAATTTTAGTTAGTTTGTTATTTTGTTCGAGTATGACCTATAAAACAACACTTTTAATACAGTGTTATAACTCATTACCATGCTCCTTTAATTTTACGTTTTGATCATTAACCCCTAAAAAGTAATGATATAAATACAAAAAACCCTTAACGGGTTAAAAGTTTGTGACGCAGCACTGTACTTTATGGCTATAAGAATTAGAAATACGGGTCTTAAAAATAATGATATCAAATTTTCAGTGACGCTTTGATATTAATTAAATTATACATAGATTTTCTTATTTGAATTTGCTTTTTCCTTTTATTTATATTTACAGTGTAAACGTTATTTTCAACATAAAATAATATATAGCATTTACTCATTGATACCTTTCCATTCACATCACTTATACTACGAAAGCATGTGTTTTAAAAGAAATTATGTGAAATTCCAGTAACGCAGTGGTGTTACATTAAGTGATTTGTTTTTAAATTTCTCTGCAATTATTTTGTTTTGCATATTAAAGTATATGTGCACATTGAAATATTGCTTTTAATTTTCAAATACGCTGTCAAATATATCACTTTCATTAAGCTTATATTATGTACTGAAATATATTTATTTCAATGAATTATTCTATCTTTTGCGTCACGCCATCCAAAACTGTAAGTAAAATATATGGAAATGTTTACTTTGTGTCATTTCATCCAAATAAATTGAAAATGCATGCAAATAGATATCGTGATGCAAAGAAAAAAACTGTGACATTTTTTTCAGTTTTGGATGGCGTGACGCAAAAGATAGAGTAATTCATTGAAATAAATATATTTCAGTACATAATATAAGCTTAATGAAAGTGATATATTTGACAGCGTATTTGAAAATTAAAAGCAATATTTCAATGTGCACATATACTTTAATATGCAAAACAAAATAATTGCAGAGAAATTTAAAAACAAATCACTTAATGTAACACCACTGCGTTACTGGAATTTCACATAATTTCTTTTAAAACACATGCTTTCGTAGTATAAGTGATGTGAATGGAAAGGTATCAATGAGTAAATGCTATATATTATTTTATGTTGAAAATAACGTTTACACTGTAAATATAAATAAAAGGAAAAAGCAAATTCAAATAAGAAAATCTATGTATAATTTAATTAATATCAAAGCGTCACTGAAAATTTGATATCATTATTTTTAAGACCCGTATTTCTAATTCTTATAGCCATAAAGTACAGTGCTGCGTCACAAACTTTTAACCCGTTAAGGGTTTTTTATATTGATATTTTATACAAAGATTAATGCTAAATTTCTGACTTGAATCTTTTTTTACCAAAGGATTTTCTCAAAGACTAAATGGCATGGATTTAAATCCCGACAGAGAACTTTTTTCTGGGTCTGACTATGTACTTAACTCAAAATCGACAATTTTGGACTTAAATCCTTTGTACTTATCAGTACAGATTTATATTACATGAAATATTCAGTGTTAAAACAGACTAAAAGTTATTGAATTTTTTTTTCAAAATATGTTATTTAAAAGACAAAAACAACAAAAACAACAAAAAAAAAGTATGCTGGAAATTTAAGCAATTATAATAAAAACAGTGAAAATGAATTATGATTTTTTTTCTACACAGAGAAAAAATATATATCGCCTTCATCTAGAACGAATGAGTGGTCATTTTCTAAATCCCTAAACTAGAAATATAGATTTCCGAACTATGCTTATAAAACACGCTAATAAGCTGAATAGACGAAATGATTGAGAATTTCTAGTCTATTTATTTCTAGATGGTGGATCAATATTCTGAATATTAAGACTATAATGAATCCTTTGTATTGCGATAAATTCTCGCTTGATTTCCTAGAATTGGAGTTCCTAGAATTATAGTTGCTAAAACTTGCCTCTTGTGCTCACGTCTATTTGCAGAGAATTTTAATAAGTTTGACCTCGATAATATATGCAAACTCTCTAGAATTCTTATATGGGTTTCCAGAACTCGCTTTTAAAGGGGACTAGAACTTATAAGAATGAGATGGAACTATTTTTTCTACAGCCACAGTTTAGATTCTAGATGTCAGTTACAGAATTGTTTTTCAGTGTAAGTAAAATACGAATGATGCTATTAAAAAAAAAGAAAAGACAGAGACTGGGAGAAAATTAAAAAAAAAAAAAAAAAAAAAAACCCAAAGAATAAGTATATTCATGTACATTGAAGCCAATGAGATGTTCTCACGAAAACCAAATATATATATCAGCGCACAAATAATGTAGAGTGTATGAAAAAAGGACGTCGC
Source organism: Salticus scenicus (assembly GCA_963930645.1). Lineage (NCBI taxonomy): Eukaryota > Metazoa > Arthropoda > Arachnida > Araneae > Salticidae > Salticus > Salticus scenicus. Next base: position 58,267,041 of record OZ005648.1, read on the forward strand.
ACTTGGAAAAGTGCATTGAATATAAAGAATTAAAAATTACCTTTGGACTTTTATGTATATTTGTAAATTAGATTAAGATAAAAGGTTAAGTTGGCATTCTTTTTTCTAGTCCACTTTTAAAAAATTAATGTAGATTAGTATTATAAAAAATTTCCTTTATGATTTAAGGATTGTTTAGAATTTAGAATTAGCTAATTGATTTTTTAAATTATGCTGAAATACATTAAACTAAAATAGCTTTTAATGAATACTAATTATAATAATCTCATGTAGCACTCACACGACTTTCTCTTACACTGAAATCCAATACCATAAAGGCGGATTAGGCATTAAGGGATAAGATAACGAATGCTGTTATATAAACCTTCTTTAAAAACAATTTAAAATAGGCTTCGGAAAAGCTTCATTTGACAAATAATTCTATATGAAGGGGGATACTACCCCCCTCAAACCCTCGTTTTAGTATTGCACTGAGAAAAAAATATATACCGCCTTCCTCTAGAATACATAAGTGTCCATTTTCTAAAATCCATTACCTAGAAATATAGATTTCCTACATAAGGCACACCAATAAACTGAATAGACGAAATGAACGAGAATTTCTAGTTTACACATTTCTGGATGGTGAAACAATATTCTGAATATTCCGAATCTTCTGAATCTTTTGTATGGCTTTTTGTATAGCACAGTCTGAAATGCACTTCCATGAATTTCCAAGTATTATCCCACGATATTCTAGTTCTTTTATATAGCTCTGTATACGAACGGTGAAGAATTTCCATACCACATTCTACATGAAACATGCTTTTATGCCTATGAAAAATATATATTCATTTAGTTCTGTTTAGTGCAGCCTATAGATGTTAAACCTTTTTTTTTCAATTTCTCCCATAGACGTAATGTATTTGACTTCTTCTCTTCTCGTATATATATATACTGCGGTTATAAAACTGAACTTTTTAATTTGGTGAATAAAGAACTTAAAGTATAAATAGATTTTTTATTTATTTTCTAAACCATGCGATTAACAGCAGACATTTGCATTCCTCTAAAAATGTTATTTTCTAATTAAAGACAGGAATTTCATACTTTAGGTTAAAAATAATGTTAATGAACTTAGAAACCATGTTTTATTTACATGCTGTTTTTTTTTTTTTTTTTTTTTTTTTTTTTTTTTATATATAACCTCGACTTTGCATCTTTGTTTCATAATTTAAATGATTTATATCAGATTTCAAATTAATGAAATTTTAATTTGATCGTTTCCTGTAATAGAAAAAAAAATGTGATGTGGTGCACTTTTTTATTATTAATTACAAAACAATTTCCGTTTTAATGAGAAAAAAAAGAACAATATTTTCAAAAATAATAAATTAATTATTTTCTCGTTTTTGTTGATTTTTTTTTTTTTTTTTTTTTTTTTTAAATATCAAAACGTAATAAATGAATTAAATATTTAATTAATGTAACCCGCAATACTACGTGTAACATTTTATCTTTATATATATATATATTTTTTTTTTTTCATCATCATAACACCTAAATTTGCATTTTAATGTGTTAGCATTCATATATATGTATGTGTGTGCATATATATACATAATAACGCAGTATTTTTATTTTAGAGGACCTTTTGAAAATACGCTATTTAAATTTACTGGAAATTTTTCTTTTTCAAAATTGCATATCTATAAAACTTATCGTAAAAATTTTAGAATTTCTTCAAGAAATCTAAAAAAAAAAAAAAAAAGATTTAAAACGCCTATTTTTTATGCTAATTTTAGTTTCTCCTACAAGGTTAACTACAGCGTTATCACTGTGACACGTTACCCCCTATCACGTGTCCACATATTCATAGATGATCGCATTGTGTTAATGTAGGATTATAGTGAGAAAAACTTTGGGGGTTAAGCAACTATTCTTTACTATTTATTTATTCCATATGTGTGTCTATGTGTCTGTGCACCATAGTTTTAATAACTGAGTATGGATTTTCTTCCATGTACGATGAGAAATTCTTCTCATCATTACTGACGTGATGGCAGTAAATGCCTGTCGCACAAGATCATTAGTCTCGTAGTGTGTAGAAGCAAGCTTTTGTTTAATGAACCATATAACATCTATGTAATATATAGATGACGAGACTTCCTCATCTCTCAGTAGATTAGTTTTAAGGGTAATTGTGACCACGGGGTAAACCAAGTTATTGGCTCACTGTTAAAAATTTCTGTAAATTTAATGTAAATATTTATCCAGAGTCTCTGTCAATTTACAGTAACTCTTAGTTAAAAGTGAATAATCGAGATTCTCAATCTTTATTCTGTATTCTTACCCAATTTTATTATTTAATTTTTTTAATTAAAATTAAAAATGACTATTTCTACTTTAGAAAAGCATTCTCAGTCCGAAATTCTCACCAACAATTAATTAAATAAATATTAGTTATTAAAATGAATGCATAAAATAAGTTTTTTAACATCTCCGTTTATTTTTCTCTGTAATTTTACGTAAGACTTAAGATAATAAATTACACGGAGCTTTCTGTTGAAATTTTTAACAGTGCTTATAGCTGAATTGGTCAGTTAAATTAGGATCGAACAGTCTGTTTGAAACTTTCTCTGTTACATTTAAATTTAAGAAATAAAATAAAACATGAATAGTGATAACACTGCGAAAAAAAAAATCCATTACAATAATTACACAACAGCAATGTCTACGACAAAATTCAATAAATAACTGGCGATAAACGTGCCAGCCACCTTTATTTATAGCAATAAAATGCTTCTGATGCAGTCAGCACATGAAATGACGCTATAATCTGCGCAAATGATGCAATGTGTTAAATACTGAAAATCGGCTGCTGGTCTTAAACATTTGCAAATGACTGTATATACATACATATAATATTTAGAAAAAATAAAAACTCCTTCTCTCATTGTATGACAAATTTTATTTAATTTAGGGTAAATCAATTATTTTGTAATCAATTCTTTGGTAAATCATTTCTTTTGTAAATTAAATCAACAAGCATAATTTAGAGGCAAAAGACGGGAGCATTAAATATCGTCCATTAAATGACTGATTTAGTAAGAAAGTTACATACTTTTATTAGAACAAGAATCAAGTTCTAAACAGGTGGGGAAATTTCAAAGCTTTTAACAGCCATTTGCAATATTTCAAGAAATCATAAATATAATTATTACTAAAAACAATCATTAAAAGTGTATTAAAGATTCTCTCTTCATTTAATAACTACGCAATTAACTAAATGAATTCAAGAGTTTAGGCGTTTAATTTCTGTGATAAAATAAAATTGATTATATTGTTAAATAAATATTATCATAGTAAAATTGCGTGTTATAATATAAATTAAATCCTACGTTTTGAAATTTGTATGAAACATTAGATTGAAAAATAAAAATTCTTTCTAGTAAAAGATTTTTTTTTCATTTGAAAAAGTTTATAAATAAATAAATAAATAAATAAATAAATAAATGTATTATTTATTTATAACTGTATACCTTCATAACTGTATTTATTCAGAGATTTTTTTTTTTTTTTTTTTTTTTTTTTTTTTTTTTTTTAAGTAAAGAAGAAGTTTTATGTCTTAGGTTAAATATAAAAGAAAATAATCTACATTTCATATTTTTAAATATATGAAATAATTTATTTAAAAAAAAATCAAATCACGTTAATATGCAGATAACGTATATATAAATATTATGTGCTTTCAGCATTTGACACACCTGTTAGAAAAAATTTTGATATTCATGTGTTGTGATGAAGTTTCTGATATAATATCTTAAATTTGAAATTGCAAGACAGAATTAATAGTCAGTTTGGATATACTGATACTTCTGGACTAAAGATTGGTCTTATCATTCAAATATACATTTCAGCTTTAATAAACAGAGAACAATAATTGAGTAGATAAATAAGTGAATATAGCATCCAAGAAGAACATGTATAATAACTTTTTGCCGTTATGATTGAATAAATGCTAAATACTTAACAAATATATATATATTTATTTATTTTTTCTATCTTTTTACTTTTTAATAATACTTTAGTAAATTTTACGATTTTTGGTAACACATGCTTGCCATTTCTTTTTAATTGGTATTGATTGTTGAACTTTTTCTTTCGTGTTAATATTATAAGCTTAAATCTCAAACATTTTCACATTAAATTTTGCATGTTGTAATTGGTATTCCTTAACTTATGAATTATCACCTGTTATCTTTTCAATATAACAAGGTATAATTTACAAAGTATTTGATACAATGTTCTTTAATGCAGAAAAAAAAAAAATGTTCACCATAAAAAATGCATACGATTTTTTAATTGTATGATAAAGTTACATAAATTATACTACGTAACTGAACATCACCGATAAAAATTATGCGGTTGCATTGTACTGAAATGCAATTTTATATTATATGTAACATTAACTTTGCAACAACTTACCAAAAGAAAATTAACTATTTTAACAATGAGAATATTTGTTTTGTTTATTACCCTTATTACTTTTATTATTGCAAGAGTAAAAGATGAAAATTTGAATACTACATTTTGTTGACATTTACTCGCTTTTCCTTAATTGTATGAATAGGCTAGTTCACGCACGTAAATCAGTAAGCTTTATGATCAGTATAATATGATATTCACAATATACAGATTAATTCCCGTAGAGTTAATCTGGGATGAATATCTAAATGCTATATCATTACGGAATCCGATTGGCATTTCATGAGGAATTTAGTTCCGAATGGTCATTATCATATTATACACAAACTTTCAAGTGGTATATCGTACACTTATACCTAAAGAGGTACAGTTCAAAACTATAATAATGTTTGTGATATTAAGATAATATATTGATTATATTTATAATCTAATGAATAAAAAATCTATTATGAATATTTAACAAAATTTCCTTTAAATTTTGTGATTTGCAGTTGGAAGGAAAAGTCAATTTAACACAACCTTTTTAAGTGTTAATAATATATTTTAGAAGATAAGGCAGAATTATCAAGAGAAAAAATAGACCAGTTAAAATAATGGAATTTTGGTCAATGCTCAATTACTGAGATAACCAGTCATCTCAGTGACCAACGTGTTTTATCAGTGATAGATCCTCTGATTAGTCACTAATAAAACATTGTGATTACCCGGTGAGGATCCGGTGAGTGTATTAGGATCTGATTTAGACTTCTAGCCCGAATATTTCTCGTTTTGTTAAAATTAATTTTGCCTTTCCATGTAACACATGAGTTTACTAAAATCAATTCTCCTGGGTGTTACCCAAGTAAAGGATTTATTTTCCCTACGAAGGATCGAAATTGCAATTGCATGTCTCTAGAGTAGGGATAAATTCCATACTATCTACAATTACACTGATGCGTAGGCCTAGTGCAGTGTTAAATCCACACAATATCAACCATCAAAATATGTTATTTAAATTTTTGAAGTTGTAAATAAAAACTTGTAGATACTTTTCATTTAGAAACCAATACTACTTTTGAACAATAATAAAAGTTAATACGCAGTGAAAAGAGATCAGATTTGGTTTTCTATTTGAGGCGACCGAATTTCAATATACAGGGTTATTTTAATTAAAGTTACGATTTCAAAAAGCTATTATTTTTAAAATACCCATGAGAGCGATTTGATATTTTACCAGAGCAATCGTGAGGCAATAAAATTTTGTTCGGGGGAGGAAAAAAGTAGTTCCAATATGTTCCTATAGATGGCGGTGTCAGAGTAATGTCATGGGAAACGCCTAAATGGACGCATTAAACGCAGGAATGTTGTTAGCAACGCAATGGAATAGCAGGAAATAATAGACTGCAAGAGTTTACTAAAATTTGTTTTAGCTAAAAGACAAGAATGCGCGTTTACAGTGGAAACATAATGTAAAGAGGAAAAGAGGAGCTTCAGGAAACAGATACTTTACGGATAATTAACGGCATACTTTGGAACTATTTTTTTTTTCTTGGTAAACAAAATTTCATTGCTTCACGATTGCTCTTGTAAAATATCAAATCGCTCTGATTGATAGTTTTAAAATTATAGCGTTTTAAAATCATAACTTTAATTATAACCACCCTGTATATGATAACTTAAACTAGTCAAACATTTTAATAAAATATATTTGAGGTGACCGCTGAGTAAAAAAAATTCTTAAAATTTAGAAATTGTAATTACAAAAGAGAAATATAAACTTTTTTTTTCGCTCGAAGAGAACATGCTGTCAAACTTTATTTCAAAACACATAACTGTCTCTAGAATACTTAATCAGTCAAATTTAAATAACGCCATATATATATATATATATATATATATATATATATATATATATATACGGTATACTGATATAATTTAATAATGAAAATAATGTTCAAATTAATAAAATATTAAATACATACTTATTTGCATCATGAAATTTAAAATAGTGCTAGTATGAACTCAAAATTACGACAAAATGTTGATTATTTTCATTACCGGAAAATATGCTACATGTTTAAGTTTAGCTTAATAACATTTTACAGAGTTGTTTCATTGCAGAGTGTAATACCAATACAAAAACATTTAACAGATTGAATGTTTGTGGCACAGCACTATACTTTATAGCTATATGAATTTGAGATTGGGGCTTTAAGGCTAGTCATATTATATTTTCATATTTATTTCATCATTTGATTTATTGTTCTATTTATATTTACAGCTTAAACATTGTATTCAGCATGAAAAAATATATAGCATTGACTCACTGATACTTTTACCCTTGTAACACCAAAATGTATGTTTTAAAAGAAATGATATCAAAATTCCAGTATCGTTTTTGGACTACATTAAATGAATTTTGAAAATCTAGAAGATGGATATGACCCCCCCCCCCCCCTCTTGTTTATTCCTGGTGCACATGCATATTATATGAACTTTCTTAAGTCTTGAATTCCATTACATTTATACATAAATTGCACTTTTGCTAACAATAACATTTTCACAGTTTTTTATGACTTCTTTACAAGCGCTTTCTTAGTATGTAACATAATTATTAGTGTCATTTAAAATTTTTCATAGCATGCTTGATAGTTGTAAGCTGTAACTAAATCTATTATGTGGAAACTAGAAACCATATATAAACCATACTATAAAACGAGGTTCTTCAATCGCCGGCATCGTAAAATAAAATTAATTTTTAAATATAAGAAATTACACAGGTCTACAAAAAAGAACTTTTTCTCATCTGCATGTTTTTATTATTATTATTATTATTATTATTATTATTATTATTATTGTTATTTTATTTATTTATTTATTTTATTTTTTTGTAAATTTTAAGTTTTGAAGGATGTTGAATCCGAAATTGACTTCAATTTTTACCTATCACCAGAGCTGCCAACATTTTTAATTTTTAAATCAGAATTAACACCAGTAATTTTAAATGGAATATGTTATATATATATATATTCGACGATTAATATTACCGTAAACAGCTATAAAAAATTTCCGGTTTGAAGTCTCCCTTGAAAAACGGGAGACTAATAGCGAAGAATGCAATAAAAAGCTTTGATTTTATTACGTTACACAAAGCATATTCGTTATCATAATTATCCAAACACTTCTTTTATGATATATTTAACATTATGTGATTGCTGTTTTCGCTTGTGAAATTTCTTCTTTTTTTTTTATTTTTTCTTTTTACCACTCCTTCCTCTAAGGACACACTTCCCCTTTCACCCCTAATGCTTCTCCAAGTCCCTCATAGTCAAAAAATATTATGTAGTTTTTTTGGTTGCTGACATGTGTCGTTAGACATATTTGAATATTACTTGAAGAATCCCTCTTATCAGAAAAAAAAAAATTATAAAGCTTAACATATTACACTGAGAAAAAATTCTGTAACTGACATCTAGAATCTAAATTGTGTCTTTAGAAAAAATAGTTCAATGTTATCCTTATAAATTCTAGTCCACTTTGAAAGTGAGTTCTAGAAACCCCAATTAGAATTCTACAGAGTTTGTCTATATTATCGTGGTCAAACCTATTTGAAAATATCTCCAAATAAATGCGAACACAAGAGGCGGGTTTCAGCAACTATAATCTTCGTTTATGACCCAATTCTAGATAATCAAGCGAGAATTTCTCACCATACAAAAGATTCAGAATATTCAGAATATTGTTTCACTATTTAAAAATGTGTAGACTAGAAATTCTCGATCATTTCGTCTGTTCAGTTTATTAGCGTGCCTTATGCGCATAGCTCGGAAATCTATATTTCTAGTTAAGGGATTTAAAAAATGACCACTTATTCATTCTACATGAAGACGGTATATATATTTTCTTTATCAGTGTAGACAGTTAAATTAACACTAATTGGTGATTTTACCGCTACACATTTTAAATTGTTTTTAAATACTTTAAAAGTATACTTCTCTTGTAAAATTATTTCCAAGATTTGATTTTTTTTTTTTTTTCATATTACAACTATTTCATACCATCATCGTTAGATTTGATATTTTGCCCTTACTCCTCTTTAAAATATTTAACTTCTATTTAAATCACTTTGCCTTTATCTCGCAGTAAAGAAAATTATTCTAAAATCAATTTAGATACCGATACAAATGGAAATAAATCTCCAGTTTTCCTAAATTGTCTTCCTTTATACCAATTTACAACTTTCTGTAACGTATTATTGAAAAACTGCACCCTACAGGCAATTAATGGAAAAAGATGTGAACTTTTTCCCGAGTAATTTAAACAAATGTACTTTGATTTCGTTACCATGTTCTATTTTATCCCAGTAATTAATCTTGAGAAAAAAAATCGCTGAAAAAGCTTTGAGAAATATTCACAATATTTCGCTTAATGAAAAGAATCCTTGTAATCTACTGCGGGTTTCTGAGATATTTACTAATAAGGCTTGTGTGTGATTATTAGTTTATTATTGTAAATGTGTTTGTGTGCTGGTATAATATTTATATTTTAATGGGTTCTTTTACACAAAGAAAAAGCTAATGAAGGATTTTCCTTTATAAAACAATAACCAATTTGTAAATTGTAGATGTTGTTTATGTAATAAGTTTAAGACTTATATTTTATTTTATTCTATTTGACAACACTGTAAATTCAAATTACTATACCTTAATGAGTAGTTTTTGCTAAAAGAATTAAGACATTTAATTTTAATATATTATTAAATACACCCTTCTCAAATTAGTTCAGTTTGACATATAATGTAAATATGTTGTTAAATTGCATAACATTTTTATGCACACACATAAAATATTTATATCTAAAAAATTTCTTAAGAAAAATCGTACAAAATATTCTATACATTATCATCAAGAACCATGGTAAATTTATTCTAATATTTCAATTTTTTATTTATTTATTCATTTTTGACTAAATAACTACATCACTAATTTTTACATGAAAACCATATCACTTGCATAGATTTTATTGAAAACGTAAAAAATATCAAATATAATATGTTTTACAACGATGATAGCTTTAATATTTCATTTAAAATTGTCCACTTTTCATAACTGTAGTAAATATTATACTGACCAAGTTGATATTATCACAACGCCAAATTTAAACGTATGCATTATAGAGAAGAATTTTGACCTTTATTTTATGTATTTATTCAGTATTTCTATAAATACATATAGGTATATTTAAAATTAAAGCAAGAGCAGGAATTTAGATATCCAAAATTAAGAGAGAAAGAAAGGAAATCTTTCAAAGGAAATTTCAAACGTTTATTCCATTTTTGCTTTCTCTTACCCATAAGGTAGAGAAAGCATTGTTTTTGGGTCAAATTTTCGAAAGTGAGTGTTTGTTATATTTACACGTTTTAAAGTCCCCTGAATTCGAAAATCACGTTTTTAGCGGTTGGTCTGTGCCTATATGTGTCTGTCTGTCTGTTATCAGCATATCTCAAGAACAAATAGTAAGAGAAAGTCCAAACTTGGTATTCTAAATGTGTATGATATAGGAATGCTACACTAAGAATTTCGTTGAGATGAAGCAAATGGTTCGTGTACAGGGACACCCAAGATAATTCAAATACATTACGTCTATGGGGGAAATTGCAGGGAAGTAGAGTTTAAAGTCTATAGACAGCACTAATCCAAATAAAATGAATATATATTTTTTATATGCGTAAACATGTCTCACGGAGAATTTGGTAAGGAAATCACCCACTGTTCAATTACAGGGCTACACAAAACTACTGGATTATAGTGCGACAATAGCTGAAAATTGATGGATGTGTATTTCATGTTGTGCCGTGATTTATTACTATAGGATTACATTTAGGTGCACCATGTGGTCTGTACATAATCTTCAAAAGATATAAAGGGCTGCAAATATTTAAGCTATAACTTTCTTTTTTATTGTTAGTGGAAGTTCTTTACTATAATATTTTACCATGTCCAGGAAAGCTGCCCAGGAATTGAAATGAATTTCTCATAGATACATGATAAATAAAGTATATTTTTAAGCTAAATATTCATCGCTTGTATTTTGTATAGTTACACGCTTTGAGGCTTCTTGATTACCGACGTCAAGTTTTTAACGCTTGATCTTTGTCTGTGTCTCTTAGAGTAACTTAGTAACGAATAATTTCAGGAGATCCAAAAGTTGTATTTTCAAATTAATGTAATTTTGTTGCTGGAAAAGTTTGATCAATACTGATGAGTTTCAAAGAAAGTTGCGTGTGAAAGTTGTCTGAGTAATTTTAAGTGAACTTTTAATTTTATTAACATATTTAAATTCTATATAAATGTAATGAAACCTTGGGTTGAGGGGGCTGTTGCCCCCTCACACAGAACTAATTATTATATAAAACTCTTCCGAAGCCTAATTTGAATTGTTTTATCATAGGTTTACATAACAGTACTCGTTATCTTATCTCTTAGTCTCCAACCTGTATTTATAGTATTGTGAGTGACACACAAGTTTATTAAAAATAAAAATAGAAATTCGCCTAGTGCTGAAAGAAGAAAAGAAATGCTTATGGAAGGTATCATCTTATATTTTTTTAATTAATTTCACTATTTTATAGGCATTTTAAATTACATAGTAAATTTATATTAAAAATCATTAAAAATGCAATATACAGCATCTTCTAGTTCCTTATAATTCAATGTGATTTGTAATAACTGTTTATTCTTAATTTTAAAGTTCTTCAATATTTTTTTAAATATATATTTGTAAGAAATATTTGAACTTTTTAGCAGCTTTTATTTTTAATGCAACAGAAACCACATACTTGTATTTTTAAAATAAATAAATATTATTACTTTATCCTACCCGTAAGGTAGAGAAAATATTGTTTTAAGGTCAAATTTTCAAAAGCGAGTTTTTCTTATGTTTACACATTTTGACGTCCCATGAATTTGGAAATCATGTTTTTAGCTGTTGGTCTCTCTCTCTCTCTCTCTCTCTCTCTCTCTCTCTCTGTGTGTGTGTGTGTGTGTGTGTGTGTGTGTAAATGAAAATTATATCGCAATAAAATTACTGTTTGAAAACATTTATTTAATTTTTCCGGTTAGTTTTTAGTAATTATGAAGGGGTTTCTTGCACTAATTAATAAAGTCAACAAATTAACTCCGGGTCCAATAGGTAATCAAGTCGTAAATTAAAACACAACCATTTTGTAATATAGCACTTTATTTAAAGCATGACATGTAAGAAATGAAATGTTTGATTAGTGTTTATATTTGATTAGCGTTTAAAAGTACACTAATCAAGTCTAATTTAATAGTAATTTAAGAAAATCCTCATTTACAAACATATTTTAAATCTGCTGTCTGTGCGTATGAAACATTTTTTGTGTTACAAATTAAATATACAACTATTGTTTCTTATTGTAAAAATATATTCTGATTTTGTCTATTTAGTTACCAGTTTTATGAAATGAATAAAACTTAAATGATTTTTAACTTATAAAATAAATATAAGTTCTTAAAAGTTGGAATATAAAGAAACGCATTACTAAAAAAATATTTATATTTAAAATAATAATATTTCATTTTAAATAGAAAACACATTTCAGTACTTACAATTATAGTTTTCGTAAATCCATCATTAATACTACTTAGATTGTTATATTATATAAATATTAGGAAACTGTTTTTCTAACATTTATAGATTATTGAATTTAAACAGTTAAAATACATTTCTAAAATATTTAAATAGTGTATTGAATATTATGTATTCTTAATGTTCAAAAATAAGTGATTACTGACTGGCATATTATCTATACGTTACGACAGAAACATATAATAAGCTGAATAGCTGCAAAGTACTTGATATCGCTGGCACGCATTAAAATCTTCTAAGTAGTTAGATTCTCTTAAAATGATTGCTAACTTTCAATTATTACACGCATTTACGAGAACATATAGCAGAAATTACACTTTCCAAATCACTTCAATGGTTTCTCAATTGCCAAACTATGTAAGATACTTAACCGGAAAATTTTAAGAAATGTTAAATGAAACTGAACGAAGAGGAATCTATTCATTAGTCACGAAATATATTCCCGTAAGCTAGTTATATATGCTTTCAGGGAGAAAGAAATATACATATAGATATACATATATACATCAGAATGTAAACTTATTTACGCAAAATAATAAGCATAATTATAAGTTCAGGAAATGCTATTTATAAAATATCGTTCCACAAGAAAAAATGCTAATGTAAATATGTAACTTTTACGCTGGTATGATAATACATAGTGTGCATGTAATTTAGCATTTCTTTAAATTGGTATGACACCAACAACTTATGACAAGTTATTTATTATATTTATTCTGCTATTTCATATTTTTAGAGAAATTTAAAATCAGTCATAATAGCATCCATTTAATAACAAGGTTTACAGAAAGGTAGACTTTTATCTTTTGTATGCAAAAATTATAATGTATTTATGGTACACTGTCAAAAAAATTTCCTGTTTGCTGCAGTTTGCTGACAGAAATTTTCTGTAATTCAGTAAAATACGTTCTATCAACGTAATTTTTCCGTTGGTAGAACGTATTTTTCTGAGTTACAGAAAATTTCTGGCAGCAAACTGCAGCAAATAGAACTTTTTTGTTTGACAGTGTACAGATTTTTAATGTATTTACAGTACAGTAAAATAATTATGAAAAGACCAAACATTTAACACTGACCGAAAGTTTAATAATGAAACAAAATTTTGAGGTTGTTCTTAACAGTACTTTTCTATAATACAGTCGTTCTATTTTTTTTTTCTTTTTGTGACGGCTATACTCCTGAACTTTATATCATTTTTTTAAAATTTATATATAAACATTATTTAAAAATTTAGTTTAACATTAGTTAAAACTTTATATAAAAATATTTACTCAGCTTCATTGATATTAACGCATGATATATCAGAAAATTTATGATCATTCTGACGTGCGTGATTTATATAATGCTTAAAAAATGTTTTAAAAAAAAAGACAAGCGATGTATTAATACACATTAAAAAGCTGATGAACAAGTATACTTTTATTACAGGGGTCCTAGAGCACACTACTAATTTATTTTTTGGAAACGAAAAAATTCAACGATTGCATAAATCAATGTTTATTGTTAAAAAATTCTGTCATAAAAAAAACGTAGGACGCTATGCCATCTGTTATTAAAAAGGAAACATAACAAATGACTGTATATATTTTTTAAGAGCAATGTTTCCATCATTTCTGTGTATTTTTCATCATTCTTTCAGTATCATGAAAGTAATAATGTTAGAGATTTTTAATGTTGAGATTTATTAAAAATAGAAACTTTAAATTATCACCATTTATTTATAAAATGACACATATATGAATTATGTAAAAAAAGAAACAGATAATATTCGTGCAGATAAAATATAAGTTTTTAGATAATATTTTTCTACAAAAAATAATTTAGAAATTATATTCGATAATACATCAACCATGAATATTTATTCAGAAAGATTGGAGTGTAAGGTTGATTTTATATACCAACTATGTGAAAAATACCATAGCCGGGAATCGCTGGTATTTTGCAGACACTGTGACGATGCCAAAAGATATTAAGTCAGAAATACCGAGCTGGTTATCAACGAGGGTAGCTCAGTGGCAGAGAACCCACGTGTTAAGCGGAGAGCCCGGGTTCGATTCCTGGCTCTGGTACTTTTCATATAGTTGGTATAAAAAACCAACCCTACACTTCAATATTTTTAAATAAAATTAATTTGTTGAATTTTTTTAAAGTGTTTTTAAACTACTTTCTTTTTAACTGAGAAATTTAAGGCTGTAGAACATTTAAAATTGTGTTTTAGTTTACGAATATTAGATCATTAAACTATATGTTAATTGAAATAATATATCAAAACATATAAATAAATGAAAACTTATATACTGTGAACGACATCCGAGGCATTTTGCGCATTAAAATATTGTAAGTTTTGATTCAAGTTCAAAATTAGTTTCAAATTTTAAATAAACATATTGTTGTTATTTTGAAAATAATGATTTTTATATAAAGTTTATATATTTTTAAACATTATCAAATCAAATAAAGTTTTTTTTTTTTTCTTTTTTTCCATTTAGTATACTGCTAAAACTTTGCATAGTGAAATAGGAGAAGAATGTAATTTTTTGTTACCAATTACATTTTAAAAGTTAAAACGAATACTTGATTATGCATTTGATTCACAATTTGACATAGTTTTTCAATGGATATAATCTGTCTCTTTACTGTTTCTGTATTTTTTGTGACTTATACTTTATATATCCTTTCATGAAATACTTACTTCCGTAGTTAACTGTTAACTATTTGTAATATTCCTACCCTTACACCCCTAAGCGTATCAATCAAGGAACTAATCGTCTGCTGATGGTCCAAAATCTTCATCGAATTAAATGATTTGCGTATTCTAATTTTCCCGCGGGAATTGCAGAAAATAATTTTACCAGTGACAGAAAGACATGACGCACTCAAAAGTATTTTGTCACATAAAACTAATGATGTTACATCATCTTGCATTAGTTAAAGTATTATATTTGAACTAGCATTTGAAGAAACTTTTAGAAAGATTTGAAATTACTTTTACCGATATTAAAAAATAATAAATAAATAAATAAATAAATAAATAAATAAAATAAAATAATTTTTATCTCAAATTAATTTGAAAATGAAAATAATGTATTGTAGTTTAAATTATGTTTTTAAAAATGTGCTTTTTATACTTTTTAATTATTATGTGTTTACGATGCAATTTTGGAGATAAAATGGTTAATTACATAATCTGAAATATTATGTTTAGTATTAATAAAAACAAACGATTAATATTATTTGATAAAATATCAGAATGAAAATAAATGTACTAGAAATTTAGTTTAAAAAGAAAAAAAATAATAATAGCGGAAATAAATTATAGTAATAGAAATTTCTCCTTGCAACACATCTTATCAAAAGAAAAAAAATGTTATAAAGAGACAGAAAAAAACACACACACAATATATATATACATATGAAATATAGTGAGGTGTACTCAGGAAAAAAGACACTTAAGTGTAATTGCATAAAGTGTAAAAAATTAAGCCGCAGTTGCAAAAGTCCGATGACTTTAAATCATCGGAAATTATCTTTAAAATTTCTACGTAACTGTGACATTTTGATTAAGATAAATGGTTAAATTGATATTCACTTTCATTAGTCCAATTTAAAAAATTAAATGGGGGGATAAGTAGTATGGAATCTTTCTGCCTTTATATACTTTTTTAAATTATAATTATTGACTCATTTTTTTTTCTTGTTACTTTTCGAAAATATAATGAAAGGATTGTAATAAGGATTGTAATAACATTAATAATTGTAATAAGGATTGTAATAAGGATTTTCGAAATTGCAATTTTTTTTTTTTTTTTTTTTTTTTTTTTTTTTTTTGTATATTGCATAGATTAAAAACGAATTTGTAAAATTTTGTATATTGCATAGTTTAAAAACGAATTGCCGTAGAATGGTGCAAATTTATATTTGGGATTCTCATGATGTCTAGCTGTACACCTTCTAATTTTATCTGGACAGGAGTTCTCTTTTTAGTGATATCCACGATTTTACCACAAATCTTTTATGATATATGTACGTGTGTGCATGTATATATATATATATGTGTGTGTTTGAGTGAACATGATAGTGTCTAAACGCTTTGCTCAAAAGTGCTGAAAATAGTACGCATGTTATAGGTCACCGTACCACGAACTATACAGATTATGGTAAATCTAACACTTACAGTTTTTTTCACAATGAAACAAAGAAAAATTCTTTATCATTATTACCTATGGACTCAAACAAGTTTAAAGTACAATAATATCTAAATACCTTACTATATTCAGCTGTAATCTTGTAAAGTAGTTTAGGTCGCCGTAACAAAAACGGTATAGATTTTTGTGAATCTAGACTTTGTAGATTTTTTACAGGAACACAACGAAAAATTCTTTATCACTCTGGACTATGGGCTGAAATTATTTTAATATCAATAGCATCTAAATGCCTTAACTGATTGAACTGGAAATTTATATATATGTTATAGGTGATCGCCACACGTGCTGCACAGATTTTGATAAATCTAGAATTTACAGATTTTTACAGAGACACAACAAAAAATTATTTATCTTTATAACGTATGGACTCAAATTATTTGAAGTGCGCCTTATTCGCTATTTGAAGTGCGCCTTTAAACGCCTTATTCGACTCAGCTGATTGATATCAGAGTCTCGTACTTTAATTTATTTAAACAATCGTAAATTATTAAATGTTAGGAAAGTAGAGTGGAGTCACTCCAGATATTTTTATATTTAAAATCACTCCAATTCAGGATAGCTTAATAATAATAATAATAAAAGATTATTTAAGAAAAATTTTGAGCTGTGATTTAATGATAAACGTCATGGTTTTTTTTTTTTTTTTTTTTTTTGGATAAACGATTTGGACATCATGATTATATGTCTGAAAAAAATATATATATACTGCACTTGTGAAACGATTTTTTTTAATGTAATAATAACACTCATCTTATAATTAGACTTTTTTTTTCATGCAACTGGCAAAACCCAAAAATGTTCTTCTAAAAATGAATTTTGTAATGAAAAGGAGGAAGTTCTTTAGATTCAAAATAAAATATTAATGAACTTAAGCATTTTTTTATTTTATTTACATGTCCTTTTTTGAATATAATTTGCATTTTATGTCCCTGTTTTATAAATTAAATGCTTTATATTACCTTTGAAAGTAATGAGATTTTATCTTTTCCAGTGAAGGAAAAGGGAAATGTTATGTGGTGAACTTATTTCATAAATTAGAAAAAAATTCCTTTTTTATTTCTTAAAATAAAAAGAGAGAGAGAGAGAAGAAAAAGAAAGTCACAATATGTTTGCACTGTAAAATGTAATTATTATTTTATTTGCGGTATATTTTATGAGTGAGAAAAAGTATCTCGCAATGTATCCCGAATTACTTTCTTTAAATCGTTTATTTATTTTATTTTTTTTATGTATTCATCTTTTTCTTATATTTAAACATTTTAAGAACCCCACAAACCAAAAATCACATTTTTTTTTCCGTTGGTGTGTGTGTATCTATTATCAACATAATGGAAAAACAAATATTACCTTTAAGTTTAAACTCTGTATCCTAAATTTGTATCATATAGCGATGTTTTTTGAAATATTCATTAAAAACAGACAAACAGTTCGTGTACAACAACATTCAAAAGTGCCAAAATATTTTACATATGCAGACGAAATATGTTCTTGGTACAATTTAACATCTTTCAACTATACTGCACAAAATGAGAAAAACATATTTTGTATATTCATAAAAGCATGATTCGCTTAGAATACACTGAGAAGAAAAATATAGCGCCTTCCTTTAGAAGGAATAAGTGAACATTTTCTAAATCGTTTAACTAAAAATATAGATTTCCGAGCTATGCGCGTAAGGAACGCCAATAAACTGAATAGACGAAATTATCGCGAATTTCTAGTGTACACATTTCTAGATGGTGAAACAATATTCTGAAAACTCTAAATATTCTGAATCACTTGTATTGCGAGAAATTCTCGCTTGGTTTACTAGAATTTGGTAATAAACCAAGATTATAGTTGCTGAAACCCGCCTCTTGTAGTCTCATTATTTGCCGAGATTTTGAAATAACTTTGCCCTCGAGAATATAGGCAAACGCTCTAGATTTCTAATAGGGGCTTCTAAAACTCGCTCTCCAAGGGGACTAGAATTTATAAAGATGACATGGAACTATTTTTTCTAGAGCCACAACTTAGATTCTAGATATCAGTTACAGAATTTGTTCTCAGTGTATTGTATGGAAATTATAGTATTCACAATTTGTTTACGGGGACGCACAAATAATTCGGTTATATTAGGGCTATTCACGAAAAAGATTTCAAATGTTTTTTTTAAGTTATGATAGGTGTTTTTCTTAATGCTCTACATTTCAGTGCATAATATAATGTGTGTATTATTTAAACACAACATTCAGTGTTCATTGAAATTAAGCGAATAAATTTTATTGAATACAATTCCGTACTATTGAATGTAATTGATACAAGAGCTTTACTTAAAATAACCATATAAACGAAAACTGCTTTGAATGATAATTGCTTTTCATATCTACGTAGTATATAAGTATTGTTTGAAATCCAAATTTCAACGTTAATATTTTCTCTAATTACGCGATTTGAATTAACTTGAATAAGGAAAATAAATTATATCTGAGTGTCTTTCTTTTATCAGCGAAAATTTAAAAATAATCCATTTAAAAAAAAAATTCAAATCCAAATTGTTAATGTATCGTATTACATAAATTTTTTCGAAGCTAGAATAAAATTTTATTTGCAAAAAAAAAGGTAATTTTTTTGTTTATTAACCAAAATTGATTAAATTTGAAATGCAAGTTGGTCTTGTGTTGTACAGGCTGTATATTAATGTTTGTGTTCGTGAGAGAAAACCTGAAAAAATTTTAAAACTGCAAATTTTAATCCCACTTCAAAAACATGTGACTTAATGAGTAGCAGATTTTTTTTTCTCCAAACGGTTTCCATACAATCTTCTGCTGTTTCCACCGAATTTTAATACTTTAGTTAATTTTGAAACATCTAATTGTCCGATCGATAAGCTGTTTAATCCGTTGGATTCAGAAAAATCTCCCCTTTTATTTGGTACTTTATATTTGTAACGATACAACTGATATTTCTACTTCATTTTCTAATTTATTTTCCCCTTTTTCCTAACGTGACATTCACAAACAAACTTACCTACCTACCATTCCAGATGAGAGCATGTACATAAGAATTTGGGAACAAATGTCTGAAGTAGTTCAAATTTGATATTTTGATAACGTTGACCAAAGTTTATGTGTTTTTAAGGAGAGGTATGGATGAAATTTGTCCTAATATATGAGAATAAATTTTACATTTGATATCAATCTCAGTTTTTTTTTTATGAATATATATATAACACATTCAAACGAAAAGTTCAGGGGTTGGTAGCTTTCACACAAAAACCATTTTCAAACTATTTCCAACGGTTTATACAATAATGTTAAAATGAATATCTTACGCATAAATGGGTTATTTTTCTTTATAATATTTAAATGCATGGAAAAGTATTTCGTATGATAGCCACATTAGATTAGTTAGCCTCTTAAAAGATAAATTTAATTTTATATGCGTTAAGAGTTAATGTTTTCTGAAAGTGAGTATTTTGATATCCAAGAATTATTTAAAATCAGTTATTTCAAATTTCTGTACATATTCTTCATTATTATTGCAGTTATGATTGTTAATTTTATCACTTCACTTATTCTTTTGAGTTTGAAGTCGGCATAAGCCAACGGCAAAGTAGTAAGAACGTAGAGTAGTAATGCTTATGACTATAATCGTAAAATTTATAAAAAATAATTTTTATTTCTTCTTCAAAAATATAAGCACAAATATATATTTACATGTAAGGCGCTTGTGTTTGGAGCTGATATTAATTTCAATAAGCTGATTTTATTTTTCAAATAAATATTCCATTTTAATAATTTTAATCTTTTTTTTTTTTTTTTACTTTCTGAACATAGATAGGTAAGGAAAGTATTGTAATCATGTCAAAAATCTGACTTTGAGGTTTTCGTGTTTCTATACGTTTTCATGTCCGCTGAGTTCATTTTTATTATTTTTACGATCATGTATGTATCTGTGTGAATGAACACGATAGCGTCTAAAGGCTTTGTTTGAATGAGTTGAAAATTGGTGCGTATGTTATAGGTTACCATAGCACAAACCCTATTAATTTTGGTTAACCTAGGACTTTTTTTTTTCTTTTTACAGAAACACAAATAAAAATTCTTTATCATTATGGCATACGGGCCCAAATTCTTTAAAGTACGATTACGTCCAAACGCCTAATTTGCCTCAGATGAAAATTTTTACACATGTAATAAATTACTGTTGCACGACCTGTAAAGGTTTTGGTGAATCTATCACTTACAGTTTTTTACAGGACACAAAGAAAATTTCCTTATCATTATTGTCTATGGGCCCAATTTTTTTAAAGTGCGTCTAAACGCCTGATTCGAATGAGCTGAAATTTACACATATTATACGTCACAGTCGCATAAACTGTATAGATTTTGTTCAATCTAGTACTTATAGATTTTACAGGAACACAAAGAAATATTCTTTATCATTATGGCTATGGGCCAAATTATTGAAAGTACAATAGCGTGTAAACGCCTTATTCGATTTAACTGAAAATTTATATACATGTTATAGGTCATCGTCGCACGAATTTTATAGATTTTTGTGAATCGATACTTTATAGGTTTTTACAGGGACACAACGAAAAATTCTATATCGTTATGATCTAGTGGCTCAAATTATTTGAAGTACAATAGCATAAATTAAACAATGGAGAAAAGTACTCAAACAACTTATTATAATTTTCACTTTTATTTATTTAACGAATTGCCTTACTTTAATTTATTTACACAACTGTTAATTACTTAATGTTCGGAAAATTGAGTGGGATTGATCTAGACTTTTTACGTTTCTCTCATTTATTTATTTTTAGACTCTCACTTTCACAGTAATTATCTGTCGCAATATTATAAAACACTTCTTTATATGTACATCATGGATACTTTCTTTCCTCTTTTCTGTAATTAGAATTTGTTTAATGGTATAAATTTATTTAAAACTTTATTGCTTCATTTGATAGTAATTTATAATATTGCAATTCTTTTCATGACGATTTTTTTTTTTTTTTTTTTTTTTTTTTTTTATGATTAAAAGAAATTACGATTCTACACTACTTAGGTTGTTTTCAAATTATTTTATGTAGAAACGTAGCTTAAAATAATAAATTTTTCTCGTCGAATGTTATACGGATGAAGTAAATAATCTGTCTTGCTATGTCTACTAACATTTACTTTTTTTTACATAATCTTTAGTTAAGTGTTTTATTATTATTTTTCCATATGCAATTTGTTGTGCGTTTTCAAAAAAATTTTAAAATATTAAAAATAGAAATTAGGACTAATTCTTCAAAAATATAAATGTGTTTATAAACATAAATCTGTTTTTAAGAAGGTATTTTCCTACCCATTATTTAAGTATTTTTCATACCTGATAAAAGTTAGATTTTTATTTTAATTAAGAGTTTATTTATAGCCCTAAAATTAGTAGTTTTAGGAAATGAAAGACTTTAGAGAAAAACAAATTGTATACATATTTATACTTAATATATCACACATATATACATGCATACACATATTAATGTATAACTAATAGAGCTACCGTTACAAAATTAATACAAGAATAAATAGATATAGATAAATTCGTAAATAGATGTGTTAAGTATATAAATAAAGCTAATGGATGATTTTTCCCTTTAAAATATTATATTTTGTTATTTTAAATATAGGCTGATTTAACAGATAAAACAATCAGGGCTTTTATTATTATACGTACATTTTTAATTAAAAGTTGGTGGCTTGAAGCTATTTTTCAGCAATTAAAAAAGATAGCATGAAAATGCCAGTTATCAACGCGTTGCAGATTTTATTTAATTTAGCATTTTCTGTTATAAGTTAAATAAGGGAAGATAATTTAGAAACAAAAGATGGGAATTATTAATTATACTCGTAGTTTATGAACTATTTATTTTTATTTCGTAAGAAAGTTACAGGCTTTTTTAGTATTTATGAAATTACAACTTAAATTGTAAAATTGTTGAAAAACTTAGAAGATTAATTATTAAAATTCATTTGCAAAATTTTATGCAATCATAAACATAAATAATGCTAAGAAATTTACATTAAAGAAATTTACAGAAAAGAAAATTAAAGAAATCGCATTAAAGAAATTATTAAATAAATGTACATATGGGTATTAAAAACTCTTTTTTCGTTAGTTAATCAGACAATAAACTCAATGAGTTTGATTCATGATGCATTTAATTTTTCTTCAGATACATAATTGATAATGTATAGTAATATAATTATTAATACAATAAAACTACGTTTTAGAATGTGATAATTGTAAGTTTTGAATGTTACATGAAAAATTAGATTAAAAAGTTAAAATTACTTCGAGTAAAAGAAATCTGAATCAGTTTTTAATTTCATCTTTTTTTAAACAATTTTTTACTTTGTAACAGTATTTATAAAAAATATATAAAAATATATAAAAATAATATAAAAATAAAAATAAAAATAAAAATAAATAAATAAATAAACATAAAAAATAAATAAGTAAGATACATTTCATTTCAGTTTTTAAATGCGCATAAAAAGCCTAAATTTCACACTTTTGAATATATTTAAAAAGTGTTCATTCACCCAGAATAAAAGACCATTTAAAAGTGTAAGCTACAAGCCACCATGGTAAGTCAATATTTAACTTCACGTCAATATGTTTAATATTTATGCATCTATACACTTTAACAAATATGAAGTTGATTTTAAAAACTTCGTCAAGACAATGCATCTATACACGACTTAAAAGAAGAAATAAATAGCTCAAGATACATTATGTCAAATAACAAGAATTAAACAAAGAAGTTGCATATCAGTTAAGTATGCATATTACGCATAAAAATAACCTGATTACAGCACGCGATACACCTATTTAGGAAACATTTTGTTTTATATGTGTTGTGATCAACTGTTGATGTGATATTTTAAGACTAAATTGGCGAGACATAATTCGAAAGCTACGAGATTTTTAACTATGTGTGCTACAAAAACTGACATGTTTAGTAGTCAATATCTATAAATTGATAATTCTTGACGAAAAATGGGAATTATTCTA
Source organism: Salticus scenicus (assembly GCA_963930645.1). Lineage (NCBI taxonomy): Eukaryota > Metazoa > Arthropoda > Arachnida > Araneae > Salticidae > Salticus > Salticus scenicus. Next base: position 58,290,413 of record OZ005648.1, read on the forward strand.
ATAAATATAAGATAATTCAACTTTAATAGCCACAGAACAGTAGTTAAGTAGAAACATAACTGATTATGGCATCTAAGAAATCATCTGTGCAATATTTTTAATGTCTTTGTGAATGATATTTTTAATGGAACTAATAAATGTTAAAGAAATATTTTTATAAATTTAGCTCTTTACTTTTTCACTTTAGTTAGTTTTTCGCATTTGTCACTACTGGCTTATCGTTTGTTTTTATTTGTTACTGTATACAGCTGTTTTTTTTTTTTTTTTTTAATTTAATGATCTGGAATCTCATTGAGTCTCGGAATAATTTTTATCTGTTATTATTTGAATATGTTAACTTACAGTTCAACACCATATTTATTATTATTATTATTATTATTATTATTATTATTATTTAAGTTTGGATATGATATGAATAAGGCATTCGTTAACGCAGAAAATAAAATAACAGTTTATAAAATTCTTAACAGCCGATAAACTATTTTTAAATGTATAAAAGTGATACACACACACACACACACACACACACACACACACACATATATATATATATATATCATGCTACATAATGGAATGTATGAAAAAAAAAATGTGGTTGTATTGTATTGAAATTTACTTTTATATTTTCTAATATCACTTATTTATAGTTTTAACTTGCCAATAGAAAATTAAATATTTTAATAAAAAGCAAATATATTATTAAACTCTTTAATTTTATTAAAACAGTTCGCTTTGCATTAATTTATGTACGCATTACTGTAATAAGCCAGTTCATGGGAAATCAAACAGCGTTTCAATTGCTGTAATATATTCACATTATCCAGTTTAATTTCCGTTACGTTAATGAGGATGAATACTACAATACCTATATTATTAGGAAATCGGATTGGCATTTCATCATGAATTTAGTTGGGAATGGCCATTAACATATTATATAATACCTTTCAAGTGATACATCGCACACTTATACCTCGAGGGGTACAATTCAAAAACTGTAATTATACTTGTGATATTTACACTAGTGAAAGAAATACTAGACTATTCTCATTAGAATTTAACTAAATAAATAAATAAATAAATATATATATATATATTAAGTTTGTGGCTTGCCTTTAAAAAAAGTGAATTTAAAACTTACTGCGGAAGCATTAAATATAGATTTTAAAACGAAATGTAGAATTAAAAAGAGTAAATATTATCTGACGTAAAAATTAAATTTTGGTTTATTTTTTATAACTGAGATAACCCTTCAGGTTATCTCAGTTATGATTACTGAATGATTATGTATTATAGCATGTTATTATTATGGATTATGTATTGTAACAGGTATGATTACTCACTGATAGATCACCGCATTTCTCATTGGTACGGCCTTGTTATATTCCAGTGATAAATTAGGATAAGTTATAAATTTAAATTTCAGTGTTTTTATCATTTAGATTTTCATAAATTGTGTAATCGGTGATAAATTTAAATTTCCATTCTGGTTAATTTTGACCTTTCTGAATATTAGTTTTGCCAATTCATCTTTAATATGCGTCTAATTTTTAAGTCGAATCAAAAGCGGGATGACATGTCTACTGATTAGACCTAAGGATTCGTCTAAGATTGTAGCCAATTTCCCTGCTGTGTATCGCTAGAACGACGTCAAACAAATTCAGTTTCATTTATCTAAAATATGTATTTTACCTTTGTTAATACATAAAAATGGTTAAATCATAACATATGGTACACACATAACAGAATGTATATCAATTCTATAACTAATCGTCGGATCATTTCATTTAATTTTATTTTTTAAAGACTACATCCGTATTCTTAAGTATTTCTCAAAAAGAAAGGAATATTCTACTAATAATGCACAGAAATAAAGTCTCCTGATAATTGAAAATGATATGTCTATTAATGTACCAAGTGATTTGTTTCTACTTTGATACCAAGTTTTCCATGTCAAAAATGGAAAAAAAATTATAGCCACGAGATAAAATTTGTATCAACAATTGTAGATTTTATTTGTTTTTGTTTGCAGAAGACATATATTTTTTTTCCAGATTGAGATATAATTTTTGGATATATTTCTGTAGTTTTAGAAAGCAGAAATTTTCTGTTTATTAACAAAACTTTTTTTTTTCTTTTCAGCGAATCTTTACAATCCATAGGTATTTGTTTATAAATATCTCAGTGGGGAAAAAAAACTTTTTAGGTGGTTGCTTGGTTGCAATTATCAATTATATTTTTTTTTTCTTTTAAGCATAAAGGAAACATTTGAATTTCCAGTTAATTAGTCAATAATTTTAATGCAAATAATACAATTAAATCCTCTGCAGATACACCCCCCCCCCCTCATATTTCTTACTTTTAACGATTTTTGGAGGCATCAAATTTTTTTAGTTCAGTTCTTTTTATCATCACTTTATTGATTTTTACAGACTATGTAGAAATTATTCCTTGCACAATTCTATATGATAAATAGATTTTTGCAATATCCGTAAAAAGTACATATGTACTGAGATCCATAATTGTAGATATTTTTGTGTCTTTTAAATGTTAAAAAAACAAAGCTTACTTCTTACATATTCATAAAAATAGTGCATTAGACTTGTGAAATTTTTAAACTGGTTTTGATATATATGTCTAGACATGTTTTAGGCTTAATTCTACTTTTTTTTTTTTTTTTTTTTTTTTTTTAAAGAAACAGTCGACCGCTATGTGCGTCATAGAATATTTATAGAAGTAGAAAAATTTTACATTTATATGAACTTTCGTACTTTCTTAAAATAAATAAGTTAATTCACCATGTCAAGTAGGATTTGTTATTTATTATTTTTTTTAAAACGACTTGAGTTAAAAATTCAATAGTTTGAGCAATCGTAGCTTTTCATTTAAGAACTTGAGTTTTCCATATTTGGCTATACTTGAGTTATTTCTACTCATTCAAGAGCTTGTAAGAGGCAAACTTGCTCTCGTTGCAACGCATTTTTTCAGTAGCACGCAAGTGCAGGGGGCAACGCCATTGTAATGTGATCCAGTTTATTAAAATAATTTGTATTGAAATCATTAATAAAATAAATTAATTAATCAAATACAATAAATAACAGGTTTGAGTGCATTATGTTAATTCATTGAATTTCTTGAATTTAACTCGATATGAGAGGGCACGTTTCTGCTAGGCAAATGAGTGAAAATTCACCCAAGTTGAGTTAGTTTCAATTTTCTATTCTAAAACAATACGTCTTCAGTTTCATTCCTTTTTGACATAAATGACGCCATAGGCGATAATAATATTTTTGCAGTTTTTAACGATGTCTTTATAAGGACTTTCTTGGTTTATTAGATAACTATAAATTCTATTTTGAAATTTAGAAATTTAGAAATGGGCTTAGTAGGTTTTTGCATGTCTTGAGTTTCATTACATTTTGACATAAATTACGCCATAGGTAATAATAATATTTTTGCAGTTTTTAACAATGTCCTTATAAGAGCTTTCTTGATTTATTAGATAAGGATAAATTCCATTTTGAAATTTAGAAATGGGCTTGGTAGGTTTTTATATGTCTTGAGTTACATTACATTTTGATATAAATTACGCCATAGGTAATAATAATATTTCTGCAGTTTTTAACGATATCCTTATAAGAGCTTTCTTGGTTTATTAGATAAGTATAAATTCTATTTTGAAATTTAGAAACTTTCTTGGTAGATGTAGCTAAAACTATCGTCTTATAAGCTACTACTACTTAAATTAAAATTATTTAGATAAATAACGATGGGTTATTACACATAAATGTGCACTAAAGTTACGCATAAATGTTACCTTTTATCCAAAAAAAAAAGCTTTATATAGTAAAAATTTCAAATAATATTAATTGATTTCAATGCTACATATTAAAAATAAGTTTTAAAATTATTTCCTAAAAGCAAAACTTGTTCCATGCCATTACCATGCCACTTAATATTTTGACCTTATTTAATCTTTTGGGCTTAAAGTTTGAATTTCTGCGATAAAACGATTTGTCTTTATCTCATAGTGAAGTACATTATTCTAAAACCAGTTTAGATTGGAATATAAATGGAAATACTTCTCCAATTCTCACAAATTTTCTTCCTTTATACCAATTTGCAACTTTCTTCAACGTATTACAGAAGAGCTATTCTCTACAGGCAATTAATGGAAAAAGATGTGAACTTTTTCTCCAAGTAATTTAGACAAATGTACTTTGATTTCGTTACTATGTTCTATTTTATCCCAGTAATTAATCTTAAGAGAAAATTGGTGAAAACATTTTGTGAAATATTCACAAATGTTTCTCTTAATAAAAGATCATAGTAATCGCTTGCGAGATTACCAACGAATTGCTTATGAGAAATGTTTATTGTTATTGTGTTATGAATGTATATTTTTGTATATATACAGGGTGATTATAATTAAAGTTACGATTTCAAAACGTTATATTTTTAAAACTACTCATCAGAGCGATTTCATATTTTACCAGAGCAATCCTGAGGCAATAAAATTTTGTTGGCAAAAAAAAAAAAAAGTTCCAAAATGTGCCGTCAATTATCCGTAAAGTATTTGTTACATGAAGCTCCTCTTTTTCTCTTTTCACTATGACTGTTTCCGCTGTAAACAGGTATTCCTGTCTTTTTGCTAAAAACTTTGTACTAATCCCTTGAAGTATATTGTTTTCTGAGTCCATTTACGCGTTTCCCCTGACATTACCCTGACAGCGTCATCTATAGGAACATGTTGGAACTACTTTTTTCCTCCCTCCAACAAAATTTCATTGCCTCAAGATTTCTTTGGTCCAATGTCAAATCTCTCTGATGGGTAGTTTTAAAATTATAGCGTTTTGAAATGGTAATTTTAATTATAAATCACACTGTTTGTTATTTACGTTTCGAAGGTGTTTTCAAACGAAGGAAAAATAAGGAAGAGAAAATAATATAGAATTTTTAATACAAAATAATATCGAATCGATAGTTTATTTTTGTGTTGTTTGAAAAATAAATTTTAAGTTAAATATTTTAAGTGAATGCTAACTGACCACTGTATAAATCTTAATCACTAAACATTAAGGCACATTTTCTGCTCCAACAAGCAATTATTTATATTTGAATATAGTATCAGCTGCTGGCTTTGTATTGTAGCTTAAATTGAGATAACATTTAAAAGTAAGGTTAGACTTGACAGTCTTAAGATACACACACACACATATATGGAATGCTATAGAAAAGCTGAGAGATGGACGTCAGGATTCCTCTGCAGAGACAGAAAGCGAAACATAAGCGTTAGAGAGCAAGCCAAAGTTGCTTTTGTAATTTATAGAGTAAACAAGTTAACATGGACCATGATTGAGCACATTGCCAGAAGAAACGATGTTAGATGAACCACCAAAGTCCTATTTATTTTACCGAGAGTCAAGCGAATACCGATAAAAAAACCGTAGTGTTATTAGAGAGATGAAGTTGTCAGGTTTGAAGGAAAAAAATGCAGAAGAAATATTGAAAATAGAGCGATTGGAATCATCTGGTAAAAGCTTTCATCCTGCACTGAGAAAAAAATATACCGCCTTCCTCTACAATAAATAAGAGGTCATTTTCTAAATCTCTTAACTAGAAATATAGATTTCCAAGCTATGCGCGTAACGCACGCCAATAAACTGAATAGACGAAATGATCGAGAATTTCTTGCATACACATTTCTTGATGGTAAAACAATATTCTCAATACTCTAAATAATCTGAATCATTCATATTGCGAGAAATTCTTGCTTGTTTTTCTAGAATTGGGTAATAAATGAAGATTATAGTTGCAGAAACCCGCCTCTTATAGTCTCATTTATTTGCAGAGATTTTAAAATAACTTTGCCCTCGAGAATATAGGCAAACGCTCTCAAATTCTAATAGGGGCTTCTAGAACTCGTTTTCCAAGGAGACTAGAATTTATGAGGATGACATGGAACCATTTTTTTTAGAGCCACAACTAAGATTCTAGATGTCAGTTACAGATTTTTTTCTCGGTGTGCAGTAGATTGATAAAAGTTGAAATTGATGATGATAATTATATGTATATACATACTTATATACACAGATCAGTCCTTATGTGCAGTATATTAATTTAAATGTATATTATTCTAATATATCCACTATACTATAATTTGTAAGCCGCGTATTATATATATATATATATGTATATATATATATTTCTAAATGTGTTTCTAAATATTTTTTACTTATTCATAAAAAAATCTTTTGGATTAGTAACCCTATTGTATACATCATGTTCATTGTGAAACATAAAAACATTATCTAGAAAGGTATTAAAAGTTCACTATCCTATAAAAAGCATACTGCAGCTAAAATGCGAAGTGAGTGAATTGCCATAAAATTCGGAATATAAATTATACACGAGATTCACACAAGGAACATTTTAAGAGTTTTAACACGTACACCAGAAGGCGCTTTAAAGGATTATTTGCAAATTAATAACGGTATTAAACCTATACGGGACTAAAAAGTAAGCAGAAATTTTCATATTGTTTATAGATTCCAAATCGATAATTTCGTTTGTTAGTACGACAGGACTATTTCTTTCAATCTGGCAATTTGCTTCGTTACCAATTTATAGTGTCCTACTTCGAAAATGCCTGCCAAAATTCAATTTTACCATTTAATTTCTTTCTCTATCTTAAAATATTTTCTGAAATCCATAAAAACTTATATATATATTGTTTTTTCACATCCCATCAGTGAAGGTCAAACTCACCACCTTCGGGTTCGTAGTGGTGTACTCTGACTGAAGAGCCAACGGGTCTTGGCTTAATATTTCCTGATTATTTACACTAGTGTTTTCATATATATATATTTTTTTTTTTTTCACACCCCATTGGGGAGGATCGAACTCACAACCATCGAGTTCGTAATTTTCTATTCTGACAACAGAGCCAACTGGTCTCGGCTGAATATCTCGTGATTTTTTAGATTACTGTTTTCGGATATACATATATATATATATGTATACATATATTTTTTTTTTTGAAAAGGTGTTAAAATACAAATATAAGTAGTCCTATATCGTACTAAAATAAATTCTGTCATAGGCAGAATGTTATCCATATTATATTTATTAAGCGCCAAAAATTTGATGCTTTGGAAAAAAAAAAAATTCTTGTATTTTTGTTTTACCTTTTGGGGTATTCATTCCTTATACAAGATTTTCTAGCAATCTTATCCGCTATTTTGAATTACCGAATGCTGATTTTATAGAGTTTTCGATTTTCAATGCTAATAGTTTTAATATTTCTGCTGATATTTTCATTATCGCATAGTTATAGTGAGTATTGCATTGAGAATTATCATGATGACAAAATAACAATTTAGCTTAAATGGAAAAGAAAATTATTACAGTCTTTTTTTTTTTTTTTTTTTTGTATGGCTGTTGATATGAGGTAAAGTATACAAATATTAAAATTAAGAACTTCTAAAAATGATAGTTATTCTTTTTATTTTTACGACCATAATAACCCAAAATAATTTTTATTGTATTCGTTTTCCTTTTTCTTTTTTTTTTTAAACTCCTTTCCTTTTATTTATTTATTTATTTATTTATTTTTTGTATTATTTTAGGATCAAAATTATAGTGATTATAGTTAGAAAATAGAGGTTGAAACGCAGAATTCTCATCACTGTATTTCTTTAAATATTTGGAAGTTCATTACTTGTTTTTATAAAAACGAAAAAAAGGAAGAAAGAAAAGGAGAAAGAAAGAAAGAAAATAGAAAGAAAAGAAAAGAAACAAAATTAAAAAATTGCCAGTTTACTCATTTTGATGAAAATTAAAGGCATTTTCAATGTCATAGAGTTTAATGTAATAGTCGAACGATGAATACACACAAAAATACCTTATTAGTATATATATATATATATATATATATATATATATATATATATATATATACAGGATGATTATAATTAAAGTTACGTTTTTAAAACGCTATAATTTTAAAACTATTCATCAGAGCGATTTGATATTTTACCAGAGCAATCGTGAGACAATGGAAATTTGTTTGACAAAAATATATATATATATATAGTTCCAAAATGTGCCGTTAGTTATCCGTAAAGTATTTGTTTCATGAAGCTCCTCTTTTTCTCTTTGCCCTATGACTGTTTCTGCTGTAAACACGTATTATTGTCTTTTTGCTAAAAAGATTGTGGTAGACCCTTGAAGTCTATTCTTTCCTGCTATTCCATTGTGTTGCTCACAACATTCCTGTGTTTAATGAGTCCATTTAGGCGTTTCCACTGACATTACCCTGACAGCGCCATCTATAGGAACATATTGGAACTACTTTTTTCCTCCCTCAAACACAATTGCATTACCTCATGATTTCTCTAATGAAATATCAGATCATTCTGATAGGTAGTGTTAAAATTATAGCGTTTTGAAATCGTAACTTTAATTATAATCACCCTGTATACAAAAGAGAGAGAGAGTGCTTATAATTTTTAACGTTAGATTTCAATAATGAGATTATAGTAATTATTCGAGAAAATATAATGTGTACTGAAATAAAATATTAACCTATCTCAGAGATAGTATATGACTACAAAAATTAATTTTTCTATTTTCTGAAATATAATTTTTTTGATGATGCATGGGAATATTTTTGGCTATATTACTCGAAATTTAGTACATGAATGTGAATTTAAAAAGGCATTAATATATGATATTATAGGCCTTATTTTATTAGCGCATCAAAATCACGATTTAAAATTAAAAAAAAAAAAAAAAAAAAAAAAAAAAAAAAAAAGAGAGAGAGAGAGAGAACTTTAAAGATGTCCTAAAAAGATTAATTAGGATGTCTCAAAAAAAATATTCATCAGATTTACTTGAGTTTCAATTTAAATTTAACTTAACACTCTAACATCAAGTGTACATGCGTATTTTTATTTTGAAACAAATCTCTAATTACGAAATATCTTGATTATAAGAAAGTGCATCTAGTTTTACCTTCATGTTCATTTCATTAAACTTTTATTTTTCTATTGCAAATGCTGTTATAAATTCAATTATCTCTAAGATCAATGATGTTTTTGTAACTTAAAAAGGGATATTGGGAAATTTTTGCAGAATTTTCGGATTTCCCAAGGGCATTCTTAGGAAAATGATGATGAAAAATATTATCTTGATGCCTTTAGTTTTTTCTAAACCTTATTTTTTCAAAGAAGTTTATCTCATTACTTTACTAAGTTCTTTAAAGTAGAAAATAAACACATAATCTAAAGTGACATAAAATGCAATATATGCAGGACCCTTATAATTCAATATATCTTGAAAGGCCTGTCTGCTTTAAATTAGGAAGTGTATTATTTTTCACTAAATAAGTAGTAGTAGAAGATATTTAAATTCTGTAAAAATTATCATATGTGAATAAAGAATATTAAATGAATACTTATAAAAAAAAAAATCGAACGTTAAAAATCGAAAGATATAAGAAATTATTAAAGTAATAATAATGTATTCTGATAAATGTGTTAAACTTATTTTCATAAAATTCTGTTAATTCGTTTTGCATTTTTCCGATTTGCTTTCATGAGCAATTTTCTGCAATCATTTGAAATTTTAAAACTCATGTTTTTATTTACATAAAATTTTAATTTACATATATAATTTTTTATCAATAAAATAGAATAATGGTAAAAACATAAAGTGTAAAGATAATAATAGTAAATGCATTTATGAATGAGTTTTAGTTGTATGCAAAAGATTTTTGAATTTAAAATCATGTTAAGCAGGGAAACAAAAAATCTTCCTATGAATAAATATTTATATGTATTATATATCTTTTACTGCTATCTAAATGTACAAAGAATTTATGTCAGAATTGAAGCAGAGCTATTGAAATTTTAAATAGCTTTCTTCAATATTTCTCATTTTCTATATTTTCTAAAAACTTATGATCAGATATGTGTCTAAAAGCCATTTTTACGCTATCCACTGTGACTTATAGAAAAAATTCTGTAACTGACATCTAGAATCTAAATTGTGGCTCTAGAAAAAATAATTCCATGTCATCCTTATAAATTCTAGTCCCCTTGGAAAGCGAGTTCTAGAAACTCCTATTAGAATTCTAGAGCGTTTGCCTATATTATCGAGGGTAAAGTTATTTAAAAATATCTGCAAATAAATAAGAATACAAGAGGTGGGTTTCAGCAATTATAATCTTGGTTGATTACCCAATTCTAGAAAATCAAGCGAGAATTTCTCGCAATACAAAACATTCGGAATATTCGGAATATTTAGAATATCGTTTCACAATCTAGAAAAGTGTAGACTAGAAATTCTCGATCATTTCGTCTATTCAATTTATCAGCGTACCTTATGCGCATACCTCGGCAATCTATATTTCTAGTTATGGGATTTAGAAAATGGTTACTTATTCATTCTAGATGAAGGCGGTATACTTTTTTTTCTCAGTGTGGCGGTTCTGTTCTAATAAAATATATTGTAATTATAGCTAGAAATTAAATGTAAGAAATAAAAAGATTATTCATACAATTTTAAATATTTTTTTATACAAACATACGGTGAAGATTTATTTATTTAAAGATGATGAATTCTGGCCGGTTTAAAAAGCAAAACCCACCTTGAGAAGAAAACCTAATATATATATAAGATGCAAAATTCCCCCCCCCCCCCCTCAAAAAAAAAAAAAAAATAATAATAATAATAATACCTAATAATAATATGCTATTGAAATTTCATAAAATATCAACTTTATATGATGCAGGGAATTTGCCTAACCGACAGCAGAGGATGTGTGACAAGTTTTTTTGAACGTGAGTATAAACGAAAAAATGCTAATAAATTCTGAATTTCGCGTATATGGTGGCGTGCAATGGTTCACGCTATTTAGCGCCCATAAATTACCATAAACACTCAGCATAAAAGAATGTTAGAATGTTAGTTCTCAGACTATAGTATGATCTGAATATATATATATATATATATATATACATATATATCAATGGAAATTTCACAAATTAGGATAACTGATTTTGTGGAGCATTTAATCTTTGCACTAATTAATCATTGGTTCACTATTTAACTTGCCACATTTAAAATGAATGACTGTTATGACTACTAATTATATAATCTCCTATTTCAATGTTTTTAACTCTTAAGTTATTTTATTTCGTTACTTAAATCACTTAGCATCTTGTCAGATGGCAAAACTCTTAAGTTATTTTATTTCGTTTCTTAAACCACTTAGCCTTCTGATCAGATGTCAGAGAACAAAAAATTAATATTGTTTTCACTACATGTTTTTTAAAATGTGCTAAAACAATAGTTATTTCAGTTTGAAAAAAGAATGACGCTGGATTTATAGATAAACCTCATGATTATGATATATGACTTTCATACTTTAAAAACAAGCTAAGAATCTATAATTAAGTGTTTTTGAATTGTAAATGTATTAGAGAAAAAAACTGCTGCCACGTGTACGGAAAAATACGTATCAGCCGCTCAATGGGTTAATTTATTTTAATTAAGTTTCTTTTAATAAAACGAAACATATGTGATATTCTCATCTAAGAAATCAATTGTGTCATAAATCACTGGACACGTTTCAAACATGATGTTTACTCAGTGTTGCCAGATTGGGGATTTTGTTAGCATTTTGGGGATTTTTTCAGTTAACTTTATTTTACATTATCGCAGATGGACGTTCAACCATTCATTTTAAAGGTATTGGCGAGATATTCTGTAAGATACCCATCATGAAAGTTATACTCTTCTCCAGCGGGGAAGGCAAGTTTCCTACATACACAAAATTTTTTCTCAGCTGACAATCTCTATTAAAAATAATTCTTTTAAATTTCATAATTATTATTAAAAAATAATTCTCTTTATGCACATTTATACAAAGTTTTGTCCTATTAATTTTGTCCATGTAAAAAATTAAAAAAAGCGGGATAGCAACGCAAGCTTTTGGATAATTTTTACCAAAAGTTGATAGGCACTAATTTATGCCAATGTGTAACTTCATACCAATTTCTATGAAATTCTGTGTAGTAGTACTTGAGATACCGTCGCCGCAAAATTTTGTTACACACACAGAGAGAGACAGAAAGACGGACAGACCGATAGACATTTCTAAAAAGTGTCAAATCATGCTCCACAGCTCTCAAAACATGTAAATCCATCAAAAACCTGAGGTCGAAAATTTTTACTAATCCAATGATTTCTTCTATTGAATATAGAAGAAAGTAAAAATTATATTATCTTTTAAAAATATTTACAATCCTATTAAATTCGATATTAATTAAAACGTTAAAACTCACTGACATAGTATAATGTTTATAAACAAACATTATACTTATTCCAAACATGTAATATGTCCTAAGATGTTATTGTTATTATTAATATCCTCTTTGGCGATTTATTCGTTTGAGTATAAAGTCGGCATAAGCCGAATGTCAGGTTCAAAGAGCGTATCCGACTTACCAGTCAAACCACATCCTGGTTATATATATATATGTGTGTATGTTTGTATATATATATATTAAAGTTAAATGAGAATATTTAAGAGAATATTTTTAGAGAATTATATATAGAGATTATTATTTATAAATTTAGATAATACTTTTGAGAATGTTTCAGCGCATGTAAAATAATTACAAACTTTTTGTTAAATTATAACTCTTTATAAATAGTTATTTTATGTAAGTGTTTTGAATTATTTCACCAATTTTGTTGAAAATAATTTAACAATTGTACATACATTATCTATAGTTATAAAGTTTGGTGATAATATAGCTTTCTGTCGATTTTCGGGGGGGGGAGGGGGGTAAAGTAAACAATTATATCTCCGTTATTTAACATGCTACTGTCACACAAATTCATCCACAAATTGTACAGAGTTAATATTAACATATCCTGAGATTACAGATCATTTCCTTTAGTTTACGATACAGTGTGATCGCAAAAATCATTGATTTTGCTCAATTTGTTATTAGCCCCCTAATTTTTATCGTAACCTAATTTTCATTGAAAAACATGAGGAATATCCAGTTCTTTACACACCCAGTGTTTGAAAACATTTTATTGAGAGATATGTTTTAAACTGAAAACAACTTATCGTTTGCGAATCTTGTTAAATTTTTGTATATATATATATATATAAGCTACCTGTTCTTTTGATTCCTTATACTATAAATTTATTTAATGTACCACATTTTGTATTATAAATAGCTGTCATGGAATAAAATTTATCTCTCTTAAAAATGGTTTCATTTTAACGCATCTTTTAGAAATGATTATCTACGCTCTTCATTCATTAGACATTTTATTTACTCAAAATAGAAAAAGTCAACAAATTTTTAAATATGGTTTATATTATGCAGCTTGTTAACAAATATGTGTTAAAAAAACTAGTTTATATCCTTTTAAAACAAACACTATGCATTAAACATTGTATCCAAAAGCGAAGAGTTAAATCTCATTTCATTTTAGCATTTTCTGTGATAATTATGTCAACGGAGTACCTTAAGGAATAATGATAAAAAAAAATTTAGCTGTGCTTTTTGATTTCCCATTGGTATTCTCCTTAGAAACTTTCCTAATAGTATTACCTTCATGTATCAGGACAATTTTTTCCTTTTTTGTCATTGAAGGGGAAATTTTCTATTATATTTCTTCAGAAAAAAGAAGGGACTCATAAAGAAAAGAGGGCAAGAAAAGTCGATGTGACATTACTTTAAAACCAATTATTTAAAAATTTAACATAGTTTATTTTTTTTTACAAATTTGTTACACGTAAAACATATGAGATTTGGTAGACATAATCTTATTAGGACGACGTTTTTCTCTTTTTAGAGAGCTAATAAAACATTTTATTTATTTCAAGAAAAATATACTTTTAACACACACTTTTATTTATATATTTTTGCTTTTATATTTCGAATATAAAATTTTTCTTTTTTAACCAATATGAAAATGTTGCTTTAAAGTTGCAATTGATACCGATGACACATCTAACGTTTAAAAGAAAGAAGCTTTGACAAACAGTCATATTTAAACAAAATTTATTTTTTTCAAAAACTGTGACGTTACATATTTCTTAAACTTAGAAATAAAATACTTCTTTAAAATTACAAAAATGTTATGTATTTCGATAGATGTTTTTTCAATTCATGTCAAATATTTTATAAATCTCTAATAAATCAAAAATAGTTTTAACTGTCTGAATTAACAGCAATCCAAGCTAATTTAGTGTGGTGCGGGATTAAGACCGTTTAACTAAACGAGGTTCCACGGCCGAAGTGGAATGTCCTCTGTGACAGTTTATCTAAGGGGCACTAGTACAAATTTACAAATGTTTTTAGTAAACTACGGAAATCTCCGGATAGCTATGTCGACGAACGAAACTTGGAATCAAAGCCGACAGTTCTTGTCTACCAACTTCAATATCAGAAACACTTGGTCACTGGTGGGGCTCCCTCCAGGCTAAGGCACCTAGGGATTTGTTCACAACATATTGACAAGAAAAGATACGATTCCAACACAGGCAGTTTTACCAATTAATCTACGCTATCCACTGTGACTTATAGAAAAAATTCTGTCACTGACATCTAGAATCTAAATTGTGGCTCTAGAAAAAATAATTCCATGTCATCCTTATAAATTCTACTCCCCTTTTTAAAACGAGTTCTAGAAACTCCTATTAGAATTCTAGAGCGTTTGCCCATATTATCGAGGGCAAAGTTATTTAAAAATCTCTGCAAATAAATGAGAATACAAGAGGTGGATTTATGCAACTATAATTTTGGTTGATTACCCAATTCTAGAAAATCAAGCGAGAATTTCTCGCAATACAAAAGATTCAGAATATTCGGAATATTCAGTATATTGTTTCACAATCTATAAATGTGTAGCCTAGAAATTCTCGATTATGTCGTCTATTCAATTTATTGGCGTACCGTTTTCGCATAGCTCGGAAATATATATTTCTAGTTAAGGGATTTAGAAAATGGTCACGTATTCATTCTAGATGAAGGCGGTATATTTTTTTCTCAGTGTGGCGGTTCTGTTGTAATAAAATATATTTTAATTATAGCTACAAATTAAATGTAAAAAATAAAAAGAATTATTCATATATTTTTAAATATTTTTTTAGACAAACATACGGTGAAAATTTATTTATTTAAAAATGATGAATTCTAGCCAGTTTAAAAAGCAAAACCCACCTAGAGACGAAAACGTAATATAAAAAATATATATATGCAAAATCTCCCCCCCCCCCCAAAAAAAAAAAAAAAGCTATTGAAATTTCATAAAATATCAACTTTATACCATACAGGGAATTTGCCTGACCGACAGCAGTGGATGAGTGACAAGTTCTTTTGAGTATAAACGAAAAAATGCTAATGAATTCTGAATTTCGCGCATAAGGTGGCGTGCAATGGTTCACGCTATTTAGCGCCCAGAAATTACCATAAACACTCAGCATAAAAGAATGTTAGAATGTTAGTTCTCAGACTGTATGATCTGAAAAAAAAAATCAGTGGAAATTTCACAAATTAGGGTAACTGATTTTCTGGAGCATTTAATCTTTTCACTAATTAATCATTGGTTCACTATTTAACTCGCCATATTTAAAACGAATGAATATTATGATTACTAATTATATAATATGCTATTTCAATGATTTTAACACTTAAGTTATTTTATTTCGTTTCTTAAACCACTTAGCATCTTGTCAGAGGGCAAAAATTTAATATTGTTTTCACTGCATGTTTTTAAAATGTGCTAAAACAATAGTTATATGACATGACTTTCATGCTTAAAAAAACAAGCTAAGAATCTATAATAATGTATTTTTGAATTATAAATGTATTAGAGAAAAAACTGCTGCTCAGTATACAGAAAAATATGTATCAGCCGCTAAGTGGGTTAATTTATTTTAATTAATTTTCTTTTAATAAAACGAAACATGTGTGACATTCTCATCTAAGAAATCAATTGGGTCTTAAATCACTGATATGTTTCAAACACGTTGTTTATTTTTCAATGGGAGTCTGATCAACACTATTAAACATGTGAGAATGAAACTTTACATCTTATCGCTCTCACTACCGTAGCTTCAGCGGAAACTCCTACGTATGTTAAAACTGTCCGTGTTTGATTACATACAGCATGAGCAATATAATATTAAATATAATAAATAAAAAGGCGGCTCTGGATTTGTAGCTAAACCTCATGACTATGATACATGACTTTCATACTTAAAAAAACAAGCTAAGAAACTATAATTATGTATTTTTGAATTATAAATGTATTAGAGAAAAACCTGCTGCTCAGTGTACGGAAAAATACGTATCAGTGGCTCAATGGGTTAATTTATTTTCTTTAATTTTCTTTTAATAAAACGAAACATATGTGATATCCTCATCTAAGAAATCAATTGTATCTTAAATCACTGACATGTTTCAAACACGTTGTTTATTTTTCAATGGGAGTCTGATCAACGCTATTAGATATGTGAGTATAAAACTTTACGTTTTACCGCTCTCACTATCGTAGCTTCAGCAGTCACTCCTATTTAAGTTAAAACTGTTTGTGTTTGATTACATATAGCATGAACAATAAAATAATAAAATAAATAGTGTAAAGTTCAGCATTAACATAAAATTAAGAGCGTCAAGGAAAGCATGGTCGAAGAAATTTACCTTTTCATAAGAAATTTTTAAAAATATTCAGAAAATCATCAATCATGTCCAAAATTCCACTAAGTGACTTGATTTGTGAAATTACAAAATTTATCAGAAAAAAGAAGATATAAAAAACCATAACTTTTTTTAGTACAATAGCTACTTATTAAATGCATGGATTACAACCATCTACAAAGATAATCACCAGATTTATGTGTAAGTATATATATATATATATATATATAGTGATAATCAGAGCTTACAGTTGTTACATAAAGATTAATAAATATTATCAGCAATTCCAAAAGTTAATATGATCATTATCAAAGTCTACCCGAACCAAACCAAAAATGAAAAATGAAAAACAGTCAAATCAAAATTAAATAAAACAAATTAGATTTAGATAATATAAAACAAATTTGACTTAGATAATAACATACTTGCATTCTAACTTCATAAGGGGCCTGATATATATGTATATATATATATAGTAATATATAAATATAGAAATATATAAACAAATGAATGAAATTAAATGTAGAAATATAAATACACAAATGAATGAAATTATACCCCAAAAAACACTGAGATCTTCATCAGGGAGGCCCCTCAGTGTAGGGGTGAATGAGAAGTTTCTGAAAGGACAGTAGCTATAAGCTAATAACTATCCTTAGCCCCCAACTTCTCACCAAACAGAAAACCACCAATAACTGAAGAGAAATCAAACATACATATAATGTATAAAACTACTAAAAATATTTTATAAAATTATCAAATTGTAAAAGTTACAAAATTACATCAATTCATTTAAAAATATATACAATACAAAAGAGAATTACCGAAGGTAAACAAGAAAGTATAAAAAGAAATAAAAATTACAACCTTTCAACTGGAACACAAACTATCTTCGGCCAACGGGGCTACTCGTTGGTACTTCAAAATCGCCCTTAAATGAGGAAGTAGAACCAACCGAGACAGGAAAACTCTGAAAAGTCACAGTTAAAAATTGTGACGGGAAACAGTTAATTTGCAAGGTATTTTTTAAGTCTTCAAGAGCATATTTTAAATCTTCTTCATTACTGCAGATAGAATGAATTCTTTTAAGCTGTGCGAACATAATATTTTTTAAAACTTTTCTACTTATATTTGAAAACCAATTAGTAAGACTATTTACTTTAAAATTAAAATCCTTTCTTTTATCATATAATCCAATTAGCCATTTATCTTCATTTCTCTTTATATTTAAATCTAGGAAAGAGATTTTATCGGTATCTGTACGGTTCAAAACCATACAGATACCATTTGAACCGTACAGATACCGATAAAATCTCTTTCCTAGATTTAAATATAAAGAGAAATGAAGATAAATGGCTAATTGGATTATATGATAAAAGAAAGGATTTTAATTTTAAAGTAAATAGTCTTACTAATTGGTTTTCAAATATAAGTAGAAAAGTTTTAAAAAATATTATGTTCGCACAGCTTAAAAGAATTCATTCTATCTGCAATAATGAAGAAGATTTAAAATATGCTCTTGAAGACTTAAAAAATACCTTGCAAATTAACTGTTTCCCGTCACAATTTTTAACTGTGACTTTTCAGAGGTTTCCTGTCTCGGTTGGTTCTACTTCCTCATTTAAGGGCGATTTTGAAGTACCAACGAGTAGCCCCGTTGGCCGAAGATAGTTTGTGTTCCAGTTGAAGGTTGTAATTTTTATTTCTTTTTATACTTTCTTGTTTACCTTCGGTAATTCTCTTTTGTATTGTATATATTTTTAAATGAATTGATGTAATTTTGTAACTTTTACAATTTGATAATTTTATAAAATATTTTTAGTAGTTTTATACATTATATGTATGTTTGATTTCTCTTCAGTTATTGGTGGTTTTCTGTTTGGTGAGAAGTTGGGGGCTAAGGATAGTTATTAGCTTATAGCTACTGTCCTTTCAGAAACTTCTCATTCACCCCTACACTGAGGGGCCTCCCTGATGAAGATCTCAGTGTTTTTTGGGGTATAATTTCATTCATTTGTGTATTTATATTTCTACATTTAATTTCATTCATTTGTTTATATATTTCTGTATTTATATATTACTATATCAAAGTTTTGCATTTCCTTTCGCTGCAATCTTGCGCATTGGTTTGTAATTCTCCTATTGGTTTTTCTTATCAGTAAAACTTATATTTTTATATATTTTCCTCTCAATTGTTTTCTATATATATATATATATATATATATACACACAATTAATAGATATTCTTTTTCTTATTGTCATTAAAAGGAAGACAAAAGTGTTAATAACAAAAAATAAATAAATAAATAATAAAATAGAATAAAATAAATAATAAAAATGAAATAAAAACCCTTTTTTTTCCTTATTAATACACATTATACATATATATATATTTTTTTTTTTTTTGAACAACCATAAAAATTTTAAACCTTTCACAATCTTACGAAACAAAAATAATTTCAATGCAAGATATTTATAGAAAATTTATATTGCATATTCTTATAGAAAATATGAAAAACGTACAGTATAGAATGATTTATGGGGAAAAAAAAAAAAAAAAAAAAACTTAAATGATTTCACAATCCAAAATTTCTATTACGAAAATCATTTATTCTCTTTCCACAGATTGTGCAAAACTATAATGGCAAAAATCACTCAAAGTTGTATTTGCGATAATAGAAAGAACTATCTTTCAATGTCATTTCACCTATATATTTTTTACTTTAATCTGCCTTAAAAGAGTCGATAAATTCTGTTTCTCATTAAATAAAATTCGAAATCGTTTTTCATGTATGTATATAATTTAGAATTCCTTGAGTGTTTTTATTTATTATTATTATTTTTTTTTAGGTTGATTTCTTTAGAAATCGACCTAATCACTTCGTTTATCTATATATATATATATATATATTTATATATATAATGAAAATTTTGTCATCACGATAACTCCCGAAATAATACTCCAAATCGAACCAAATTTGGACAGTGTCTTAACTTATCTTATAAATATCTTAGATGAGTTTATTAACCAAGTTGCTCCGCCATTTTGTTTTCAAGTGGAGACCACTTGAAAATTTCAAATTTAAATTGTAAAAAGCGTATTCCGAAATTGTTTGAAATTTGATGTTATTATAGACCACATAAGGGTCTCAATGATGTTTATTAATGAAATTTATCCGTCATTTTTAATAAAGTGGTAGATATCTTAAGTTAAGCGGGGCCACTAGAAATCACGCTACCACTTGAAAATTTAAAATCGCAATAACTTCTGAAATAATACTCCAAATCGAACCAAATTTGGACAGTGTCTTAACTTATCTTATAAATAACTAAGAGGAATTTGTTAACCAAGTTGCTCCACCATTTTGTTTTCAAGTGGAGACCACCTGAAAATTTCAAATTCAACTTGTAAAAAGCGTATTCCGAATTTTTTAAATTTTTGATGTATACATAGATTATACAAGTGTTTCAAATAACTTTATTAATGAACTTTATCCGCCATTTTTAATAAAGTGGCGGATATCTTAAGTTAAGCGGGACCACTTGAAACCAGGCCACCACTTGAAAATTTAAAATCATGATAACTTCCGAAATAATACTCCAAATAGAATCAAATTTGAACAGTGTCTTAACTTATCATATAAATATCTTAGATGAGTTTGTTAACCAAGTTGCACCGCCATTTTGTTTTCAAGTGGAGACCACTTGAAAATTTCAAATTTAAATTGTAAAAAGCGTATTCCGAAATTGTTTGAATTGTGATGTAAATGCAGACCACGTAAGGATCTCAATGAAGTTTATAAATAAACTATATCCACCATTTTTAATAAAGTGGCAGATATCTTAAATTAAGCGGGGCCACTTGAATTCCCACTTGAAAATTTAAAATCACGATAACTTCTCAAATAATACTCCAAATCGAACCAAATTTGGCAATGATATTATCATATAATTATCTTGAATGTTTTCACTGGACAACTTGTCCCGAAATCTTATTTCTAAGTTCCAGCCACTTGAAATCACACTGCCACTTGAAAATATGCCACACGATAACTTTTAAAATACTAAACTGATTCAAATAAAAGCTGGATAGTGAAAATATGGTTCAAATATCTAGGATAAGTTCACTTGGTGACTTGATCCGCAATTTTATTTACAAGTGGCGGCCACTTGAAAATTTGTCATTATGGTAACTTTAGTAATACAGAATCGAATCGCATCAAATTTGGGTAGTGGATTTATCATTCAAATATCTCATTTAAGTTCGCTGGGCATCTCACTCCACTTTTTTTTACAAGTGGTGCCACCTGAAAATTTCTTATGACGATAATTTTTGAAATACTGATTTAATTTAAACTAGAACTGGACAACGAACTTATCGTACAAATATACTGGATGATTTCGATGGGCAAGTTGTTTTGCCATTTTGTTTCCAAGTTAAAGCCACTTAGACTGCCACTTGAAAATTTGCCATAATAATAACTTTTGAAACACGGCACTGATTAAAACAACAGTTGGACAGTGAACCTATGCTTCAAATATCTTGGATGTGTTTGCTGGGCAACTTGTTCCACTGTATTGTTTTTAAGTGGCGGCCAATTGAAAATTTGTTATCACGGTAACTTTAGAAATACTTAATCAATTCAAATCAAAGTTGAAAATTGGATTTATCATTCAAACAACAAAAATCTAGAAAATTCACGTAACTCGTGAACCAATCACGTTATTGCGTCCATCTTTGGTATATCGATAATAAGTATTTTCTCGCCAAAAGTCGCCAAAAAATCCGCCAATAGAAAAAAGTCGCCAAATTTGGCGCCAAATCTATTACCTGCATAACTGGATCTTTTTAATGCGTTTTTAAGGAAAAATTAGGCTAATTAAAATGCTAAAACAAACTAGAAATGCAGAAAACTAACATTTTTATCAACTTACTAAGCCTCTTTGAAAGAATTTCTACCAAAAAAAATTATTTTCAAATTTGCAACGATATCTTAGATGAGCAACTTTGTCTGCCATTTTGATCGAAGTAGCAGTCACTTAATTTTTCAACACGATGACTTTTGAGATTTTGAATTAATTCGAACTATATGTGTACAGTAGACTTATCTCCCAAATACATTTCATATATTTGTCAACTTTACCCACCATTTTGTTTCCAAGCGCCGGCCACTTGAAAATTTTAATTTCACATAAAAGTGTATTTGTGAACCGATTTGCTTAAAACTCCATATGTGCGTAGCCTACATCAATATTACTACCAAGTGCATTAATTATTTGTAGCCGCCATTTTGAAACAAAATGACGGCTACTTGATAAGGAAAAAGAAATCAACCTACCCTTCCGAAAAAGCCGGAAGGACTTGTTTAATATTTCATTTCTATGCCATATAAAAAATGGGTATTTATTTTTTGATAAAAAAAATTTTGTGATTGTAAAGTAAATCTACACATGCCATATAATTTGAAAAACCCTATAAAATTTTGCAACAAATTAAAAAATTTTTTTTAAGTATTTATCTGTTAAATATATTACACTGAGGAAAAAAATATACCGCCTTCATCTAGAATGAATAAGTGGCTATTTTTTAAGTCCCTTAACTAGAAACATAGGTTTCTCAGCTGTGCGCATAAGGCATGCCAATAAACTGAATAGACGAAATGATCGAGAATTTCTAGTCTATGCATTTCTAGATGGTGAAACAATATTCCAAATATTCTGAATCTTTTGTATAGAGAGAAATTCTCGCTTGAATATCTTGAATTGGGTCATATTCCAAGATTATAGTTGCTGAAACCCGCCTCTTTTATTCCCATTTATTTGGAGATATTTTCAAATAGGTTTGACCTCGATAATATAGACAAACTCTCTAGATTCTAATAAGGGTTTCTAGAAGTCGCTTTCAAAGGGAACTAGAATTTATCAGGACGACGTGGAACTATTTTTTCTAGTGCCACAATTTAAAGTGTAGATGTCAGTTATAGAAATTTTTCTCAGTCTATAACTAGTAATTTTATAACTGAACTTCTCTGATATTACACTAATGTCAATCCAGCTGCCCAGGAAAGGTATTTTAGTACCTTTTACTCAGAGATAAGATGTTCTTCCCTTTAATTAATTAGAATTGGTGCCAGTGGTGCTTCAGAACTATTCTATAAACAATCATAGCATGCCTTTTTTTCACATAATATACTGCACTCTGTTATTTTACTTTAGATTTTTAATTATAATTTCCTATATTCAGATCATGTTTTAAATTTATCATGTGAAATACAAAAGTTCATGTCATACATATTAAATAATAATTTTGTAACTGAAGCTAAAATTCTGTTATGAAAAATATGCTACCTAGTTTAATCACACATATTTAACTCTCCTAGGGTGTTCAGGTCTTTTTTTTTTAATCCTATATCACTTTGTATGTAACAACATTCTCCTTACACACTAAATTGTTGGTTAAATGTGTTCCTTTTTAATTTACCCTTTTGTAGAAATACATTTTTATTTAAATGTTTTGTAATATGCATATACACTCCTTCTCATATTTATAAGGACACTTTATATATTGAAATAACTAACGTAAAAATAATTGTAAACAAGATTATACTAAGTGCACTTAATATATCTAGTATTCTAAAAACCGAAACTGTTAAAATTTTTTTCATACAAAACAAAAATAATAAAAAATAATGCAAAATGTGTTTTTCTCCACGTTTTTTAGATGTTCATAATTATAGGGACAATCCAGATTTTTTCGTTTTATTTAACTTACTAGGGGATAAATTGCAGTTGACATGCGAATTTGTTAACTACTGGGCTAGATTAATTCATATATAAGCCTTCAACTTTTCTTGGACGGACATTACTAATAATTCCTCGGAAAAAAAACGTTCAAGTAGAGAAGTACGATAAATTTGTTTTTTAAGTGGAAGGATAATTTCAATCCGCCGAATTTCTAATGAAATTCGAAGATCTGAAATTGCTGAAGGAAATGTGATCAAACGTTGAACTGCTGGTTCGATAGGAGAGAGATCTTATGCAAAATCAGAGTTGTTTTACAGAGATCGAAGACTGATAATTCCTCTTACTGTTCTACTCATAATGACTGCTGCTGAATTTGCTCGTAATTTTTAACGAAATGTTAGAGTCCACATTTATGCATGTTTAAAATAATTAATAATATGTTAAAATGAATAAAAAACCTGTAATAATCAATCAGCATTTAATGGGGGAAAGAACGTCTGTGTTAAAGTTGAATAAAGACAATATTTAATGGCAAAATGTTGCATTTTCGGATGAAAAACATTTTATTCTTGATTAACCAAATGGTTTTAACAGTTACTGGCACGATCTGAAGATAGCGAAAGACAGAGCAGGTTTTTTAAACGCAGATATGAATCGGGCATTTTAAAGGTGGATCTATGGTGCTCTGCGGAGCTGCTTCTACTGAAGGCAGAATGAATTTAGTAATTTTTTCTATTATTATAAACATCAAGAGAATATCCGCAAATTTTAAACGTGTAATTCTGAGATTTTTGTTAGATTTTGGGGGGTAATAATATTATTTTCAACAAGACTTACATTTTTGCTCTACTTTTAGAGCAATAGGAAATAGCTTGAAGAAAGAAACTTCTGTATTATTGCCTTTCCCATGGCCTAAAAGTTGAAGCATAGCATATATCATTTCAGATAGCATATATGATATTAGAAAAGTGCATGGAAGTGGAAAGCAATTTTAAATAGTTTAAATGTATTAAGAATATCATATATGCTATCGGAAATGGTATTGAAACTGAATATTAAAAAGAAATGTATATATATATACCAGAGAGAATGTCTGACTGTTGAACCCTAAAATGAGACACCATAAAATATTAATTTAAAGTATAACTGAAAAAATTACTAAAATTCGAGCTGTCCTTATAATTGTAAACACCTGGAAAATCATCTTTTTACCATATTTAAAGTTTTTAAGATAGAAAAACGATAAAACTTTTTAAATATAGTCTATTAATGAAATTCAAATTAATTAAAAATATATTTGTTTAAATAATAGTGTTCAGTGTTTAGTTAATATAGGAAAACGGGTGTCCTTATAATTATGAGAAGGGGTGTATACTGTATATGCGTGTGTGTGTATAAATAACAATATGAAGTATAAAAGAAAAATTAGTAAAATTAATTAGTAAAGAATTATAAACGAATTAAAAGGTCAAAACGAAGTCATTTAATTATTGAAGTAGATATTATAAAATTTTTAATTATATGTCCATTTATTTATAGTAATAATTGCAGTATATACTAAGAATCTACCAATAAATCAATTTCTGTTTCTTAACAATTTTATTCATTAATTTGAAAAATATTAACAATCTGTCTGACAATATTACTAAATTGTTAAAAAATACTTTCATTTTCAGAAATGAGTGCATAAATACCTTTTCGTAAACAATAAAAATACGATATTTTTACGTTCTGAAACAAAATAATAATAATAATAATAATAATGTTCACATCAGATTATTATAATACTTAATGAGAACTTAATATAATGACACTTTAAAGTACATATATGCACATGTGTACATATATATATATATATAATCATCAATTAATATATATATATATATATATATATATATATATATATATATATATATAAATGTATTTAATTTCTATTATCTAATATAAAAATATTTGAGTATATATGTACGTTTCGGCACGACACCTACATCCTTAATCTAACTTTGTGTATTCAGGTACATCATACGCGTTCCTAAGCTGACGTAAAATCAAGGACAAAATTAATCTTCATTCCGAAGAAGAAAAATAAACCGATCTTCTCTCCAAAAATGGCAAAAGGAAATGATCGAAAGTCATTTCAATGCAAAAATTTCCAAGTAATGCTTCGAGAATTTGGTTGTCAAATCCATATTCCTCTGATTACCTAATATGATTAATATTAAAATAATGTAACCCCTATATATAAAGTCTACTAAACTTTTTGTCAGAAAAATTATTTCTCTGCATTTATATTTTAGAAAACAAAAGTTGTAACTTGGAGATTAGTACCAGATAATCCCTAATGTCGCCTCCAACCAAGACCCATACTGTTCTATGGGAATTTGCTTTCCAAAATTACTCATTACTTTATTATTATTATTTTTAATTCTGTTTTTAAATTCAGAAAACTTACAATCCTTAAAAAAAAGTAATCTATATACCAAATCAGAAAAGAAAACAAGGAAGACCAAGAAATACTTGGATGGACAATGTAAAAAAAGCGATGAGGGATAGGGGTCTGGAAGAAGAGTGAACCCATGACCGGAAGACCTGGCACAGACTTGTGGATTCTGTCGGAAGGCAACACCCGATGCCATAAACCGAACATATATATATATATAAAGTAATCGTTTTCGAAATATTGGGCCCCACCAGTGACCAAGCGGTTTTGTGGTCAAAGCTGATATACTGGAAGTGGCTAGTTCGAACCTAGGTCGCGCTTGTCGACAAATGCTGTTATTCACCAATAACTTCAACTCCCGGTTGAACATGAAAATCTAAAAAGCGTATAAAGGAGGGATAGAATTTTTTAGCAAATTTTGCCGTGCTGTTGCTGCCATCTAGCGGTATAGTTATTTTGAGACTTTTTAGGTAAAAGAAACCAATAAAAATTTATATAAAATCCTCGACGCTAGATGACATAAACAGCCTACTAAATTTTGCTGGAAAGCTGTACCCTGCCTTTAGATGCTTTTCAAGTTTTTGAGTTGAACCGGGAGTTGAAGTTAATGGTGAATACGGCCATTAGCCGTTCAGAGTTTTCCATGGTTTGCGTAAATACTGGCTAAGACCCTTTTGAAAGACCATCATAAAGGGCATTCTACACAAAATACAGGACCCTAGTCAGTTACTCTTCCTTAACCCAACAGCCAAACATCAAAAAATTAGTTTTCCATATTTTTAATGTTTTATTTTCTAGCTAAAAATTCGAAAAATGCACTTAATTACTTTTAAAACTCAAAAATAAAATATTAAAAAATGAAAAAATAAATTATAGAAAAATGAGTATTTATTTAACGATTGCGAATTTTCTGAATGTGAAAACAGAATTTCAAAAGATACATAGGTCAGGAGTAATTGTGGAAATAAAATTTCCCATAAGTTAATATTGATCTTGGCTGTCATCGAGATTAGGTATTGTTCGCTCTTAACTAAGAATTCATTTTTAAATAAAATACTTTAAAATAAAATATACTTTAATGTTATTCAAAAATACAATAATTATAAATAAAAAGGCATAAAGAACATGCATAAGATAACCAGTTTTATTTTATTTTTTTTTCTTCTAAGTTCATTTTGCCCACATCGAATACATTAAATAAAACCGAAATTGTTTACAAATTCTTCGCTCCATAAAATAGTGGCTAAGATATTTGTAATTTTTCTTCACATAAATCCCAGTTACAAAAAAGTGTAAAACATTTCAACCATTTATTTAAAAAAAATGTATATATATACCTTTTAAATCATTAACATATATTTTTTTATCTTCTAAAAAGATGAAATCGATTAATTTAGCCTCAAGTTTAGCAAATTTTAGAAAGAAATTTTACCACATTTACTTTTTTTTCTAAACTCCATTTTTTTTTTCTTCTCTTTTCTTTCATTTTTTTTTTTTTTTTTTTTTTTTAATCTACACTCTGTGGAATAAATAAAAAAACTTCAAGAAAGAAACTTTACTTTAAAAGAAACTAAGAAACTGTGTAATTTAATGATTTGTATCCAAAATTATATTTGAATTTGGTACAAAAAAATTAGATTGCAATTACGAAATTTTTCTAAGTGAAGTAAAATCTTAAAAATTTAAAATACAGTTAAAATGATCTGGTGTGGCACTCACACGACTTTCGCTTACCCAGCATTAGAATAATATAAAGACAAGTTACAGATTATTGTGTAAGATAAGAAGAACTGTATACTAACATAATTATGCGTGAGAGTGTGGCTGCCGCTAACTCAACCCCCCGTTTGAATAATAATCACATTACTTTAGAATTAACGATTGTTAATTTATTTTAAGTTACGTTGATAACACACATACACTAAGATCAACAGTTATAAAACTTGACTTTAGTATACAGGGAACCACAAAAGGCGTAATTATCCAAAAAAGAAACACGGAAAATTAAACTTAATAAAACATTTTATATACCCTTCGGGTATGAAAATTAGTTTTCTTTACTGAGTAGCTTTCTTGGGCATGGAAAAATTTAGTAAAGCACTTCCATTAAGTACATTCAATGGAAAGTATTGCTATTGATTAAATATTCGTAAATATGTGTGTCATTTATAAATTATGTTCCGAGCACACTGTGTACTTAAATATAGTCCTACATTAATAACACAGAACACAATTAGAAATATATTTCTAGCAATTTTTAAACATAGTCCTATTATATTCTTGTTCATTTTGTTTAGCCCTATAAACGAATAATGTATGATTTTCCTACTATATTCTACACGAAACGTGATTTTATGCATATAAATTATATATGCTCATTACATTTGATATACTGCAACCTATAGACGTTAAACTGTATACATACCAAAAATTTGCCCCATAGACGTAATGTATTTGAATTCTCTTGGATGACCCTGTACACGAAATATTAGCTTAGTTTTGTATAGCATCCCTATATGATACAAATTTAGAATATTGAGTTTGTAGATCCAGATGTTCTTGAGATTTGCTCATAACAGACACACACAAAGCAACCTCTTAAAAACTAATTCCGAATTTAATGAACTTTAAAATGTATAATTATAACAAAAACTCAATTTCAAAAATTTGTCTTAAGAAGAATACTTTCTTCACCTTACATATGGGTGTGAGAAAATAAAAATCAGGTAAAATTGTGCATTCGCTTGCTTTTGTAATAGATAAACACATTTCATACTGAAAATAAATCAGATGCAAGTGCAACATTCAATAATACATTACTGATATTTATTAATAAATTGTTTTTATTTGTTTACTTATGTATTTATTGAACTAAAACTCAACTAAAATGAAATGCATAAATGTTTAAACGAAATTATCATATATATTATATGATTTTTTTATGGGGAAGGGCTGGGGGGGGGGGGAATGCACTATCGTTGACTAATAAATATAACTTATTATGATAATATTATTTGCTGTGTTATCTCTCAATTTCAGTTTGAAAAAAACTGTAACTGTCTAAAAAAGCAATACATATATATTACTATTATTAATAATTTAACCATAAATGTATTATATTGCCTTCTCATGCGAAACAAAAAATAATAAATCGTATTTTCTTTTTTATTATAAAGCAGTTTTTAATTTCAGTGAAGTATCTATGAGTTTCTCTATTACACTAAATGAACTACAACAAGATTTTCTTTTATATAGATTGGTTAAATATATATATATATATATTTGTATTTCTAGACATTTTTTTTGGAAACATTACTAAATTCATGCCCATATTTACAGCAGTAAATGCTAGAAATG
The DNA here is from genome assembly GCA_963930645.1 of Salticus scenicus. NCBI lineage: Eukaryota > Metazoa > Arthropoda > Arachnida > Araneae > Salticidae > Salticus > Salticus scenicus. The sequence goes on from OZ005648.1 coordinate 58,319,684, forward strand.
ATGCAATTATGTTCCCAGCATGCAATCAAATTTCTTTCCTCATTGATAGCAATTATGCACCACTGATATTATCAGACAGCGCAAAAAGATTCGTTTCACATTTTCCTTTTATTTGCAGATAAAAGAGAAATGTAAAACAAATTAATAAATCAATAAAAAGGGAGAAAATATATACATTAAATGGCATTTACAAAATTGAAAATTAAGATTGGATATTGTAAATATATATATATATATATATATATATATAAACTTGAAACGTCTAAACACTGTTTAGTTCCACATATAATGAGATATTTCCACACAAAATTTAAGTTTTGACAGCGAAAAAACAAATATTCTTGATTTTCTCTGTTCTTACTGCATTTAGACAAATTGAAATTATGAAGATTTAGTTTATTTAGAAGACAATTTTTATTTCAATGAACAATTAAAAAAAAAAATGTGTCTTTAAAATATCGTTTAGTTTTGAGGTAGAGTAACTTTTTCCTAAATGTTATTGATAGAAAATAATAAAAACACTTTGTTTAACTTTTTCTTTTACGAGCTAAATATAAAAGTTTCATTGTTGAGTGACTTTATTCAAGTAATAACCTTTCTAGTACACCGAATGGGTTTTAACGTTTTAAATAAAAGGTACACTACTGGCCAAAAGTATTGCAAAATTAAAAATTCTAACTTATTTATTTAACTATTTATTTTATTTATTTATTTGTTTGTTTTTATTCTTTATTTGTTTTATTTATTTATTTATTATTATTATTACTTATTTATTTTATTTATTTATTTGTTTGTTTTTATTCTTTATTTGTTTTATTTATTTATTTATTTATTATTATTACTTATTTTATTTTATTTTGTTTTATTTTTATTTTATTTATTTATTTATTTATTTTATTATTATTATTATTTTGTTTTTGTTTTTGAGAAGCACATAGCGAAGACATTTGCTATACTTAAATGAAATCGAAAATTTACGGGGTATAATTGGCAGGAAAACAACCCAAAGTTATCCCAAAATAAAACGAGAATTTCAGGAAGCCTAAATTAACCCCTTAACTGTCTCGGGCGTATATATATGTTTTCCCGGCGTATGATCCATTGTATTGTACTGCGAACAGTGAAACTATTGACACGGCTTGACAATGAATTAAAATAACGTTGAAAGTGATATTCACAGTGTTTTCGAAGGGTTTACTCATTTCAGTGTTGAGAGAGAAAGGAGGATTTGGGAAGTGAATCTCGTAGGTTTTTCTCGGCAGGTCAGGGGTTAACCTTAAATTTGGGTTAGTAAATATCGAAAGAAGGGTTGCAAAATCTTCTTGATTTAATGGTTAAAAGAATGGCTGCTGTGACCAATCTGGACGCTGCTCAACAATTTATGGAATAATTTTAGGTTAAATTGCACTCATTTATTATGTTTTGTGCTCAGAAGAGATCTTATATATATGAGCAGTAATCCATCTGGCCATTTTGCAAAGATGACGGTACGCTTTATGCTTTCGAAACTGCAGTCTCCACTTAAAAATTTTTAACCTTGCCGTTTTTAATGTTGTGTAAATATTTATATTTCTGTTCAATATCAAGTCCGGTTATATAATCTCAAATTTCTTTGTTTATTTCAATTTATTCCGAACACAAAATATATGCTGATTTCTGATAACTTGTAAAACTTTTTGCATGCAACTTTTTATAAAAATAAAATAAAAATAAATACTTTGTTCAACAACTTTCTAAAATCTCGCATTTAAAGTAATTTAACAAAAAAAAAAAAAAATAATTAAACTAAAAAAAATCACTTTAATTTTAAAAATGTTGATATTTTAGGCTTTATAAAAAATGGTTAGAATGTTTAATCTTGTTATACTTTCCTCTAGAAATGTAGGTAAGTTACATTTTAATCACATTAATAATATTAATCACATTTTAATCACATTAATGTGATTAAACTATAATTTAACTACGAGACTTAATGATTTTTAAATATTTTAAAGGTAAGTTACATTTTTAACTAAACATCTGACTTTTTTTTGCTTCTGAATCCCAGAGTTCGCCCATACATGAGTAAAAACTATATGTCATACTCACTGACAGTGTGCTCAATCTATATACTTCAACTGTAAATTTATCAAAACCTCTATTGTTAACGAGGAGAAAAAGGAGCACCATATAATTGCAAGATGTGCTTGGAAGCAATATTTTTAGCTTTAAAAGCTTATCTCTTTTAATTTAAATATATCTATATTAAATTAATTTTAATATAGCTTTCTATCCGTAGCTGTTTCTTTGTCTGTAACTGTTTGAACACAAGGCACTGATTTGGAAACTTTGAAGAAAATGAAATTTCCACTACCACTGTTCTGTCGCATCAAAGAGAAATGTGTATCACAAGCAAAAAACATTCAAAGTTTACTTTTCTTTTACATTTTATAATTGCTATAAAGTTAGATCTTTTTTAAAGTTTAAATTATAACTTATGCTCAACAAATTAAACCTAAATTATTATGCATATTCTTTTTGTCTTTACATGTATATATTTTATTCTTGTTTGCATTTTTTTTTTTTTTTTTATTATTATTATTATTTATTTAAACTTTTACGATCTTTTGCTTTTTAAGTGAAATTATCTTAATCATTACTGAACGTGTAAAATATATATGTAGCTCTATTTGTCATAATTTGAAATCTCTAGAAAATGTCTAATATTTATATGGGGAGGGGGACAAAGGGAGAAAAGTTCTCAGCGAAAAATTATAAAATAGTTTTCAGATGCTGCTATTTTAATATCTATTTTTGTTTTTTAATTTACAAAAATATTCTTTCAAACTTTTATTGATATATTTTATATTTTTATTTGTTTAATTTAATTTAATTTAATTTTTGGCTGAATAATTTATACTGTGTGGGATATGTTTTGAAACTTAATCTCATAAAAGATTTTTTTTTTTTTTTTTTTTTTTTTTTTTTTTTTTTTAATTGTGGAACTGATTTTTATTATGTCATCACAATTTTTATCTTACTGCTTAGGCATATTTTGCACATTTAACTTTTAGTAAGCTTAGAGAAAGAAAGATTTACATGAAATACTAAATATAGTACATACTATTTATAGACATAAACCCTGTTTATCTTTTCCGTGACATATTTTTGACATATTAGCATGTGATTTATTAATTATTATAATAAATAGAAACAATTGTTCATAACTAATTTATTTTCAATTTTCAATGCTTTAATTTCACGGTAATAATTTTTTTTCTATAAATGTAATTTTAAAATTAAATAATAAAATAGTATCAAATTTTTAAAAAGTACTGACAATCAAAATTATAATTTTTTACATTTTTTTGTTAGCAAATATCTTTCAAATTTCCTTTTTTTTTTTTTTTTTTTTTTTTAATTAAATAAAGAAAACTTTTATGTGTATAAACAATGCAAAATCCTGATTATGTATAGATCCATTTCCTTCCAAAATTTTGTTTAAAATGTAGTCAGTAAGAAAATTGTATATTTCGGTTTGTTCTGACACATTAATTGTTTTTTATAATATTTATACAGTTTAAACTGCTTTATGAAATGAAATTTAAAAATGCACAAAATACTAATCATAATATTAATAACGTTATTGCCTTTTTCGCATTTCTAATGATGAAAGTTGAAATAAATTATTATTAATTTATATAGTACAGAAATTGACTTACTGATAAAGATTTTTTTCCCATTCCAACATTGCCATAACTTAAAAAAAAAAAAAAAAAAAAAAAAAAAAACATTTATTGATGTCGCAACTATCCCAAAAATTGTAATGAAAAAAATCTTTCTACCGTTGTTTATGCTGCAAAGAAAAAAAGCAATTTTTCGAAGTCATTACATTCATTTTTTCTTTTTCTTTATTTAATCAACTTTCACAGAATCGACGAACTTAGAGGTACAATAAAGGATTTGTAGAAACCGTCTTTCTCTAAATTTAAAAGTTCTTTTCAAAGTCAAATTATTTATGTTTCATTATTAAAAGAAGTTAGATTTGATCTAATAATTACTAGAAGTCGAAAATAAGATCAGTCGCTTGTTTTGTTTAGTTAATAATATAAAAGATGAGAATTTAGATAAAAGTGAGAAAATATGCATAAGGAAAAAAGTTAAGGAACTTTAAAGATAGAAATATTCGTGACTTCAAAGTAAAGGTGAAAAAATAAATATGGCACTATTTAGCAATACTTTTACTTTTATTTCGATGTATTGTTCTAATTAGCATATTAAATAAATAAACTATAGAAATGTTATCAAAAATTAAAATACAACTTCTTTAGTGTCATTCCATTAATTATTTTTCATTTAATATATCGTTAAATAAATGATAAATTTTGTTTCAAAATAAATGAATTTCAGATTTTTTTTAATACAAAGGGGAAAAAAAAAAAAAGAATTTAAAAAAGGAATTGTTTAGATTTTATTTTAAAAATATGTTTGAGATAAATTGTTTATGAGTATAGTTAACAAACTAGATTAGATGAAATGTTTGTTTGAAGATGGAAATGAAAAATAACACTGGTGAACAACGTTTCTGTACTTCATCAGGGTGGTGCCATGCCCCATTTTCCTCCTGATTCTTTCATCAGTATTTTCTTTTTGGAATTTTTAATAGCAAATTTGCACAATCAATTATGTATAAAAATATCATATAAATATACTGGTGGAAGAATCGGGGGGAAAAAGCGTAATTTTCACCAACCTGTATATTAAGGAATTAATTATTCTAATTTTCTAAGGAATTCTGAAAAAGAAAATGTTATTAAATTCATTGCATCACCCACAGATTTAAAAAAAAAAATCTCAAAATGTTAAAAGATTATTTTGATTGCAGTATATTGTAGACATATGCAAAATTTTATAGTATGGAAAATTATATTGCATACAAATAACAAATAACATAACAAAAATCTAAATTCAATAATTACAATTATTATACAAATATATTGTTAATTATTATACAAATAACATTGCATATGTTTGGAAACACTTGATGTCATAATCAAAACACCTGAGAAAAATTTATATTGCTATTAATCTCAATATCTCCTTAAATATTCGTGCTATAACATATGCAAATATGCAGCTATATGCAAATATGTGGGCTATATGCAAATATGCGGGCTATAACACATGCAGCTACAATGCAGTTCAAGCATGCTTTTTAAGAATTTTTAATGTAATTTATAATGAAAGTTTAATTTAAGATTTTTACAGATATTTTTTCATGTGTTAATAAGTTCATTTTTTATCACTATTTATTTTAAAGAAACTATTACACATAAATTTTGCATTTATTTCATAAAGCAATTAAGAATTATTTAATTATTCTCATTTTAAAGTGAATAATTGCACTGGATAAAAAATAAATGAACTTCATGCACCATTTAGACAGTTCTTAACAGTTAAGATAAATGAGGTAAAAGTAGCTTTCCATGCCATTAGTCATTATACTATTTTAAATTTTTCATTTTTACATTTACATTGTGATTAATGTCCTTGCCAGCTATTAAATATTTAAACCATTGTAATCTAAGAAAAAAAATTAATTTTACATGTAACATTATTTAAAATAATTCGACTAGACGTTCATCTAATATTAATATGATTTGTTTTAAAATTTGTATTTAATAAATATCTTTTAATGAGATAAATATCCATAAAATAAAGCAAATTAACAAATTTATTTCAAGTAAAGAAAAACTACACATTAAATTATTGTTTCATATTTGTTTCATGTAAAGCTAAAAACTTTTATGTATTAAGTTTTTCATTAAGACAAGCATAACTATTTGTTCGTAAATATTCAATATAGTTTACATGAATTATTTATTCTTTTAAATACTAGTTTCAAGAATATTATGAAAATAACAATTCACAAGTTATAGTAACAATTCACAACCTTGCATACCTATGCGAGGTTTAGTTTGGGTCCTGTATACAATGCTGAGTTTGAAAGAAAATTTAAAAAAATATAAATGAGAATATGATAAAGGTAACCTTATGAATCAGATACATGAAAATAAAGTAATTTACTTTTTAAATGTGTTTTTCTTTCTCTTTAAAATTTCCAATCGAAATTTCTTAGAAGATAAAATATAAAATCCACTAATAATTATAAAAAATCTCAAACATAAAAATCTAGTTAACATAGATGAATTCTGTTTAGTTTTTCATCATATGTTTGTTCTTATAAACGTATAGTTAATTTGAATTACAACTGTATTTGTGATAAAAGAAAAAAAAATCTATCAATTACTAGGTAGATGAATGTAATGTCCCATCCAATAGGCCACCCTCCATCTGATTCGTTGCTTTTACCTTATCATAATTTTTTCTTTAATTTTATTGAAATCAGTTTCATATTTCAGTTTTTGTACAACTCCATAGAATTTATAACCCAATAATCATTAAATATAAGTTTATGTGGCATATTGCCATCGTTATTGCCATACATCGTTACGCATACCGAAAATTGGTACTTACGTATTAACGCCACCACAGCAGAAGTTACTTACATATTAACGCCACCGCAGCAGAAGTTGCGCTAATGAGCCAATAAAGAGCAATCTTGTTGTTCGCACACAAGAGACATAGGGGGACAGCGAGACATCATTTGGAATCTTATTTATCAGTGTTCATATGGCGACAACATCAGGTGAAAGAAAATAGAGACTGTTTTGAATCTATGTTAAACTCTATATCGGCCCATTTTCCACCGAAATCCGATTCACTACTTTGTTTTTAAATAAAGTGTTTTGCATTTTGAAAGTGTTTTGATTTTAAATAAAGTGTTTTATTTTATGATTTGTCGCAAAAATTTTAGGTGTAGACTGGCGGCACTACGTATTAACTGCGGTGGCGTTAATACATAAGTACCCGAAAACTTTTTGGGTAACGTACGACGTTTCCAACGAAATCCATAATAACCATTCCAGTATCCTAAATTATATTTATAATTATCTTGAATATTTTAAAACTTGTCCGAAATATTTACAATTAAAATAATATGCATAATAAAAGTTTAATAAATGTTTATGAGTTTGTTTCTGATTTAATAGGACACAAAGCATCAATGCAATAAGATTTGTAAAAACAGACTCTTGATATTGCGTTTCATATACAGTATCACATTATCCTATTAAAATATAGCTACAGAAAAAAAAATTGAAAAACTGATGAGATAATAAATTCCAGAACACTTACGGTAAAGCGCTGGTTATTCAGTATTGGGATACGACAGTTTTAATTTTGTAGGTATAAAAGCGAAAATAACAGAAAATGATAATTTATACGACAGAAAATGTAATAAATGAACAACTCTTAAAAACATTATGGATGTTTTAAATATAGGCGAATTATCTATAATAGGGTTTTTGCCGAAAATCAGTGGAGGCCTCCCTGTTGGGACTCATAAAGATTTTAAATTCCGTCTGTGTGTCGGTTTGTCCCTTTGTCTCGCGATAGCGGCCGCAACAATCTCGCTACTGACTTGCAGTTTGTACACATGTTTAAGAGCCCTACGGAAATAGGGGTATAGCTTTGGATGGGTATTCCATTTGTAGTTCGTGTTCAGAGACACGCCAAATTTTCCTTATCATTACAGCCTACGGGAAGAATTTGTATGTACCACAATTGCGTCCGTAAAAATTTAGATATTGACTTGCAATTTGATACACATATTTATGAGCCACACACAATTAGCTGTACAGTTTTGGGTGTGTACTCCAGTTGTAGTTCATGTACAAGGACACGCCAAAATTTTTCTTATCATTACGACCTATGTACAGAAATAGCGGCCGCAAAAATCCTCCGATTGACTTGCAAATTGGCACACAGATTCAGGCTCTGCATAGAAATAGCTGTATAATTTTTATGTCTATATTGTTTATGTATAGTGTACAAGGACACACCAAAATTCTTATCATTATGGCATATGGGGTGATTTTCGTTTAAACGTATTTTAACATCATTACTTTGCAATCAAAAAAAAATAAAATTAGCGTACATTACTGAGATGCTTAAAATTATGTTTTTACAGAAAATATGTGCTCTTAGACTTCCTAATTAATGTACAGGACCTTACAAAAGTATTCTGACAATGTCACGTAATGATTCAAATTATGTCAAATTTCGAACAAATATTCCTGAAAATCGTAGAATAAGATGAATAGCTTTTACTGCTGCTGTATACATTGTTTATGGTTCGTTTACAGAGACACACAAAGAAATATGTGACATTACAAACTATGGACAAATTTTTATTTCAGCTCACTTTAATGCGTTTATGCTGCATTGAGCATAATGGAATTAACATACAATATAAAGATGCTTAAAAGCATGTTTACTCTAAAAAAAAAGGGTATGTATAGACTAAATAATTTATTTACGGAACCACACAAAAGAATTATTATGACGTACTGTTATCATCCAAATGATGTCAAACAAGTTTAAAATTTTAATGAGTTATAATTAACTAGGTGTATTATTATTATTGGAGTATATATTAACTGTGGCTCCTTTTCCGAGATACATAAAAGAATTTCGTACCATTACGGTCTATACTCGATATTTCTTTAAAGTGTATTTTAACATAGTTACACCCCATTAAATATAATGAAATTTTATTAGAATTTTAAAAGCATGTTTTTCTGTTGACAATCGTGGGCATAGAATTGGTAATTAGTTTACAGGGTTACACAAAATATTTTCGATTTACTATGTAACCTTTTTGCATGAAATTTGGTACAAATATTAGTGAATTACAGGGAATTAATACAAGACTGTCAGTTATTACATATATATATGGATATATATACAGATAGGTATAGAAAGAGAGATACAGCGGGAGGTCGAGGGGGCGCACAGTGGATCGAACAATGTTAAAATACGAACATAGGCCCAAAAATCAATCTCTAAATAACTGATATTTTGCAGTGAAATAATTTAAAAGAGTGTCTAAAAAATACAAATATATGGTTATTTCTTCAATTACACGAAGTTTTATTATAAATAAATAAGTTCAAAACGAAAACTTTCAGAAATAAGATTTTTCGATGAATTTCAGTAACTTTATTTGAAAAGCCATCAAGTGGCACTTAAGATAACTATGAAAATCTACGAAATAAAAATACTTTTAATAATGTCCTAATAAAAGTTTAAGGTACTTCTGCCAACATTTTGTTGGTTTTTTATGTTGTGATTCACGCATGAAATGTGAATATAAAATTAACAACAAAATTAAATTTATAAGTTGTGCAACTTTTTTTGTCCAAAATTGTCCAAAATTTAAAACACATTTTACTACTCCCAAAGGTATACATTTTAATCTGTGGAATGGATTTTCGCCACAAATCGCCACTTTTAGAGAAAAATAAATTTTTATTCTGTTTACCCCCAAATTATCAATCCAAAAATTTGTCTGAATAACATTAAAATTTTTATAGTGAAAATATTATAGAAATTAGATGATTAAAATAGATTTAATAAATCAGAATTTATTTCTTATTTTTTTAAATATTTAATAAAATAATTAATTTTACTTTAAAAGGTACTGAAAAGTACCGTTGGACCAAAAAAGGGGGGAAATGTAAATGGTTGCTGTGATATGTTATAAGATGTTAAAATTAAATAAATGTTTAATGTTAACTTACTAAATGTTAAAATTAAATATTATAATCCTATATTACGATTTAAAGTAAAAGTTTCTGTGCAATAAAAATAAAGACAAATGTGAATTTTTCATAGAGTTTGTCAGTAAATGCTTGCATGAGTTTTCTATTAAAATACTATATTAAAAAAAGAAAGAAAAAAGAATTAATGTGATGATATATTTAACATTGAGTGCTAAATTAATTGTGTTATAAATATAGATTTTCTTCATGAAATTTTTATTTATTTCCTTTTATTCTCTTCTTTTTTGCAACATTTGTTTCTTTATCAGGTATGTTTCTAAATTCTCGAATAAACTACTACGTCAGAATCGCCAAAGAAAAATATTTGAGATGCATACAGCTTTCTTTTTGCACTGATGATGGTAAGCGGCTACCGAAACAGCTGTATGCATCTCAAATATTTTTCTTTGGCGTTTCTAACGTAGTAGTTTATTCGAAATTTAATATTCCAACGCCAAGTCTCCTGTTATTATATGTTTCTAAATACCTGTTTGCAGCAGAAAAATATGATACCATTTAACCCCATTTTAATGCCAATGTTTCCTCAAACGGTACATTAAACTAATTTCACGGATAAAAATTGATGTAAAGAAAATAATTCACTTAGCTTATTAGAAATAATAAATTTTAATTTTGACACATTATTCTCTTAGTTAATCGCAAACTGACTATTCCCATTATATTAGCATAAGCAGAATTGCCACAAATGACTATTTTATTTTTATTTTTTTCGCACCAATATTATAAAAATAATATTTATACTGATATTTTTCTAGAGAAATGATACACAGGAATCATTATTTAAAAAAAAAAAAAAAAAAAAAATGGTGCCAGTTGAATAAAATGATAACGAACTTGGTGGGGAAAATATTCCTGTGGCCTTATAAAAGGTTAAAAAAAAACATACAACCGCTTTTAGTATCATACATATATACATATTTAAGTCGAAATGTGACAAAAAACATCATACATAGATAATAATAATACAAGAACCTTCCTATGTTCGCCACTGCCTATACTTCGATCCACTGTGGGGCGGCATCCCCCTTAGGAACGTATTAGTTTATGTAGCAGTTCAACCGAATCAGTATATATATATTATATAATAGGGAATAAATAAAAATGACCTATTGAATAATGTCTGATGCAAATAGGACGGTGAGACTCCTGATCTGCGGATCCACTAGTTTGACCCCATCTTATAATTATAGTTTTAAAATTGCGTTTGAGATGCATTCTAAAACCAATATTTGTAGAAATGTTTATTTCAGATAGCTATTTTGTCACTAGATTTTAACACTAAATTTTAATCGGTGTCTTCACCGTTCTACCTAAATTTCCGATGCTTAAAATAAATTCAATCTAATATTAAATTTTGCTTCTTACTATCGAGAAAATAATTGATTATTGTCAAGCACATTATATACTCAAAAAAGCACTGAAATTAACATGACTTGGATTAGAAAACAGTTGTTTCTGTATTTAAAATGCACCGTATTCTAAAGGGGGGGGGGGGGGGGGGGGGAGCGTAAGATTATATTTGAAACACACGTCTTTTTGAACGTTATTCCTTCTTTTATTAAACAGAACTGTACACAGTATTGATAAAATGCTATGTATTGTTACTTAGACTTAATATTGTTGTCAGCAATTGTTTGTCAAAGAATTCTCATATTTACATTTAAGAAGTTGCTGGAATTGAATATAGGAACTTTCATGCGGGAAATTAGCACTTTAACGCTAAGCTAATCTTCAGCATGAATACTTATTGTTTTTTCATGTTATACTACGCATTCAAAGGCATTCTTACATTTAAATCAAAATTTTCAACCAATCTAACGCAGAGGTACGGTAACTATTTTTTTTCCCTTAATTTTAATAAAAATACAATACCATTGCTCTAAAAAAAATTATATCAAAAAGTTATATTGATATTGGTCGTTAGATTGATTTATAAATACATAATTTATTACACTTAAAGTAAGATAATCTTTTCTTAAATCAGTAAGTATAATATAAATTCGTAAATTCAAAAATTATTTAGAAAACTTTTAAAGAACAAAAAGTAATTTATTGAAGACGAATTAAACGTAAAGCGAATAATCCAATAAAAAGGAAATGTTCTCATATCTATAAATCATAGAACTAACGAAAATAATTTACTCTGAAACTGATAGACACGTACTTTGTTTCATCGGTATAGTTCTGGTAAAAGAAAAGAAAATACATAAGCCAGACCTGAAAAGCAATTTACTTTTGATAATCAATTTTCAAATACTTTGTAAAGTTTCATATTTTTTATATAATAAAGGATTTGTATAAATGAAATAATAATATTAGCCAAAGCTTTGTAGAAGTAGAAATATAAAAACATAACAAAAGACACATTGGAATATATGTATAATTATTATGCGATCCCATATTTTACAAGATTTTAATATTTATATGGCTACGAATACGCAAGTTTTAAACATTTTCCTTTGTGCAATTTAAGCACTTTTGGAATTAATAAAAAAATGTGAGTGTGGTTTCCTTCAAACTGATTATTCAATTTCTAAATCTGTTTCATACAACTTCATAGGAACAAATAAACATTTTTTTTCCAAACTAATATTAAAAGTTATTATTATTTCCTTTTATTTGTTTAATGACGTTATTGTCCAACTTACTTTAAAAGTTTTTATTGGTACTGTTTAAATATTTTCCAGATAAGCTAGAAAATATTTATTATTGATGTGATTTATTTGTCTATCTGTTTGCACACTTTCATTATTATTACTATTATTATTATTATTACTTTGAATTTTTTTTACCCTATATTAATATTTAAAAAACTGAATTGTAATACATTATGTACACTTAACTAATATTGTATACCGAATAACTTTGCTAATACCTTTAGAATTTAAGCTATTTATAAAATATATACGAGATATATCGTAAAGTTTATGATATTATTAAACTTTTTATAAAAATTGAAGTTTAATATAATTTATTAGTAATAAGATTCTTGCACAATATCATTATGAAGAGTTATACGCTTTTCTCAATGTTTCAAGACTTTTAGAAAGATTTGATTATGAAATAGATTGGGGATGTGGTTTACTTCAGCCTACGGGATAGTAAAATAAGACAAATCGATATTATTAGCTTTATTTTAAAATATGCCTGCCAATCAGTGGTGTATCGGGAAGACGTTTTCAGCATGCTCCATACAGGATGTTTTAAGGATCTCGTTTCATAAAAAGCTCATTCTTCTGATTGGTTGTTGAACTGTCTTTCTACCTACGTTGTATAAATAAGTGAATTAACCAATAAGATGATTAAATATCTTTTTTAATGTACTGTTTCTAACTACCCGAGTGGAGTATACCCAAACCGTTATTTACGATACGCACTGCTACCAATATTTCTAATTCGTTCCGTAGCATTCTCAATACTATCTCTTTTTCATACTACATTTTAGGAAGATAATTTTCTTTTTATGCAATCATAATCACATACAGAAAAATAATTTACCAAAAATGTGGTGTGAATAACGTTGAGTTGTAACAGTGCTACTGATGAGATTGGAAATGTTAGCGCGTATGCAGGAAGATCAATTAATATGAAAGATTACTCTTATCCAGGTGTCTCAGATATTCTTAGAAGTAATTAAATCCTTAAAATACTTATACGTACAGAAGGATAGTTAATTCCGAATATTTATAAATACTACGGAATAAATTAGAAATGTTAGCAGGTATGCATGAGGATAATTTCGTTTGCAAAATAAATAGTATCCAGCTATTTCAGATAATTCTTAGAAATAATTAAAACATTACATTATCCGTACATACGTCAATACATTTATTTCTTCATTTATAAAAAATAATTCATTTCCGAATTTTTAATATATATATAATGAGATATATATATATATCTATAAAAAACTATATAAAGTTAGAAGAATACACAAAATATATTTAATAAAATTAAACATAATTTATACGTCTCATTAATACATTAAAACCAATGTAACATTTAAAATGAGATAATACAAAAATTTAAAACTTTAAAAATACATTTTAATTAAAAACATTAGAATATAAGACATATGTTTCGGCGCTTTTACCAAAATGCAACATTCTGCCTTGAACGAGGCTAAGGCTATTCCTCCCGAATATTTAATCTTGCTGTGATGTTTTATGAATTTTTGTAAATGTTGTTTGTGCTTGTATGTTTGACACTGAGGAGGGCTAGTGTTCGAGCCGAAACGTCTGTCTTGTCTTCTAATGTTTTTAATTAAAATGTATTTTTAAAGTTTTAAATTTTTGTATTATCTCATTTTAAATGTTACATTGGTTTTAAAATATATTTAGTTTCATTTATTCCGTTATTTATGCATGGTAAATTCTGTAAAAGAAAAATCTAATTTCTTATTCTAAATATATTTATCTTAAATGCATTTATAAAAATGCATTTATTGCTCTCAAAATAATTTAGGGTTGATAGCTGAAATTATCCTGTAATATTAACATTTCAAAACTGATTAAAAGTTCTTTTAAAATTAAAAGTATCATTTTTGGTAAAAGCTTCATTATTTCATTACTTTAAAAACTTACTTTTAATAAACGAGTTCTTTTTTTTTTAATTCTAAACATCTGCTTAAATAAAAATATATACAGGGTGTTTATAATGTCTCTATACATTTTTGCTTAAACGGGCTTTATACTGAAATATAAGTTATTTACATGAAAACGCAACATAAGAGAACACTTAATTAATACAATTCAATGCCCCCTTCCTTTCCTAAGTGTCTAGGCACTACAGTACCTGGCCAAATTATTAGACCACTGGAAATTATACATTTTTTCATGTTTACAACCTTATTAATGAAGAATTTTATTAAAAAAAGATAGTTTCTTCATTCATATTTCAAAAACATATACATTAAAGAATACAACGACAAAAAAAAATGTTACTATACAATACTTATTGAAGAAAGAAAAAAAATAATAAATTAAATTTAACAGAAAAATCAATATTTCGTATGGCCACCTTTAGCAACTAAAAGGGCTTTAACACGACGTGGCATACTTTCTATGCATGCTTGGATGGTGTATTGAAGATGTTTATTATGATTAAACTGGTATGTTAAAAATTCCAGCAACTCTACCTTATTCGTTATATTTTTCTTATACATTTCTTTTTTCAGCAACTCCCAACCATTTTCAATAGGGTTCATATCAGGCGAGTTGGCAGGCCAATCAAGAACTTTGATTTCTTTTCGCTCGAAATACTTCGATACACTTTTAGCATTATGGCATGGAGCGCCATCATACATGAAGACTGGTTCCTCGTCTCCAGGTAACCATTCTTGCATTTGTGGCAGGAACCTGGTTTGTAAGACTTTCAGGTATTGATCTTGTTTCATTGTATTTTTGACCACATAGAGAGGACCAGAACCTTTTCCTGATATAACAGACCACACCATGACTGATGGAGGATGTTTGATGGTGGGAACAATACAATCTGACTTGTATTTCTCGTTTGGGCGCCGCCGAATAAATTTGGTTTTTTCGGTTAAAACATGAAAAAAAGATTCATCAGAGAAGCAAACCAGAAAATTAAACAAAATTGCTTTTTATATAATATCTTTATATTCATTATAAACGCAAATATATCGTTGATCAAAATAAATAGCTATATACCTTTTTCCAGTATTCTATTGTCCAATTTTTGTACTTTATTGTCCACTCCAAGCGTTTTTTCATCATTTCTGATGTAAGCCTTGGCTTGCGAACCGATTTCATGGCACTGAGTTTGTTTTCTGCAAAAAGACGTTTCAAAGTTCTTTCTCATATATTAATGCCTTCATTTTGAACTTCTTTCATTAACATGCGTAGCGGTTTCTTTCTGTTATTTATACAAAGGTCTCGTATTTTTCAATCCGTCCTCGGCGTCGTAATGCGAGCTCGTCCACTATTATTCTTCCGTGATGGATCCAAACTTATGTTTAAGACCTCTTTTTAATATTTTTTACTGAGATTCTGGATACTCCTACCTTTGCTGCAATTTAATTTTGCGTCAGTTTAGTGGCCTTCAGTAGACCATAAACCTGCCTTACTCTCTTTGCTGAAAGGTCAGTCTTTCTTCCCATCTAAAATAAAGGGGCAAAAACTTTTTATTATAATAAATGAATAAAAATGTTAAATATCCCACACGATATTAATAACAATGCAAAACTTACTTTTTGCAGCAACATATTCGCTTCAATCCAAAATAAACAAGCTGAACAAATTTTACATTATAATGCGTTTAAACCTATGCCACTGTATCACAGAATAACAACTAACTGCCTTGTGTTGCCAGCTTGAAAATGTTTCTGTAATAAAGGTACTGAAATAAGCTTAAGGTAACACTAATTAAATAATAATAATTTTGAGCAGGTCAGGTATAATAAACTTCTAATTTCAAAAAACTTTAAATATTTTCTTTGGTCTAATAATTTGGCCAGGTATTGTACTTCCATCTTCCATTACACTCCGGAACCTGTAAAGATCTTGTTGTAATTTCAGCTTCTGCAGCCATAATTCACTGTTTTAATTGTTCAGTGCTGCGAATTTTCACTCAGTACACTTTGGATTTGACAAAATCCCACACGAAAAATTCTGAAGGAGTTAAGTCTGGGGGTCATGGAGCCCAAAGCTTTTGACAGCCACGACCAATCAACCTGTTAGAAAAAGTTCCATTAAAGTAATTACACAACAATGGCACAAACAATGGCAATTCTTTCCTCTGTTGACAAAATTCTTTCAGGTCACCTGCAAAGGAATTGGGATTAAAGCATATTTCTCAAAAATGTATAGAGACATTATACATAAACACCCTGTATATAATTATAAGTATAGCGCAGTGTATTTTTATTTTAATAAAAATCTGATAGATCAATTTTGTTTTCTGCTCAATCCTTTTAAGGGTCAAAATTATGAGATAAAAGTTAAAATTTATCGATTAAATTTTTCACGAATTTCTCGAAAATAAACCAGACTGTCTAGAATTTTCTCGTTAAAATTTCTCGTCTGTATATGTCTGTCTATCTATCTAACTAACTAACAGCCCACATACGCACATACATATATACACACATATTGCACCCTCAGAAAATATAAAGATACGTTTATAAAAAATCATAATTGAAGTTTCTAATAATGGTGCTTATTATGAAAATATATGATCATTAAATTGCAGCGCACATTACATAAATGATGTGAAAAATATTTTATGATTTATATAGCAGCTTTATTTTATTTTATATAGATATACATTTTAGCAAATCTAATGCACAAGATTATGAATATAAAGCATATATATATAATTTTGCTTTCATGAGGATTAGAAAGGAAAAAGGTCACTGATATTGCTCGGAAAAAATTCCTATGTCAGTTTACTAACAATTACTGTCAGTAGCATTACAAATAATACCAGTTGCTAGAAAATCCTCTGTAGCCTGTCTCTGCCAGTACTAATACTAAGTAAAATATTTTAATACTTGCAAGTAGTTCTCCATGATAACGCTTTGTTCTTCCATTACAGTTGAGTGTGTATACAAAATGAAATTAACTTTAGGTTATTTATTTATTTATTTATTTATTTATTTATTTATTTTTATTATTGTGGTTGATATTTTTCGGTTTTTATTATTCTCTATAAGAAAACCAAAGTTTCAGGTAAGCTATCCGCGATTGTAATGAAATGCTCGCCCTCTGGTGGGCTAAGGTGAATATATCATACCACTGATAGCTTTCACGCTCAAACAACGATAGAACAACAAGAAAGAACAATAAATTAATACACGTGGCTATTATATTTACTAACAACTGCAGTTGAGAAAGCTCCATCTATCGATCATTACAAACGCGGATATATTTTACTGCTAAAGCTAAAATATTATTAAATAATCACTTTAACAATATTGCTGCGTACTTGGGGGTTCGTGAGTTGTCCGAGAATGAAAGGCGAAACTTACAAAAATTCAGTAATATATTCACAGAGAGTGCCAGAAAAATACAGGTCTATAAACCCAAGTATCGGCTTCAATTCTACCATTAAACACAGCTTAAACAACAGCTGTCAATAGCAAATCCACAGTACAAACTGTATAGCAATAACACTTAAAGCAAGACTCTTTCAAAGAGGCTCAGACAATGCAAGCATTAGCGAAGCTGGCTGAGAACTGAACTGACTCTGACTACAGACTGATTTGAACTAACTCGCCTTGGCGAGAAAGCAGGCTTATATACCCCTGTAGAAAAGCGTGGAACGTTCCAGAAATCTCCATATCTCATCAGCCAATGGGATTAGAGCTTCCATATTTGGTATAACCCTTATAAGGATTTTCTCGCCAAGGTCGCCAAAAAAATTGCCAAGGTGGGAAAAAGTCGCCAAATTTGGCACCAAATCCATTACCTGCCTTATTGGGCTTTTTAATGCGTTTTCAAGGGGAAATAAGGCTATTTCAACGCTAAAATGACTAGAAATAGACAAAATTAGCACTTTATCAACTTACTAAGCCTCTTTGAAAGAATTTATACAAAAATAAACACAATTATTTACAATTTTTTAACACTGCCCCCTCCCAAGGACTGCACGCCCCGGGCAGTGCAACTCTTGGTTAAGAGGCGAAACTAACCAAATTTACACAATCTCAAATACAAAAACTAAGTTGCATATAACGACAAAATAGAAACAAAAATCAAGTGAGAAATATTTACAAAATTCACAAGTATGTACAAGTATTTATATACAAATATTTACATTACGCATGCGCAAATTTTACCAGTATTTACATTTTAAATTTTAATATTACCGTTACTTGTGGTACTTGGCTAGCCTATTATAGTGCACCACCTTCGGTTTTGATGAAGGTGTTTTAGTGATCCGCACCACTACATCATTCAGCCTTTTTAAGACTGTGTATGGTCCGTCCCAGTTACACTGTAACTTGGGAGAGAGTCCTTTGCGTCGAACAGGATTCCACAACCAGACCTTCTCTCCTTCCTGGAACTCATGTTGTGTAGCCTTTAGATCGTAGCTTGTCTTCATTTTCTCCGTTGCCATGTTAATCCGCTCCCGAGCAAAGTTGTGTACGTCCTCAAATCGTGCCTGGAGATCTTGGATGTACTCCTCGGGCGATGAAGGCGCATCGGGTGGACAACCAAACAGGCGATCACATGGGAGACGAAGTTCACGTCCAAAGAGCATCTGGGCTGGAGTATAGCCGGTGGTTTCATGGACAGCACTTCGATAAGCCAGCAGGAACAATGGCAACTTCAAGTCCCAATCTTGCTGGTTCCTTGATACTAGAAGAGAGAGGTTATTCAGGATGGTACGGTTGAACCTCTCGACCATGCCGTCCGACTGGGGATGTAAGGGTGTTGTCTGGGTTTTGTCTATCCCTAGTAGTTGACAAAGTTCTTTGAAAACAGCAGAGGTAAAGTTCCTACCTTGGTCGGTATGAAGTTGTAGGGGCGTGCCGTATCTTGACACCCATTGCTGCACTAGGACCTCTGCGACTGTGCCTGCCTCTTGATTGGGAATGGGATATGCCTCAGGCCACTTGGTGAAATAGTCCATCATGACGAGGATGTATTTATTTTCACTGGAGGTCCGTGGCAAAGGGCCCAAGATGTCGAGTGCAATCCGTTCAAATGGTGCTCCCACGTTATACTGTTGCAGTCTTCCTCGACTTCGTTTCTGCGGGCCTTTACGTGCCGCACAAGCATGACAGGATTTACACCATTTCTCCACGTCCTCCCTTGCCTTGCACCAGTAGAAGCGTTCCCGAACTTTCGGCAGAGTCTTCATTACCCCAAAATGGCCTCCGGTAGAGCTACTATGCAGTTGTTCTAAAACATCTGGAATTCTTGATCTTGGTAATACAGTCTGCCATTTGAAGCTTTTCCCATCATCAGATTCCCACTTTCTGTATAATACGCCGTTTCTGATATGAAGAGAGTCCCAAAGTGCCCAATAACTTTTCGTAATGGGACTAAATCTGGAAATGTCCTGCCAGGTAGGTCTGTTGCTGGTCGTCTCCTTCAGCTGTAATATTGGATTTATGTCAGGATCTTCCAACTGGGCTTGTCTAAGTTCTTCATCACTCCATGGATCGGTACCTTGATCTGATGGTGTTGAGAAAGTAACTTGGCGAGCAACTGGCTGTATTCTTTGGGGTCTATCATCGGCTTTACAGCTGTATTTATGATCTTCAGATGAAGGCTTCCGCAAGAAGGCATCTGGATTTTCCCGAAGAGCTCCTCCTGGGTGGCATACTTCGGAGACATTCTTGGTTGCGTCTCTAGGTGTTCTTACTGGGCAGCTTCGTTTGATATGCCCGTCTTTTCCACAGCCCCAGCATTTAGTTGTTGGAGTCTTCCCTTCTTTCTTACTCTCAAGAATGCGTAGTCTTCTATTAATTTCTGCAATCATTTCCTGAATCTCTTTAAGATCATCTTGAGAGCCGTTTACTTTGTCTGCTGTGCTGTTTTGGCGATGTTTATAGGAGGCTTGTTGGGCTGTCTCGACCTTTAGGGCATACACCAAGGCTGACTCCACATCCTTCACGCCGGAGAGTCTGAGGGCTTTTTGAATATCTGGATCTCCGACAGCATCAATGAAATATTCTAGAGCCAGATCATTACGTGTTTCAGGATGACAGTCTGAGAAAGCCAAATGTGAAAGCCTCTGGATGTTTGATGCCAGTTCTTGTAAGCTTTCCCCTGGTCTCTGAGGACGGGACCTTAGCTGGAGTCGACTATATTCTTTGGACCATTTCGCTCCAAAACGTAGCTCTAGTGCTCTGGTTACAGCTTCGGAGTCATATCGCTGTTCCTTCGATAGGGTCTCCAGAATATCTGCGGCGTCGCCCCGCAACGACCCTACCAGATGAGCCGTCTTTGCAACAGAGTCCCAGCCGTTAGCTTCAGCTACGATGGAAAACTGCGTCTTATATACATGCCAGGAGGAACTGCCGTCGTAGGTGGATAGCTTAATAAATTCCTGATTCTGGATTCTTTTATCTCTCTTTTCAGTTTCCTGAGGCATGGATTCTAACTTTTCTTCGAGATTCCGAATCTTGCTCTGCAGTTCATTCCCTATTACTTCTCTGTTCCACTCTTCTTTCATTTTTCTTTCAAGATCTTCCTCCATTCTCTTAAACTTGCTTTCTATCTCTGAAAACCTTCCTTTAAGCTCTTGATCAAAGTTTTCTTTAAATTTCTCCTCTACACTCCGTTCTATCCTCGTAACACTCTCTTCAACCTTCATAACATTTTCTTCTATCTTCATAGCTTTTTCTTCAAAACTTTCTTCTATTTTCAAAACTTTCTCCTCAAAATGTTCTTCTATCTTTATAACTTTCTCTTCCATTCCATCCATTCTATTTTCCATCACCGTTAATTTACCCTCGATAGATTCTTTCACCGTTGAAAGCTCTCTCTCTTCATCTCATCTTGATTAGATTTAATTTCTTCGGTCCGTCTTTCAACTCTCTTTGTCCTTCTTTCATTTCTCTTTGTCATGTTTCCGTTTTCTCTATCAATCCAGATCTTAACTCATTCATCTGAGCAGTGAGTCCTTCTAGAAATTTCGTCATTTCTTGCTCCATAGCTCTCGTTATCACCATTCACAGACAATCTCGCTTCTGACACCAGAAATGTTGCGTACTTGGGGGTTCGTGAGTTGTCCGAGAATGAAAGGCGAAACTTACAAAAATTCAGTAATTTATTCACAGAGAGTTCCAGAAAAATACAGGTCTATAAACCCAAGTATCAGCTTCAATTCTACCATTAAACACAGCTTAAACAACAGCTGTCAAAAGCAAATCCACAGTTCAAACTGTATAGCAATAACACTTAAAACAAGACTCTTTCAAAGAGGCTCAGACAATGCAAGCATCAGCGAAGCTGGCTGAGAACTGAACTGACTCTGACTACAGACTGAACTGAACTAACTCGCCTTGGCGAGAAAGCAGGCTTATATACCCCTGTAGAAAAGCGTGGAACGTTCCAGAAATCTCCATATCTCATCAGCCAATGGGATTAGAGCTTCCATATTTGGTATATCCCTTATAAGGATTTTCACGCCATGGTCGCCAAAAAATTCGCCAAGGTGGGAAAAAGTCGCCAAATTTGGCGCCAAATCCATTACCTGCCTTATTGGGCTTTTTAATGCGTTTTTAAGGGGAAATAAGGCTATTTCAACGCTAAAATGACTAGAAATAGACAAAATTAGCACTTTATCAACTTACTAAGCCTCTTTGAAAGAATTTATACAAAAATAAACACAATTATTTACAATTTTGTAACAATATGATAAATTTACCAAAATATGTTTGCTTAATCATTTTTGCCTAAATATAATTTTTCAGTCGAATGTAAAGCTCGCAATAAATTAGATAGCTGATTTTCTTTAATGTAGTATAATACTTTTAAAATATTTTTTTAGGTAAAGTTAGGTAAAGCTATTTATTTTAAATCTTGTACTATTAAGTGAGCAATATTTGTATATATATATGTATATTTCACTGTTCTCGAAAACGGTTTCTCGGACAGTCACGTGATTTAACACAAAGGTGCCCTCCGAAGGGTCATTGTGCACATCGAAGTCAGATTTTCGAATTTTTGATTAGTTTTCTTTTAATTAATAAAAATAGGAAAATAAAACTTCCCATATCTATAATTACGCAGAATGGAGAATCTTAGGAGAGATTTGATTGGTTTATTTGATTTTCATTGATTTGAGTGTATTTTGCTTTGAGCTACTATAGCTAAATTATGAAGAATTACAAGAGATTTGATTGGTTTATTTGATTTTCATTGATTTGAGTGTATTTTGCGTTGAAGTACAGCTACGTTATGAAGAATTACGCGAGATTTGATTGGTTTATTTGATTTTCATTAATTTGAGTGTATTTTACGTTAAACTAGAGCAACGTTATGAGGAATTACGAGAGATTTGATTTTCATTGATTTGCGTGTATTTTACATTGAACTAGAGCAACCTTTTGAGGAATTACAAGATATCTGATTGGTTTATTTGATTTTCATTGATTTGAGTGTATTTTACGTTGAACTAGAGCTACGTTTTGAGGAATTACGAGAGATTTGATTGCTTTATAGGATTTTCATTGATTTGAGGTAGGGGTGTCCAGTGTTGTTTTTTTTTTTTTTGGTTTTAACATGCTTGACAGTGATTGCTGCGAAAACGAGTTTCGTGCGTTTTATTTTATTTAAATTATTATATTATTGTGTTCTAAATTGTGTTATTTAGTGATGAGGTATTTATATAATTACATAATTTTTTCATATATATAAATGTTATTATTAAGCATTTTGGAAAATTCATATGTTCCAATTTACCTTACATTTAAAAAATACATTTTATACATATATATATTTTTTTTCTTTCCTTTATGGAAATTCCGTATTGTGTAATAAATACATTATTCAAATAATAAAAAAATATTTAGCTATTATTTTACAGTTGTATTTAAAACTGCAGAAAATTTTAAAGAAACAATTTTTACAGAAAAAAATGCCACAAAATAAAACTAGTTGCCATAGGAGAACGCTACTCACTTTTCCCATCGTATAGTTGTTTTCATAAATTTCGACTACGGAGTATACTATATACATGTCAACAAGACAAAATATTTTAATCGATCGTTCTATACTGGGACAAGCTTAAATGCTCCACTTAGTAAGCTAACTACTATTCATTTCGATGCATTTACCTTATTCTATTTTGTTTATTAATTTTATTGGAATCAGTTTCATAGTTTAGTTTTTCTGCAATTATACACTATCTGCAATGCAATGATAATCATATTGCTACCCTATATGAAATATTGCACTATTCTGCTATTTCAGGAATATTTTTAATTCCAAATTACTTTTGAAATTTCTAATTTGATTATTTATAGTCAGTTTTGTTCAAGCTAGTACACTAAATGATATTTTAAAATTCATCTGACGTCCTTATGATAAAAATATACCTTAAAATAAACGATTATGCAAAATATCACTCTATACTGCTATATTATGAAATTCGTAAATTTGAAATAATTTCAAAATTTTTAAAGGTGAATTTTCTTTGTTAATAATCTTTATGTCAGCAACATAATTGATATTTTAAATTGCTCTGACATCATCCCAGTATATCAGTTCCTTATAAAGCACATTTAAGTAAAAGCTTGCCCTATTTTCTACGTTAAGATAATCGCAACTTTCGATGAAATTACGAATTTATAAATTATAAAGCTGCAAATCAATAGGGTTTTAACCGGTTTCATAAGTGCATACTTGCTAACATCCTAATTAATATTCCGTAGTGTTGTTTATCTCGCCCTTTTTCTCACCCCAGTAAATTTTTAAAGTAATATTCTCCAAATGAAATTACGATTAAATAAGAAAAAAAATATCCTAAAAAGATACTGGTGTGAGAAAGAAGGCGGAGCTAACAATACTACGAAATATTAATTAGTATGTTGGCAAGTATGCATAAGTGATATATTAATATTAGTCCGACTTTTCTGGAATCATTTGTTCTTGAGATATCGTGTACACAGACTTACAAACTAACAGACTAACACACTATTAGATACCCTGTTGATAGACGCCAAACCAATTTTGTAATTTTCAAATTCATCACACCTCAAAACGTATTAAGAAATAAAACGAAATAAAAAATAAAAGATAAAATAGAGGTCGCAATTTTTTACGATTATCTAAGTTTCCCATACCTATAGTATGATTGGGAAATAAGTAATTGATACCAAATTTTACAACATTTTTAGTATTTATTTATTAATACTCCAAATAATATACAAATCATTTTCTTACATGCAAGACTACTTACAATTAATTTTAATTAAACGTACCTAAATTCTTTAAATGTACTCAAGAAATATAACACTTTTTTAAATAGCAAATCACTTTCTTCCAACATCAATCATATTTAAAAATGAGTCTTTTCATATTCTGGAGATATATTGTTTTTATTATTATTATTATTATTTATTATTATTACTTAAAATTTATTCTATGCTTTTGAGCACGGAATATCTTCGTAATAACTACTTACCAAATGTCAAGACGAATAAATTCGTGTCAAATATTTTGTTCAATTTACTACTTAAGAGGTCTCACAAGTCCATGAACATAAAATAAGTTTTATATATTTCTTTATTGGAATGAAGATTTATGGTGTATTACTGAAGATAAGTGTTTGAACTACACTTATGCATATTTTATAATTCAAAGAGTAATTTACACGTAAAAATGTTTTTTGAGTTTAAGATGACACAGAAGAAGTTAAATAATTTATAAAGCATATAATTTTTATCTTTCTCGATATTTTGAGATGAAATATTTTCTGAGATCTTGCTCTACATTTTAAAAATTTAATATTATGAAAGTAAAACAAAACTGAAAATATAGCTTAATAAATGTGAAAAATATATTCTCCTATAAAATTATTTAAGATATTCAAGTGAATCTAAAATATTTTTTAAGGTAATATACATAATGACATCGTTGCTTTAATTTTAAATATTAATATTTTTACAAAAAAAGATTACGTTTTTAATAGATTTTTATTTAAAGATGCTAAACTTAATATTATTTAAAACAGGTTTATATTAATTATTATAATTTAAAATATAATTTTAATATTATTTTTTATAAATTTTTAACTTAATTTATCCTTTTTAAACACTGATTGACAGTAAAAGAGGTTTTATTTTACTGTAGTACTAGGAACCTTTGCCCTTTTCTCTGGTCACTATATTTAAATAAATTTAAAAAAAAAAAAAAAAGTTATTTTCCATATTTTATTCATATACCCGATCGACTATAAAATGACAGCAATCATAGGATGTCCATATACGTCATTTTTATCCAGAGGATGTCATTTGGAAAAGATGTGCTGTTAGGGATACTACTATATGTTATAAAATTTAAATTGATGTCAAAGTAAAAAAAAAAAATGTATATATATATATATATATATATATCCAGTAGTAAACACATGATTAGAATTTCAAACAAGAATGAAAAATCATGCGGTATGCATTGATTATTAGCATTTTCCAACTGTACGTACATGTTGTATCGTATAACTTTCGATGTTTTTGGTCCACATTATCACACAACGAACAAATAAAAGGACAGAAAAAGAGACATAATCACCCTTAAACTTTGTTGGAAAATGTTAAAAATGCTTAACACAAACGGAAATGCTGCCTTTAATTTCCAGTTGCAGCCCTTTAGGTATTTGAATATTTTAGTGTAAATCTTTAAATTTGGAGTTTAAACATGCTATCAAAACTAAATGCAAAACTGGTGTACAAACGATAAATAAACAATAAGACTTCTTCAAACACCATAAATTTTAAGCCAGCACAATCGGTTTCGAAAGGACGTAGCCTTCCTTCATCAGGTGCAAAAAAACACGTGCTACTGCCTTGGAGGCAAAAGCAAGACACGCTTGCTTTTGCCTCCAAGGCAGTAGCACGTGTTTTTTTGCACCTGTTGAAGGAAGGCTACGTCCTTTCGAAACCGATTGTGCTGGTTTAAAATTTATGGTGTGTGAAGAAGTCTTATTGTTTATTTAAACATGTTATATTTTACACAAAACATTATTTCAGTTTATTAACAATAAATATCAATTTCTTTATAATTTTTGCAATGGAAAGTTATTTATAAAAATGTCTCTCCTAAAACACAGTGCACTGACATACTTTTAGATGTCCCTGTACACAAACCAGTTGTACACACCTATCAATGCCATTTTAAACAGGGAGCATTCCCTAGTGAATTGAACAACATGCATCATTTTTCAGAAATTCTGAAAAATTTTACGGACGCTGAACACGGAGCAGAGAGACAGCCGGACTGGTAGATTCACTAATTCAAATTATATTCCCACTAAAAATATTATAAGGTTTTTAAATGCTGAATGTAATTGAAAATGAAATTCATCAAATTTCCATTAATAGCCTATAATGTAACATTTACATTATGGGCTATTATTCCATATAACAATGATCTTCCTACATCGTTCCCTGTGATATCCTGAACCTCTCCGATTTTTTCCGGAGGAAGAACGGACGTGTTTGGGAAATCTGAGACAAAATCTAATTTAATATTTCTAGTAACGATTTGACAGCGGTGATTCATGGAAACTACGACGGAGGTACAAACTGACGATGTTCCGTCTGGAGGCCGCTACTGCGGGCATTTTGTATTCCTATGGAATATGCTAGGAGGAATATGAGAAATCTAGAATCAGTGATGCCAGATTGGGGATTTTGTCAACATTTTGGGGATTTCTGAGGCTTCTGTGTTCAATTTTGGGGACCAATTGTTTGTGGGGACTTTTTTGGGGAATTCTAAAATTTTTAGGGACAAATCTGGGGAGTTCTTAAACTTTCTGTCAATGTTGGCAACGTAATGATTTATCCCTACGACTAGAGACTTTCGATAGCTTTATTGTCATTTGGAGATTTTTTTTTTTTTTTTTTCAAAAATTACTTTCATTTGGGGAAAAATCTGAGCTTAAATCATAGAAAAATCTGCTTGACATATATATATATATGTATTTTATTTTATTTTATTTTTATTTATTTTTATTTTATTTTATTTATTTTATTTTTTATTTATTTATTTATTTATTTATTTATTTTTGAAAAAATTTATATTTTCCCTTTTTAGCAGAAATCAAGTTGGGGATTTTTTCGAAGAAAAATCTGATATGGGAAATTTGAAGACTTGTTTGGGGAAATAATTTTCTACCATCTGGCATCACTGTCTAGAACTTACCATGGGAGCTTCCACGGAAGAATATTTGCTATATGGGATGGAAATTTTTGTGCTGGAAATAATTAATGGAGATTTTTGTGCGGCTCTGTAAAGAAACGCACAAGACTAATCATACTATATTTTATAGAAAACATTCTTTTGTGCAAATGAATAACATATATAAATTTCATTAATATTTGTGCATTATAAAGTTATTAAAATATGGTTTGTAGAAATACGTCTCATAGAACGTAATGATTTGGAATAGTTTTGAGTGTCCCGGTGCAAAATCCATTAGTGGTATTTGCTCTATTGTCAATAGAAAACATTCCATGGTGAACTTAAATGAAATATTTCAGTTTCATTAAGATTTGTGTAAAGTAAATGTATCAAAATATGGTTTATAAATATATCTCTCCAAGAGTGCAATGCTTTGGAATACTTTCGGGTATTCCTGTACACAAACCAGTAAAGACATTCACTCCATTTTCAATAGGGAACATCCGATAGTAAGCTTGAATAACATATATCAGTTTCAAAAAATTACATAAATATTTACTGGAGTTAAAGCACGAAACGTTAGACAGACAGACAAACCGAAGTCATTAATACTTTTCAAACTTGGTGGAAAATGTTAAAAAATGCATTGTATAGCACCTTATAGCGCACTGAATGAAAATATAGCAGAATGTGCGGTTCTTCTGCTCATATGGAACTTGATTACAAAGAAATAATTTCTCAATTGTATTTATGACCTACTTGTATAAATAATCATCAAAGTACTCTTGAAGATGAATCAGACATTGGTTACTTGCATCTTAAAAAGTGAATTTGAAAAAAATAAAATTGATATTCATGAGTAATGATGTTTTTATTCATTTATTTATCATTATTTATATTATTTTGTGAATATATTTCTTTTAATATTTTTTCGGTGTATAAACTTTCAGTAGTCTTTAGACAGGACGAAACGTTCTTCTATTTTATTGCATAGTAACTTTTTTGTGATAAAGATTTCAGTGATCGAGTAAACATGTAATACATTGTACGCAATTCTAAGTAAGATCTGGTTAAATTCACGGTGTCGTAAATGGAGACATTTGTGACAGGAATCTCAAAATCATGCAAAAAATCAAATTAATTTTTTCTTCCAGATTTTATTTTTTAAAAGCATATGTTTAATGTTTAACTCATTAATATCTTAGATTTTAATGGTATCATATTTTGAAAAAAAAATTAAAATCATATCTGAAATGTTAATTTTGAAGATTAATCTCATTTTAATTGAGATTTGTTTACCCTCTGTCTCATTATGAGTATGAAAAAAAAAACTATTAAACTGTAAAGTGTAAATACTAAATAAAATATGATAATTATCAAAAATAAACTATATTTTCGTACTTAATTTTTGTCATAAAACTAATGATTAACTACTATGAAATACGCAATTATTTCCATAGTTATATCATTACTTTATATTTAACGATACAAATAATAAACAAATCAGTATTTTAAAAGAATGCAGGAAAAATCATATGTATTTGTTTATTAATATAATTTTTACATACTGATCTGTTTGTAAGATGATAAATTATTTATATATATATATATATAAAAAGAGAGAGTAAAGTTTCTAAATTTGAATGTTTGAAAATGATATCTATTACATACTGTAGAATCTTTATGAAAAGCTTTTCTATAAATTATGTATAACACCAACAACGTTAACTTAATACAGTTCATTGAAATAGTACAATTCATTGTACAGTTAATAATGCAATTCATTGTACATATTTCGTATACATGTGTATATATATATATATATATATATATATATATATATATACAGAGAGAGAGAGAGAAAGAGAAAGAGAAAGATGCATTATATTCCACAAGTAATATTAGTTCAATGTGCACCTATTTGACAATAAACTATTTTAGATGATAGGAAACTCATATATAAAACAAATTGTGACATATATATATACTAGCATAATGAAATATATCGGAAAAAATTAAATTACATATCGATTTTCCACCTCTACCCCTCCCCCAAAATAAATAAATAAAAAAATAAAGAAGAATATTTAGATGTACAGACGATAATTATGAATAACTGTCGTTTTGTAAATAATTACATAAAAATAATTGTTTAAAGCGATGTATTTTACGTACATAATTCTATTTTCTCTGGTAGATAATTATATATTAATAATATTTCAAGTATTTCCTCCATTTTTTCTAACGGTTATCAATAAATACGAAATAATATAAATATTGAACAAAATAGCTACATTATCGAGAGATATATGGTCGAATGTGACACCTAAATAAACTGATGGTGTACAACTATTTCCTGGTGCTACGTGAAATAAATGAAAGCTAATTATTTGATAATTTAAACACATTACATGCATAAAGAAATATATATTCCACTTATATATGCTGTTAATAATTATAAAAACAGTAATAAAATATACTTTCAGCATATCACATGATTTAAAATATCTTTATTCCGACGTTTCGGTTAATATTCCATCTTTAACCATCTTCAGGGAAATGATGTTCAAAAAGTATGAACATAAACAATTTAAGCCATTCTAGGATACTATAAATACAATTCACAAAGAAATTAATACGTGATTATATAAATTATATAAAAAAATATAATAAATCACAATGTGATTTATTTAGGTGTTTTTAACTCATTTTAAAATGTATATAGAGTGTTTTTTGTATAATTGATGTAATCACGTATTAAATTCTTTGTGAATTGTATTTATAGTATCCTAGAATGGCTTAAATTGTTTATAGGTTTTGAACATCATTTCCCTGAAGATGGTTAAAGATGGAATATTAACCGAAACGTCGGAATAAAGATATTTTAAATTATGTGATATTCTGAAAGTATATTTTATTACTTTTTTTACATTGTATGCAAATTATAATGGTGATACCTTTCCGCAAATGACAGGACTCTTTCGATTCTTTTCAAATATTCAGAAGTTTTTTCAAAAACTACTAGACGAATCATCTCGAAACATCGATTTATATTTCATACATTTCAGTGAAAATTTTGTCCTGAAAGTAAAATGAGGACCAGTAAAAAATTAAATAAAAGTAAAAATGTTTGGGATCACCTTGTAAAAATTAACACTTGAAATAACACCTTGCAATCCGACGGCAGCAATTGAATATGAGACCCCTTTTCATTATCTGTATAAATTTTTATGAAACTACCAAATATATTAATAGAGGTATAATGATTACTTTAAAAAATTGCCCCTTTTTTAATTATAACACGTAGGGTTACCATTAGACTCAGTGTAAAGCCATTTTTAGAAAACTTGGCATACTACATTAGACACAGCATATTGGAATCACAATGCAAAAACTTTAAATATCTTACGAAATATGAGCATTTTTACTAAATATTTTTTAACTACGCATGCACAAGCTTAATAAAAATTTTATTAATGTATCACTTCTCAAAATTATTGGTGATTATTGAATAGTAAATCCGCCAAATCCGGCAACACTGCCTCTAATATGCGCCATCTCAAGTGGATTAAACCAATCTAGACACTTGTCGAAGTTTCCAGTTCCAAACTCATCCTCATTGTCTTATCATTACCAATAAACTGCGAAAACTCTATTAGTGTCGAATTTTATAAAAATCAATGCGCAATCTCTCCTAAATAGCAAAAGCACAAACTCTTCCATTTTGGTAGGAGAGATTGCACTCTTTTTTATTAAATAATTATTTGATTTTAGAGAAAATCGTAGTGCTCGTACCGCTAGTCTAGGTTATGAAAAATTGTTTAAATTAAAAATAGTTTATAGTACTACCATTGTATTGAGATTCTTAAGAAGGGTTATGAAAATTTAAGCATTTGTTTTTGAGAACGAGACAAAATAACTACGTTTTATCTTACAATTTTGAAGCAATCAACATGCACATTCACTATTAATCTAGTACAACCACCTGAAATCGCAACTCGCGCACTCTACTCTTTTCCGCCGAACCCCTATGTGCGCAATCTCTCATACCGCGCTATCTCTTCTAGCTTACCTTATATATATATATATATATATATATATATATATATATATATATATGTATATATATATATATATGTATATATATATTGAATAAAGTTGGTATTATATTCATTTTTGAATGTATGTTTTTATTATTCATATCAATTAATGGAATTATTCACGTTGCAAATTCTGATCATACACCAAGAAGGAAATATAGATAGTAAAGTAGTTTCTGAAAATAATTCTAGAAATAAAGAATTTTTTTTTACAAACAGTAATTAATTGATTTTCAAACTAAATATTTGCAGAGCTAAACATATATAAAGTGTTTTACTGTATATGTAAGTCTTTTATTGTTAAATTTTTAAAAAATATTAATACAAATTACACACATTTAAATTACCACCAGTAAAATATATCAAATATATTGTTGTTAAAACCCTTTACTTAATTTTAAACATCTATAAAAATA
Source organism: Salticus scenicus (assembly GCA_963930645.1). Classification (NCBI taxonomy): domain Eukaryota; kingdom Metazoa; phylum Arthropoda; class Arachnida; order Araneae; family Salticidae; genus Salticus; species Salticus scenicus. Next base: position 58,351,747 of record OZ005648.1, read on the forward strand.
ACATTTTTGATACGAAACAATATATCTAAATGTTTGAATGTATGTTTTGCTAATCCTCTTAACGATTATTTGAAAGTTAGTGAATAAATGATGCAAAAACTCTTCTAAAATAGCATGGTTCACAGTTAAATGACTTCAGAAAATTGTCGTGAAAAAAAAAAAAAAAAAAAAAAATTACTCCCAGATTAAACCTAAAATAATAAATGTATCATTTTGAATAAAATTTTTGCATATTATAACGTTTTGTTTTAAAAATAAGTATTTGGTTCAAAATAGCTTTAATACTTTACTTGATATTTCTTCTTCAATTATTCCACATGAAAAACGTAATTTAAAATATTCACAAGCAATACATAAACAACAGCATTAGTTATGAACAATAATTTTGATTGTTTATGGCATTTTATATATTCAAATACCCTTAACTGCCCTAAGGGAATGTTTATAATTTTTAGTTATATTTTTAAAAATATTAATGCGAATTAAACAAATTTAAGCTATTTTGTTTATGTTATGTGACATTAAAAATATGTTATTATGCCTAAAAAATCGTGATTTTCCGGAAATACATTACAGAACTGAAACATTCAGAGTATTCCTAACTCATGAAATCGTAATATTATTTTCTTTATGCATTACACAAAAACAAAAAAAAAATCACATTATATTTAATTCTTTGAATCTGTAAAAAGTTTTCAAGATTATTTTTAATTACAACGGAAATTTAACGAATAAGACAGTTATTAATAAGTCCGTAAATTCATAAATAATAGTGAATACCAGGGCTGGTTGGCATTGATTTTGATATTTCATTTAATTACTTTTTTGCTTAGCTATACTTAGAGAAATTCTAATGCAGGCATCGGAAAGCTTTATGTCTTTACACTATTTCTTCAAAACCATGTAAGACTCGTGAATTAAATGTGTGTTTAAGCATCCTAAAAATCACTTTTTCCAAAAGCTTGCAGCTATGACAACTAATCTCACACGTTTGTTAGTATACCCCTAAGGGTATGTTGGCGTTCTCCAAAGGGTGAGTGGCATAATGTGATATGGATTGAGTTCCTTAGGCAAAACGCAGAAATTTTTGAGTTAAGGTATTTCATTTTATCAGACTTTAATACAATATCCGCAAAGGAAATTCTGATCGAGTTTTTCTGGAACATTTTCCTTTCTTTGATATGTCAAACACAGCTCATGTTGCCCATTTTGATTGCACATGGTTCGTTCTTCTTATTGACCCTTTCAGCCGTGATTTAATTTTTGATGTGAAAGCGTCAAAATATCAGTAGATATTCTCTTATGTCCACGGCTCGATTGCTGTCTTGGCCTAGCTTTGGGAAAAACGATGAATTTCCTCTGCGATGTTATGTCAAAAAATGATGGTTTGGTCACAAATGCCGATATTTCTGGAAAGTCATTTTCCATTAGAACGGGTTATTGGTTATTTTTTGTTACTTTGTTCTGATTCATAGACAGTCTTTGTACCTTTGGAGGCAGAAGCGATCGGTTACAAAAAGTGGAAAAAAATCTGAGCCCTCAAATATGTCTGGATTGGTTGTACGGATTCCACTCACTTTAAATCCAGATATGATACTGGATGAAGTCATAGCTGATTGAAATGTTTTTTTTTTACAACCGCTATGGATGTCTTAGATAGTTAAACTTTTTGCCTGTATGACTAGTCATCCAAGCATTACAAACTCTGTTGACGTATTTTTCAAGGAGTTCAAATACAGTTCTGCTTATGGTTGCAGTATAGAGAAAATTGTAAGGCAGTAATCCCATTTCCGTTCAGAAAAATCTAGGACCTCAGTAGACAAATGGAAGACATGGTTATCGAGAAAAATCAGCACAGGTCGCGCTCCTGAACATTTGTGTAAAATGTATAAAATGTTGGGCAATTTTGACAAAACTGAGTTCGATCATCCAATTTAAATTGTTACCATCATTATTGGAGCTTTCGAATCCGAATAGCACAAAATGATCATTAAACTTGTCTCTTGAAAAAATTAAAAAATGGAGGTATTCCATATCCTCCTGCAGAGATACAAATAGTCATTGTAACAAGGATAACTCTTTCAGCAGAAGTGATCTGTCAAATTTGCAAAAACCCTTTACGTGCTGTTACTCTGTTTGGCTAACATATAATCTATATTGTAGATTCCCATGGTTCGAATATATGCATGTTAAGTAAAGTATTTTGGGAGCAAATTGCGAAAATTTACAACGTTAGGCCTTTTGAAACTAGCGTTTGAAACTACCGCAGGTATTCGAAGGTATAAGGGTTTGTTTTTATGCATAAAATAAGAAAGCCAATAATTTCCTGCCAACATTTTATGTTCCGAAAACTCAGGTACACCCATATGATTATTATTATTATTATTATTTCATATTGGTATGCGAATTTCCTGGCTTCTTTTGTTGTGAGACTAAAGTAAATAAATATCTGATACCGTTTTCTAATATTCGCTCAACTCAATTTATTTTTGAAATGTGTACACCTGTAACAGAAAAACTGTAGGTGTTGTATGTACGTAGGTACTATTTAGCAACAGATAAGTATAAATAAGTGTTGTTGTTATTATTATTTTCGTTTTTGTTGTTGTTTGTTCTTATTACACATCGCAAAAGTGAAGGCCGAACGTTTTCGCAAGAGAGAAACTATATCGCTTCAAATATTGTTTACTGTTCCAACGACGAAGATATACATAAGTTCTATGTTGATCATTATAACTGGATTGCTTGTTGTAGTATTTCTAAAGACAGTAAGTTTTATTATTTTTTATTTTATTTTTTTTTTTTTTTAAAGGAGAGCGATTGTAAATCGTTGTCAAAGAGTACAAACTCGTTAGGACAACTGTGGCAAAAACCAAGTATTATTCTAGTAGCACTTCAACTGCACTCGTTCAAGCTTATTTAAATTACTGTCAGAAGCATAAAAATAAATTGGTAGTCTATATTGTAAAGTGAACCTAACCAAGGAAATATAAGTTCTTTTAATGTGCTATCATCAGCATCCCAGTTGCGACCAGAGATGAATTTTAATATGTTAAGTCCCTCGATGTCCTGCTCTACTGACTCAACGTAGCGTAGGAGTATTCTTCGGCGAAATGAGCGAAGTACGCCAGGAATGTATGTCCTTAGTAAGGTCATACAAAGCGTGAAGGCTATTCTAATTTTCTCAACTAAAGCGGGCAGACATTTCAGGCTAATTCAGACTTTTTCCACTGGTGCTTCGAGTCTTCGGAGCAATTGTAGCTGTAATTGCCCTCTATTCATTACCATTAGTCATATGTTCATAGATAAGTGGATAAGTTTAGTAGACTTGTACATATCATTATTCGAAATCTACAAAACTGATAATTCATAGATATTTACCTGTCCTAGAGCTCCATATACATTTCCTGAAGTTCCAGTTATACTTATAGTTTTTTATTCAATTGATTCTTTATCTTCAGATGAATTGATTAGAGTAACAGCAGCATCCCTTTCTCTTTTATAATATCTTAGTAATCTAAGAACTGGGATTTTAAAGTCTCTAGCTACTTGAGCCAAGATTTTGTCCTGAACATTGTGAGCGTTAACGGCATTGGTGACTGTCTATGTGTAAGTCTGTTTTTTCTTGTATTTCTTTATAACTAAAAGAAATAAGTGGTTATTATACTCTCAGAAATGTATTTATATTATCAAGTGTAAGTCTAAAACATCGAACAAGTGAACAAGATTTTACAGTCGATGTAAGCCGCAAACAATCACATTACACAACTGTGGGCAGTTGTGTAATGTGATTGATATTTACAGTCCCCTTGAAAGCGTCATGCAGAAAGGATGTCTGTTTCGATGTTATTCTGACTGCTGAATAAATTTTTCTATAGCAAATTGTAGATTGTTTTGAAGCTCTGATGATGACTGTTTTCGAAAGTGTGGTTGCTGGCTTATATCATAATCTTTTGTTTTGCGTATTTGAACTTTATGTTATCCATATTGTTGATAAACGATAATATGCCATATTCGACATTAAAACAGGTTTTGTGCATCTGTACGATTTAAAATATGTGACAATTTCATTGTGTTATGTGGATTATGAAGACTTAAAAACATGCTTTTAAAAATACCTCCAATGGACAATAAAGTATCCAAATAATTTTGTGTTTTTCTGCGTATAATCCAGTAATAAGATATATACATTTTCAAAAAGAAACACACTTTAGAGAACTTTAATTATATACTTAATTCCAAGTCATAAAAATATTCTTCGCAAAGATAGATCGCAGACGGACAGACAGAAATACAGACAGACGAGACGACATAAACACTTTTAAATTTTGTTCGTGTGTGTTAAAAATTGAAAATCCCGACCCTTTTGATTTAAATATAATACATCATCATGCAAACACTTTATTTCATTTACAATAAAAAATTTACATTAGTTAAGAAACAGTCTTAATATATTTATTTTTAGAAAAATAACAATATATTCATTCACTTTTTTTTTTAATGAATTTTTCACAAAATTAGTGTAATCTCTTAAGAACATATTATTTTTTATTTTCAATTGTGAGCCAAGTTAAAAGAGTAACAGGATTTTTTTTTTTTTAAGTAAAGAAGGACAAACTGATTATTAAATGATAAAACCATATTAGGTTTTTAGTGAACAAGTACAATTTGAAACGAATGCCTGAATACAGATAACCATAATCCTGTTGGACGAAAATGTTTTTCATTAGTATGCTAAGATATTATTTAAAATAAATAAGTAATTTCTTTGTGTGTGTGTGTGTGTGTTTTCCTGTTGTTATTGGCTTGAATACTTTTAAAATCCTTATAATCGAATTTATCGACCCTAATAGGACAGTAATGCATTCAAAATAATCATTTGCATTCATGCATTTTATATAAATAAAAATGATAAATAGGAGAAAGAATAAATATTTGTTATAATCAGAAAATATTTTACATTAAAAAAAAAGAAGACAACAAGATAGTCTTGATGAATAAAAATTGTTATTTAGAAATAATCTAAATACGTTCAATAAGAGATTTTCATATTGATTTAAACATTTCTTTAAATTAAATAATACATTAAGTGTATGAAGTTTCAAGCGATAATTAAAATTTAGAAATAAAATATAAAATACATAAAATCAGCACCTAAAAATAGTAAAAGAAATATCTTCATTTTGAAAAATCTACAATTCATAAATAATTACTTTTCCAATATATATAGAAACGAAGTGTCATTATAATAATTCTGAGTATAAGAATAAGTTAAAAAGTTAAAAAATATTTGATTTTATACGCTTTTTATTTAATAACAATTTAACATTCTGTCAATAGATAAAGACTTCCATTATATATATATATATATATATATATATATACATATATATATGTGTGTAAAATTTTTCTTTATGAGTATGTAGTAAGTAAAAAATTAAATAAAATAAAATAAAGATACATTAAAGATTTCATAATGTCATTTGAAAATATATTTTCTTTTTAAAAATAAAATTCGTCATTTGAATAAAAATATTTAATAATAAATACGTTAATTGTTTATCTAAGAAATATGTTAATAACAACTAAAATAGTTTCTAGTATTGATTCCAAAACTTTAATAATACTTCATTCAAAAATTTAAATAATACTTATTCAAAATACAAAGAAACTGAATTCAAAACCACCAAATTACATTTACTTGTATGCTCGATGCCGTAAAGCCGAATTTTTATCGCTGATTAAATTTTTAAATTAATTTATTACGTTTCTCATTCATTGGAAAAATTCCAGTTCATTCAAGCGTATCGTGTTTTCTTAAGATGAAATAATATATATGCTAAATAGTTCTGAAATTTCATAATAAATTGAAAAATATAAAGAATAGAAATATTTTATTACTCTGCGCCGTGTAACTAATAGGAGATATTAAATGTGCCGGTATTTATTAGAATAATAAAATTTAGAGTTTTGTTTGCTTTTAACCTTAATTGCTGATTCTTCACAACATAAAAGAATGAAAAATGTTCATGTAAGTGTAACAATAGAATTTAAATGAGAGCACAATGTGCATATTTTTATTCAAAGCATAACTAAGATTCAACTTTCATTAAGATTTGAAGAAGTAAACATTTTTCATTATTTTAAGTCTTAGTAGTTAAAATTAGAAATAAAATAAGTAAATAATTTTTTAAATAAAATCATATTTCATTTTCTCGAAAATTATAAATTTCTAAGAAATGATTCTAGACAGTATTAAAATTTTAAATCGTCTTTAAGCGTTTTTTTTTTCTTGTTATTCGAGGTAGAAATAAAAATATGTTTTCAAATTTAATTGCAATTGGCAAATTTTCAAATGATCTATCTCATTCAAAAACAATTATTTCCTCATTCAAAAGGAATGAATAAAATTAGTCATTTATTTTATTTTATTAAACTAAATGTTATTTATACATCAATATTATTTTACTTTTAAGAAAAAATTATACGCACACAAAATTAAGTACAATCATTTGTTTTACTTAATTTAA